>VWZV01010772.1:181663-292258 GCA_013397155.1 Irena cyanogastra
TCCACCCGCACCCGCGGCTCCAGCCGCACCCCGGGCAGCCCCCAGCCCGTTCCCGTCGCGCTCGCCGCTTTGCCCCCATCCCCGGCCAGCCCCGGTCCCACTGTGGGAGACCGCAGAAGCCCAAATTAGGCTCGCGGCTTTTTGGTTTTTTTATTTCCCCCTCGGCGCGTTGCGCTCTGGTTTTAATCCCATATTTGCCGTAATTATTTTGCTCTTTAAAGCGAGCCTGTCCTCACTCGCCTGCTCTGGCAGCCTCTCGCTCAGCCCTTTGCATCCAGCGTCTCCTTTCGTCCCTTCCCGTTCCTCCTCGGCCAAGAAATGCGCGTGTTGTGCAGGGGGATGAGGAGCATGAGAGCTCAGCGCACCTGGGTACCAGCCCGGCTGCTCCCAAGCTCTGCTGGCCGTCCCTGTGCCCAGGGATGCTCCCAAACCTTCCTCAGGATCCCTCATCAGGGTCTCTGCTCGCTGCTGCAATGCAAATGATGAGCCACAAACTGCTTTGAAAGTCATGAGTTCAGGGTTAATAAGCAGCATAATGTAAAGGCACAAAGAAAAGAGAAAAAAGTATTCAGAAGTGAATGTGGGACCTACCTTTCCCCCTGCCCCAAAATCCTGTCCTGGGAAGTGCTCTTAAATGCTTGTGTAAAAAAAAAAAAAAGCCTTGCAGTGCAAAGAGGGTATTCAGCCTTAACTGTGCCTCCCCTGGGTTTTGAGGGATTAAGTGAAACCCTTATTATGTTTAATTATCTCTGGAGTTGCTCTCTGTGCTTGCTGCCTTGCTTTATGGTTTAATAAACTGCACGTCGATAGAAACTGAATGACAATTAACGTTAGTGTAGGTCGGGCTGGCGTCTGCTGCTGCTCACAGGTTCCTCCTCGCCGTGCCTGCCCTCGGGTCGTTCATCAGCACCTATCAAAGCCTCCTCACCACAGCAGAAAGCAGCTCCCAAAAGGTTGGGAAGCACCCTTGGTGGCTCAGGAGGGTGACTGAACCCCTGCAGAGGTCAGCTCTGTAGGTCCAAGGGGTTGTGAGCTCTTCATGGAGCGGTGGCAGCACCCTGGAGCACCTCCAGGCTGATGGACCAGCTGTGGCTGGCCCAGTCCTGAGCAGTCTTTTAGCACCTCTGGTGTCCTGGAATGCTCAACTCCTTTATCCTGGAATCATGGTTGGGATGGACCTCCAAGATCATCAGGTCCACCATTGCTGATGGAGGATGGTTCTACACAGAGTTCACTGCTCCTGGAGAGAGCAGGAGGGGCCAGCGCTGCCTTTGCTGAGCCCTACTGAGAGTTTAAGGCTGGGCCCAAGAGTGAATCAAAGTCTAGAGGAGGCAGGAGTGCTGCACTCGAGCCGTGCATGGAAGAATCCCCTTGTGTTGTGAAATGTTATATAAATGTTGTGTATTATTTGTGTAATCTCATCCTGATTTATACAGGAGGGGAGCCTGCTCAGCAATCCAAAATAAAGTTGAGCGCCAAGTGTTTTCAATTTGGGAGCGCCTGTGTCTCCAAGGTCACCTCATAAATCCTGGCACCGTGGCACGGCGCTGCCAATCTGCGTGGGGTGTAATGACTCTGGAGGGAAATCAGCGCTGGAAACGCTGCCCAATTTTTCAAAGGGAACACGCACTGAATGCATCATCATCATCATAACCCAGCTGAGCGTGCCACGTCCTCGCAGGCAGCGGGGAGAAATCTCCCACCCTCGGCTGGGTGGCAACCAGCAGCAAATGAGAGCTGAGAGGTGAAGGCAGGAGCAGACAGATGGCTTCCCTGGAAAGCCTTTTGGTTGTGCCACCTTCCCCGCACACCTTTAACTCACCCTTGAATGAACAAGCAAACCAGGTCACCTGCTTTTTGATTTTTTTTTTTAATCCCCAGCAAATCCACAAATAAGGCCAAAGGTGGAAGAGTCAGCAATCAACGCCTCCCGTTGAAAATTCAGACATATTCTCTTGAACAAATAGTCTCAAATACTTCATTAATGTGGCAAGGAAAAGCGCCTGGCGGGTTTTTAAGCTGGGCTGTAACAGTGGAGCTGCCACTTTGAATCAAGCCTTACAGCACGACCTTCAGAAGCTCCTGCACTGCCCAGCCGTGACTGACAGCGGGAGATCCCCGCCAGGACACTTAGCACGATCGTGTTAATTAGCTACAAACAAACTACAAACAAACCTCTCTGAACTGTGTGTGTGTGTGTGAGTGTGCACGCAGGAGGCAGAGCTGGCCCAAGTCCTGCCCTGGGACACCGTCACGGAATGTCCCCATGATGCCTTAGGATTTCAGCTTTTCTATTTTCCATCTGTAACCCTGCAGTTCTTTAGTGTGTAACTCCAAACTCCACACCCAGTGTGAGCTGCTGCTTTCCCATTTTGGGCGCACACAACAACTCCTCTCCAGGCCTGGCAATCAAGGACACCTCACTGCCTCAGGCCTGAGAGATGGGAACAAAAGTGAGTTGGGGGAGCAAACTTGGGGTCAATGACTTCATTACCTGAAGCTGGAATTGGAAAATTAACTTCCAATAAGCAAATGGACCAAACCTATAAAACTACAAAAACCTGTGACCCGCCATTCATTTTTGGGTGTTTGTCCTGGGGGGCTTTGTCTGCCCTAAATGTACCTGAAGCCCTTCAATAAATAGAACAGCTTTTTATTCCCTTATTTTTGGCTGGCCTTTCTAGGTAGTCCCAAAAAGGCATCGCTCAGGCTGACTCCCATGTGTGCCTGCACAATGTAGTAAACACAGTCCTGCACAGCCCTGCAGTGCTGCTACAACCAGGAGTAGAGGTGGAGCAGACACAGGCTGTGATTTATGGGCGCTGAACTCACAGCCTGAACTTGGCAGAGGCTCCCGTGTTTAGGCTGCAGTTTGTGTAAATCTTAGGAGAGGTTTGGGCACGGTTTTACTGATACAGTAAGAGTTTGGTAAGTGATTCTGCTTTAAATGACTGCTGCAAAACATCCCCAAGGTTTACACTGGGGTTTTGTCTGACCTTTAATTAAAATACCAAGGCTCTCTTTACATGGCGATGGCTATTTGTAAAGTCCTCAGAGGTTTTGTCTAAGTCCTGCTTGTATCTCAGTGATATCTCAGGGAGCAATGCAGCTCACAAGGAATTTTGGAGAAACTTGCCCTTTTTTTATCATCACCAGCCTTGCATTGTATGAGTTTCATTTTAGGACAGTGCAACAAATTGATGGTTTTTAATGCGATGCAGTAAGAAAAGTGTAACCAGCAACTGGTTGAGAATTATCCGTGGATGTGATCTGTAAATATTCTTGAGTCCACAGCTCTGTGACACCACAGGTGGGGATTTGTAGGGAAATAAATCCTTTCCACAAGGCTGAAGTGGAAAGGTGGCAGATAAATGGCCCTGGAGGCTGAAGTCCTGTTTGGGAGCAGGGAAGAAAGTGAAGCAAACCCTCGGTGTTGTGCCAGCATAACTCAGTGATTGTTTCAGGGATCCACATTCCACCTTTGCTCCTCAATCTTTGGCCACAGATGCCAGCTATTGCCAATTTCAATGGGGTATTTTGAAAATATGAATATTTGGCACTGACAAATAGTTGAGAACCAAAGATCTAAACCTACAAACTCCGTGTCTTCAGGTGCAGCTTCAACAGCTTCACTGTCCAAGCACAAAAAACAGCTTTCAAGGCACGGATTCCTAAAGGAATCTTAATTTCTTCAGTTTAATTCCAAATTCTTCTGGTCTATAAAGTCTCTGGAAGACAACAGCAGTTCTGTCTCAATCAAGGAGCACAGCAAAGGACCTAAACATCACAGCTGGGAAAGTCTTTCATAGTTTAAAAAGTTCAGCTTTTTAAATCCAGAATCTTTCCATGTTTCTTGTTGGACTTTCTGTACCTAAACTCTCCCTGAACCTTTATAAAATTTCCTTAAGGCTCAAACTTCCTAATAACAGCTGATAATAATGCACATTTTTTATGACCAAATTGTAGAATTTGGAATTTTTTAAATGAAAATTATGCAAGTCTCCAATGGTAAAACTCTAATTTATAACTAAATTAAGGCTTTAGGTTGCAAAGCAAAGAAAAAGCAGAATGGGAAAACCCTGAAGCTTCTCAGTCTAATAATTATAAATTATTTTTTTGGTTATTAAAATTCCAAGGTGACAGGCACTGCTACATTTTAGCAGTTAAAGAAACACAAGATAAGCTTCATTATCTGCAGTGAATTTTTTTTTTTTTGAGAGTAGATTTAAAATGCAATAATTCAATTACCTCCGAAATCCAAATACAATCTCCCCATATTCCTCAAGCACGGCCAAAGGGACGTTTCCAATGACACAACCTTAATAATGGCCACATTAAAAATGGTAAGAATAAATACTTTGAAAGCCCCCAGAATTCCGAGTGTGTCTCCACGATAAGGTGGTGACATTTATAAATGCCATGTGATTAGCATGTGAAGGGAGATACACATTCATTGTGTGCTCAGACCTATTAATCATCCATCACCTGATAAACATGCAATAAAATGCCCTCTCTGTTCCCTTTTGGAGTCCTTCAAAAGATGGCACTTGGTGCTGATAACTCCAGCATTCCCTCAGATCCCTTGGGCAGGACTTTATAACGATAATTTTGGTTGTGTTTGGGCAGGATCCTCCTAAAGACCACGATGGATTTTGGATGAAGGAGCCTCAACCAACTCAGATCAACCATGGGGCTGATTCTTCTTCCAGAAGTATCCAGGATTCCCAAGCACTCCCAGGTGTTCTCTGTTGTAAATATTCCATTGAAAACTTTGGTTTTCAGGGAAGGAATCTGGACTTTAAAGCTTCAAGAGTGGGAGTAGGTTTGTATGGGATTTTGGGCAGGAATTGTTCCTGTGAGGGTGGGCAGCCCTGGCACAAGTGCCCAGAGCAGCTGGGGCTGCCCCTGGATCCCTGGCAGTGCCCAAGGCCAGGCTGGACAGGGCTTGGAGCAGCCTGGGACAGTGGGAGGTGTCCCTGCCATGGCAGGGGTGGGATGAGACAATTTTCAGGGTTTCTTCCCACCCAAACCATCCCAGGATTCTGTGATTTTATGATGAAGCCCCTTTAGCTTCAACCAGCCCCACAGATTCCAAGAAACCTCTGCATGATCCTCCATGAGCTGGGAAAAAGTGACAGCTCTCCCTGCCAGGGAAGCCTGTGGAGACAGGCTCTCCAAGCCAGAGAAAATTCCGAGTATCCAGGGAAAATCAACTTGAGGCACTCAGGAGTTAACATCACAAGACAAGAATTATCAAATCAAACCCTGCTCTGTCTCATCCAGCATCTTGCCTGAAATCATGGCTGTCAGGAGTTATTCCAGGGAGAGGAGTGAGAAATGTCTCCTTCCTCTGGGACACGGGGAAGGTGGAAATCCAGAAGTGGGAGATTTGGTACTTTTGTGTCAGCCCACGAATCCAACCGCCAACAGCACCGAGGGATGGGAGAACTTTTGGGATTGGCTGCCCAGAGGGAACTTCTAGCAATGTCTGTTACACAAATACTCCCAAATTCAGGAGCTGCAGTGGCCCTTTTGTCCTTTTCTCTGCCACAAACACACACAGAGCTGCCCCTTTCACAGCACAGCCTCCGGTTCTGGAGCAGATCTGAGATCTTGATGCGATCTCTCCACACGCCACCCGTGGGGTTTGGGCTGCATGGAAGTCACTGGGAGCCCCTGAAAACCCCTTCCAAATAGGAACTGCTCTTCCCAGTAATGAGAACAGGAAAGGCTTTAAGATTTCCAGTAGAATGGGAGCCACGGAGACAATTCTGAGCAAGACACAGCCTATTGTTAACGTACAGATAAGGAAGGCCAAAAATAGAACTGTATTAATTTCAGCACAGAAATACAGGGGGAAATATATTTGTGCTGAGGAAGGAGAAAGTAATACAAATTTTTATTTGAAAGATTTCTATAGAAATCCATTAAAAACAGCAGAGAGTGGCGAAAAAAAAGAGAGTGAGGGAAAACATCTCTCAGCAGCTTATGAATAACAGATAAAGTTTATTCCAGTAATGATAGGGTATGTTTGTATTTGAAGAATAGTAGCCTGCCAATAATAAAGATAAAGACAAATACTTTCATGGCTGTTAGAAGAATAAAACAAAGCTGGCTCTTTTTTTTTTTTTTTTAATTGAAACAATTATTTTTTTTCCTGAGGACAGTTGGGCACATTGGACAGATAAGTTATTAACTGTCACTTTTGGAGTTTTAGCTTTACACAGCAGTCACCAAGGCACAGATTGTGCATACATAATTTCTAAAAGGGATCATGTTATTATGGAAGTCGTGTTAGCAGTAGAGGAACACAAATATTTCCGTTTAAGTCATTATCTGAGAATAATATCCTGAATTGGATCCATCCTGGGGGAGAAAACAAACCCAAACAGCTCGGGCCCAAATGTATTTATGATATTTGTATAAACACAGGAGAGGTTTTGGATATGTGACGAGGCCAGAAAAATTCAGATCAGTGTAAACACCTTGTGGAGGGTTCAAAGTGCTGGACCACCGAGGCCATGAGCCATTCCATGGGTCCTAAGATTTATTTTACTGATCTACATCTCCATGCCTCCCAAGCTTGCAAATGACACTGCAATTCCTTCACTTGTGGGAAATTACCATCACTTGTGGGACAACAATTAAAGGAGGAGCTGTGGAGCTGCTGTACCAGCCCAAATTAGAGCAGAGTATTAATGTCTTCTGTGCCTGCTGGTGGAGAGATACCTCCTGAAATGTTGCCATTTATTTAACTAACAAGTTGCTGGAATTCTAGTAGTTTATAAATATTTTTGTTGCAAAAATAAGTAGTTCTGTAATCACACATCTCCTCCTGTGCTGTCCAGGGAGTTCTTGAGTGTCTCTGGTGAAGCAAAACCTCTTTGCATGGGGACCGGGCCATGCATTAGTGTTAACATGAAGATGAATGGTCCTGAATTTGGCTTTTGTGCATCCTGCAGATTTCATGGACCTTCCTGCAGTGACAGAGGGGCTGATCATTCATTACAAGGAGGAAGAAGAAGAAGAGAATATTTGAAAATCTTTCAGAAGCTCAGAGTTGTTTTCTCTCCAGGGAATAGATTTTGCTCTGCCACAGGAGAGGCAAGGGAGCCACTGGAAACTCTGAGGAAAAGCTGTCTCCTCCCTTTGCAGGGGGCTGGGAGGTTCCTCTAAGGCTTACATTATTAAGAGTCTTCCAATGGATTTATGAACAGAAGATTACATTCTTAATGCCTGCTTCTGAGAAACGGAGTGAATAATTCAGGCACACCAACAGGAGTGTGGAAAACAGAAAAGCACCTGGCAGCTCGGTGCTGAGCAAGGAGAGTGGGGCCCACTGCAGCCCTAGAAATGTGATATATGGAGAATCCAGCCCACTGGGAAGGAGGCAGCAGCACCGAGGGAGAGGCTTTAAAGCCCCGAGTGGGAGCTCCAGCCCGTGGAGATGATTGCCAGCTAATGCACATGGGGGAGGGAAGATGGATAGCACTGCCCACCACAAACACAGGAGCTGCACCATTAGTGAGGCCCTTTCGTGCTGCATCTCGACAGATTTACAGCATCTGCTCATCAGCAGGCAGAGAAATTCCAGTGCTAGCCCAGGGCAGGGAGTCAGTGGCCAGGGGAAGCTCCCTGTCAGGATGAGGAGCTGCAGGAGCTGCCCCCCTAAACACCTGCATGCTCCTTGAGCTGTGGTGGATGCTCCTGGCAGAGAGGAACAGGCTTTTATCTGATCTACAGGGCAGAGAGAGGCTGACACAGATTGCCCAGAGCAGCTGGGGCTGCCTCTGGATCCCTGGAAGTGCCCAAGGCCAGGCTGGAAGGGGCTGGGAGCAGCCTGGGGCAGTGGGAATGTGGATGCCATAGGACTGGAAGAAACTGAGCTTTAAGGCCCCTTCCAACCCAAACCATTCTATAATTCTTGACTCTGATATCAGATGTGGCAGCATTCTGCTGGGTTGGACACAGGGGTGGAAACTCAAAATAGGAGTGGTTCCATTGATGATTACTGGGCACAATCCCAGTTTTTCCCAGCAAACAGGAAATCTGCCATCCCAGCACACCAGTTCCTGTGAGGTGTGGGGAGAAGCGTGGATCTGGTGATCAAGGGGGGCACACAGCACTGTGGGAGCCCAGACACCCCAAGAGAGGGAAGTGTAGGATCATAAACCACTGTGAAGGAAAGGAAACTTTGAAGGAAACTCCTGTCCCAGCCCTTCCCTGCCAGGGGCTGGCATCACTGATCCTCTCAGAGAGCAGCTGTGCAAGGATGTGAGAACCCAGGGCTCTCTGGGGAAACATCTCCCCCAAGGCTGGCTGGTTAATTGTGGAATGAGGGCTGGGGTTTGCACATCCATCCCCCTGAACACTTGCTCTTCCCCAAGGAGACAGTGTCCCTGAGTGCCACCCCAGGGCTCTTTCCTGAGTCATTGTCTGCCAAAACTGTCCCCAGAGCTGCTCTGCCTGCTCACCAATCACCGGGGAAGGGCACAGGGGACATCACAAGTGTTCTGGGAGGAATCCCCCTGGAGGGGCTGGGAGTGTGCCAGGGCTCAGGCTGTGCCACCCGGGGTCAGCTGAGCCCAGGAAACAAAAAGGGCATTGGCAAGGGGCTGATCAGGAATTTTCTGATTCTGAAACTACGTGCTTGTGGGGCTCAGAGCTCAAACAGTCCCAGGAGAAAGGTCCTGGCTGGGTTTTACACCAGTTAAATCCTGCCTGAACAAAGCAGGGTTTTCCTGTTCCCTCCACCTTCAGCAGAACCCCTACAGGGAGACAAAAGATGGCACAAAAGAGCTGATCCAAGGCATCCTTATCAGAAAGGAGCTCTCCTTCTGCAACATCCCTGTCCTGACAGGTGCCTCAGTGTGACAGTGAGAGCTGTCCCTGTGCTGTGCCCTGAAGGCAACGAGGGTGACAAATATGTGTCCTTTGCTCCTCTGGGGATACCTGCCCCTTGTCCTGATTTAAAATCACAGATGATAACTAAAGAGAAAGAAGGGAAGAGGGAAAGAAGGCTGCAAGAACAAAGGATGCCAGCCTCTCCCCTCCTGCAGAGCCACCCAGCTGATTCAGCCGTGTAGCAATGTTTGATGCCTCCTGCAGGCTCCTTTGCTGTGCCTTCTGTGCAGCTCACTGTGGTTTGTCTCTCTGGCATCTCCCTCCCTGGATTATTTTTAGATCTGAGGAGTGCTCAGCAATTAGCCGTGCCTAACTGGGGTTGTTCTTTACCAGGCATTCTCAGGTTGTCTTTCTGTCTTGCTGGAGGCAGAGCTCCAGCAAGGCTTGGCTTGTGCCACAAGCCCAGCACTGCTCTGGTACTCCATCCTTTGTTTGGCTAACCTGAGCAGCCTTCATTTTTATTTTTACACACAGGCACTGTGCTGCCTGCAGCCCCCAACTGCAGTCATGGGTTTCTTTAATAATTCTTTGCTGCTCTGTGATATCCATGTGGGTAAATTCAGTGATAATTAATTTTCTGCCACAGAATCACAGAATGGCCTGGGTTAAAATCCCTTAAATCCCATCCAGTGCCACCCCTGCCATGGCAGGGACACCTCCCACTGTCCCAGGCTGCTCCAGCCCCAGTGTCCAGCCTGGCCTTGGGCACTGCCAGGGATCCAGGGGCAGCCATCAGGTAAAAGAATCACACAGAGGTAAGAATGATACATGAATAAGAGTCCAGTGCTATTTGACACAGGGATCATTTTTCTCATGTCGAACAATCCCATCCTCCTGAGCTTTCCACAAGTCTCCCAAGCTCTGGCCCATGGAAGATCCACCTGGCACCCCTCCCATGGAGCCCACTTACACCTGAGCATGGTCAGGCTGCAGACAAGGAGAGCAGCTGGATATTATTTAATGCTTTGGTAATATCCATGACATTTGTCTTGAAACTCAACTCCCTTCTGATTGTACAGGCAGTTATGGCTCAGTTACGGCTGTCACATCAGCCTGGCTTTCCTTCCTCCCTCTCTCCCTTCCCTTTTTATTCCTGCATGTTAATCTGTTGGAAATCAGTGTCAAAACCTGTTTACACTCTTCCCCAACTACCACTTACACGGGCTTTAATAATGTACCTCTGCTGTAAGCACATCACAGAGGCTTTGTTTCACGTGGGGAGAGGCAGAGACCATGAATGAGTAAAAACCATGCCTTACATTCCATGGAAATCATTCATTCCCAGTCAAAAAGCCAATGAAGGACCACATCCTGTTCTTGCCCTACTTTGAGCTTTAGGCTGTGGAGCTGGATCAGTGAAATGTCTCCAAGCTGGCTTTAAACTGCCAGAGGGCAGGGTTAGGTGGGACATTGGGAATTAGGAATTCCTCCCTGGCAGGGTGGGCAGCCCTGGCACAGGTGCCAGAGCAGCTGGGGCTGCCCCTGGATCCCTGGCAGTGCCCAAGGCCAGGCTGGACACTGGGGCTGGAGCAGCTGGGACAGTGGGAGGTGTCCCTGCCATGGCAGGGGTGGCACTGGGTGGGATTTAAGGTCTCTTCCAACCCAAACTATTTTGTCATTTATGATTCTGTAGAAATACAACACTTATTAACAACTGAGCACTTATGGGTGGTAAACAGTAGAAAAAATGAAATTAAATGAAATAAAATAACCCAAACCAGCTATTTTTTAAATGGAATTGAAGTCAGCCAGAGCAGTCCCAGCTCAGCTCTGCTCCACTTAACCCAGGACAGCTCTGTGTGTGCAGACACAGGCACTCACCCTGGTATTTTTAAGCATCGTGGATTTATAAAACAGAGCAGGACAGGAGGGGCTGGGAGAAGAAAATAATTCCACTCGCTGACAGCATATTGTACATCTTCACTTCCACCCCCTCATCTCGAGCTGCAGAGATTTTACAGCCCTGGAAGACGATCCCTTCTCCGTGCTGGGAGATTCTCCTGCCCGGGTGGGGCAGGGAGGGCTGTCCCGGGCTGTCCCGGGCTGTGGGATGTCACCTGCCAGTGCCCAGCGGGGCACAGTGCACGCCCTGCAGGCAGCACAGGCGGGGACAGAGAGGGAGCTGCACCTCACCTGGCAGGGACATCCCGGAGGAGCCAGCTTGTCCCAGCAGAGGGGACAGGGGTGTGGCAGGGGACTGTGTCCCCGCAGCTGCTCCAGTGCTGCAGCACCAGCACACAGAGGTGGCTGGGCCGGGCTGGGCTGGGCTGGGCTGGGCTTGGCTGGGCTGGGCCGGGCCGGGCCGGGCTCTCCCACCTGGTGTGCACACCTGTGTGAGCCAAACTCTGCTCAGCTCACAGCAGGGCTGCTCTGGTCATCCCCACTCCTGCTCCCCACACGAATTCCCTGGGAATACACAAGAAGCAGTAATCCTCAGAAAAGTCTGATTTCCCCCCAGTCAGAGTCTGCTGTTGTGCCTCAACAATAACCTCCCACAAGTGAAAGTGAAGCTGTCTCATGGAAGACAAAATAAAATAAGAAAACGATGTCACTCTCTCATATCTGCCGACTTTTACAGCCTGATATTCACAATCAGATCAGAACAGCTTGGATCTCTTCTGTCATTTTGCCCAGCACACACTCCAAATAGCAGTGGAATTTAAACTACTATCTGTAATATTTTTATTGAGAGCCGTATTTGAAGAAGGATATCTTGCTGAAATAAGCACCTCAGCCAGTGCTGTATTCCAGAGGCTTTCATTTCTGGTGACACACATCCACGGTGGTGACACTGCCTGTGAACCCTCCTGCCACCCCGGCGAGGCAGCAGGAGGTGTGCAGCCAAAGGTGAATTCCAGCACTGCTGATATTTGTAATTGCAGTGAAGAAAGCAGATGAAGCAAACTTTTCATCTCTAACCTTCCTGACACGTCAGCCGAGCCTGGGGTGACCTCCACGAATGAGGGTTTTGCTCAAGCTGCTCTGAATCTCTAGGCTGGCTTAAAGTGTCCCCAGCAATGTGCATGGACACTGCTCACTTGGTTTTATTAAAGACTTGTTTCAAGTTTAAACTAGATTTTCTGGAAACGTGCTAGTGCCTTTGCTTTTCTCCAGTGATGGCTCATTTTTCAGTTCAGGTACCAACATTAAAAATTGTGCCAGGTCCCGCCCCAAATGTATCTGGAGCCATTATACAGAGATATTTGAAATGTAGGGAACAATTGAATCATGGGGTCACAGAATGGTTTGGGTTGGGAGAGACCTTAAAGCCCACCCAGTGCCACCCCTGTCACACCTCCCACTGTCCCAGGCTGCTCCCAGCCCCAGTGTCCAGCCTGGCCTTGGGCACTGCCAGGGATCCAGGGGCAGCCCCAGCTGCTCTGGGCACCTGTGCCAAGGCTGCCCACTCTCAGGGAACAATTCCTTCCCAAAATCCCCTCTAAACCCCCTCTCTGTCAGTGTGAAGCCATTCCCTGTGTCCCATCACCCCATCCCTTGTCAATTCTCTCTCTCCATCTTTCCTGTATCCCCTCCAGGCCCTGCAAGGCCACCCTGAGCTCAGCCCAAAGCTTCTCCTCTGCAGGTGAACAATGCCAGCTGTGCCAGCCTTTCCTCCCAGCAGAGCTGCTCCATCCTCTGATCCCCCTGGAGCCTCCTCTGGGCTCTCTGCAGCAGCTCCAGCTCCTCCCTGTGCTGGGGCAGGGCTGGGGCAGCTCTGCAGGTGGGCTCTCACCTGGAGGGGCAGAATCCCCTTCCTACACCTCAGCTGGACCTTTAAAAACTCTGTGCTGTTGTATATTCACCACTTTCTCACCTAAGACAACTTGATTAGTGTGCAAAACATGTTCTTCATTTATCTTTTGTTTTCTGCTTGTTGTCAGTGTTTACTTTATAAATAGGCAGCATCTCTCAACATATGTTTGCTCTGCTTCATGCTCTGAGCAGAACATACAGCAGTAAAGGGAAGACATAGAAGGGAAACAGGAGGGCTGCATTCCTTTGGGAATTATTTTCTGTTGATTTTACATTTTCTAGGACACCTTTTAGGGTCCTGAATTGGTACCTTCCCAGCTTTTCTATTTCAGCTCACTGAACCCACTTCTCACCATCAGGCAGAAACAAGAAATTGTGAGGGTCAGTGAGCACAGCACACTCTGCCATTACTGCAAGGGAGACTGTTGGGTTTTGGATTATCTCTGTCTGTGGCACAGGCTGCCAGCACACCAAGGCACTCTGGGAACAGCACTTCCAAAATGCACTTTCCCTGGACTGGCATGGGCACAGCAATTGTGGGAAAGTCAGAGCTCAAAACTGGGGTGAGGAAATGCCTCCTTTCAGCTGCTGCTGTTTTTATTGGTAACATCTATTGTTTGTGTTTTTTTTACTTTATTCAAAGGCAACAAGCCAGAGATAGCACAAAAACAAAACCCAAAGGCCAGGCAGGCATCATTTCCATGCTCACCTGCCCATCACCTGTAGCTGTGTTTGTATGGCCCAGCCTTAGAAAGTCACTGCAGTTAAACAAAACCTCTTCTGCTGTTCAGCTGGCAACGCCTCTGCCTGGCAAACCTCTCAAGACCTGCTTTTGCTCTGCCCTGGAACAAAAATCCCCCTGCCTCCTAAAATGCAAGAAGCCAATCTGTCTTTGTCAGAAGTGGGTTGTGTCCAGGGTACCTGGGAACAGTTTATTATACTCAGAGCATGTGCAAGTTCCTCTGCAAATGCCTCCTAAAAATAGGTGTGAAGCTGGGGCTGTAAAAATGAACCAGCTAAAAATCAGAACTATCAGGCACTCCATGGAGTGCAAGGAGTCCAGAAAGCTGCAAAACAAAGGGCTCATGGCATTGCTCCAAGTCTTTGAACCTTCTCTTGGTGCTTCTGTTTGCTCTTTATGGAATGGTTTGAGTTGGGAAGGACCTTAAACCCATCCAGTGCCACCCCTGCCACGGGCAGGGACATCTCCCTCTGTCCCAGGGTGCCCCCAGCCTGGCCAACCTCTCCTTGGACACTTCCCTAACTAAAGCTGAACAGTGTTTATTTTGAGATAAGGGCAGCCATCAAATTAAATCCTCTACGCCTTCCAACTGATTTGTTTGGTGCATCAAGAATGGATTAGCACAGGCATTTTTGGGTGTAAAGCACAGATTTGGTTTTCAGGCCAAGCAATGGGAATCCAGAGACTAAAATATCAAAATGGCAGCTTAAATATCTCCACAGAAACCTTGCCACAGCCAGAGAACACAACAACTGCTGGGAAAGAGCAGATCCCTTCCTGTCCATCACCCAGCTCAGAATCCCAGCCTGAATGACCCCAGGCAGGGCTTCAGTGCCACTGTCACCTTCCTTGGGTCTCCACCGTGGTGGGAGGATCTGATTTTTGCTGCTTGTCTTTCCCCAGCTCATTACATTCCCTCGTTTCTTTTGCTCTTTGTGTTTTTGCTCACCACAAAAGGCACTTGAAGCATAAAACTGGTGTTGTATTAAAAAAGACAGTAATAAAGGGAAACCCTGGAGTGTTGCAGAGAAAGGTTACCTTGAGCTATGGGAATTGTCAACATATCAAAGACACGTAGCCAAGCTTTTGTCTTGATTCTCCCTTGCATTTTATGTGGAATTTCTTGCTCCTCTCCCCACTGTCTCCTTAAAAAGTCCATCAAATTAGTGAATTTTACCCGATTTCTTTATAAAACCCAAAGACCCACACAATGACAATTTAACTCAGTCTAAGTGGAAACTTGATTGACGTGAATACTGCAACAATAGTCTCATGAAATTTGCCCAATTCAGATTTTAAAGAAAAACATATGCCGTGAGTAACTCCCATCCTCCTCAAAAGCCTTGCCCCCCAAACAGTAAAGAAAACAAATGGCTCCAGTAATTAAATCCCACAGAAGTTTGGTTTATGGGTGGTGATTAATGAAATAATGGCAACGTGCAGCTCTGGAGGGCTGACACATCAGAGTTACAGCCTCGCATCATCCTGCAAACAATGCCCCTAAAATTAGCTGCCATTAAAAAGGAATGCCAGCACTTTGTTCCAGACCTCATTATCCTTTTTTTCCTTTGGGATTCTCCTCATGCAGCCCCGAGGGCTGAAATTGTTGCCTGCACTGTCCTGGGCAGGTGTTTTGAGAAAGAACGGCCCGCTGTAGGCTGGACTTTGGGGACAGAGGGACCTCACTTGAACAATCTCCTTCCCAGGGAGTGATATCTATTTTTAGTGCCCCTATGAATGCCCAGTAATGGAATCAGGGAGAGCTTTCTGAAAAATGGGCAGACAAGTTTAAAATGGCCCGGATGGCCCAAGTCTCTATGAAGGCACTTGGAGAGGGTATTTTGTCCTTTTTTCACCCTACAGGGACTCTGCAGCCTGTGCAACAGCCCCAGGTGCCAGGAAGGCAAGTGCACAATTGAATTTTCCCTGTTACCATTTTCCACATCAGCCTCTGCTTTTCCTCTCCAGCAAGACCATCAAAATCCTGTTCCCTTCTATCACCAAATACTCAAATTCCATTTCACACCTGTTGGGAAGGCCACTGCCTTGGCTTCTCGTTAACATCCCCACGTGGCTCTGCCTTTCTATGGTTCCTCCTGAGCTCTGGGGAGGGAAGGAGCCTTGGAACCTGGCCCTGCTGGGGCTTCCTCAGCTCTGACACCCCCAGGAACGCCATGGTTTTCCTCAGTGCACCCAGCCCCACCTGGAAACCAGTTGGGTTTCATCCCTGATTGCCCCAGAACCTCATCCCTACAAAGCTCAGGTGCCTTCTAATCCTAGCCTGATTTCCTTGCTGACAAATCCAGACCCAGACGATTCCCTGGCTCTGGGGTTTTTAGGGAAAGCAGTCCCACCCCTCCCACCTGGGTGTGTCCAGCCCTTTTTTAGTTATCCAGACACAGTTTCCTCTCTGAGTTTCCTCTCCCAGGGTCCCTCCTCTCCCCCCAGGCATCCTCCCGTGCACCTGCCCCGCTGGGAATTCATTCCTGCTGCCCCAGAGTGTCCCCAGAACTGCAGCACTCAGGGAGGGAAGGTGCAGAACTCCAAGATAAATGGGGAGCACCTGGTGAATCTGCTCCAAACTCCTTCTGTCTGCTGGAGCAGCACTTCCTCAGCACACAGCAAAGGGCTGAGTGACCTTGGCTGGCTGGGGGGTGACACAGACACTGCAATGTGACCATCAGAGCAGCCCCTGACAGCAGCCTGTCACCACTTCACCTGCACAGCTCATTCCCCCTCTCTCCAGGCACGGCAAGAAGTGTTACAACACTGCCTTTTTTTTATTTTATTTTTTTATTTTAGCAGCAGCTCCTGCTCTTAGCGGGCAGGTTGCTCTCCCTGCACAGCTCTGCTTTCTCTCAGGCTGCCCCTGAAGTGTGGGTTTGCCCACACTGGAAGGCTCAGGTGATGGGGGAGTTCAAACAACAACCCCTTCTATTGATCTTTCATATTTCTACAATGGATTGAAGGTGATCTTTTCACTGCCTGCCCTGATTAAGCTCATAAAATATTTCTGGGGAAAGCACTGTGTAAAAAGTGATTATTGAAAGTCTGTTCCTCAACAGTACCCTGGCTACAAGCAAGACCTGTCATTATATTCATGTATGTTCTATAATTATTCAGATGTTTTTTTATATTATAAAAGTGCTGTGCAGGATGAAACAGCTCAGATTGTGTGGATTTCACCTTCCAGCACTGGATTCCTCACACAGTAATAACAGGAAATTACTGATACACAAGACTGGAAACAGCTGAAAATAATCCAGAAACTACTAAACAAAGGATGTGTCACTCTGTGACAGAAATCTGGAGCAGATTGCCAAGGAGGGCAGTGGGTTTTTCTGGGTCCATCCACACTGGGCTGGCCCTGGGAGCACCTGCAGGCAGGGGGTGAGGGGCTGTGCCTGGGATTTCATACCCAGAAGTCAGAGAAGCAATTTAGAAGAATTTTTACATCTTCCACCAAGCCATTTCTGCTGGCATGAATGTGCCCAAATACAGCCCAGTCATGAACAGACTCTTTTCTTTTCATCCATCCCTGCAAGGAGTATTTCTGCCCAGGTTACAGATGGGGAATTGAATGGAAGTATTTGAGATAATTTTCAAAGATTCAGCTGGCGGATGGGGGAGGGAGGCAAGAAGGGATCCTGGCTCCCAAAGCCTCCATTCCCTGCTGCTGGGGTGGGATCTGAGCTGCAGGGGTGGAAAGGGGGGAGCTGGGGTGGCAGTGCTGGCTCTGTGAGATGGGCACAAAGAGGGGGAACCTTTAAATGTTCTTTTAACTGCAGCAGACACCAGGGATGGGTCCAACCAAAGAACATCCTGATTTACATCCTGATTTACATCCTGATTTCACTGAACCTACTCCTCCTGTCCCTCCTCTTCCCATCCTCCAGGCCTGCTAATTGAGGATTATTTGTTGAATTTCATGCCTCAGGATTGCTTTTGGAGGCAATCCCAGGGGGGCTGGAACAGGATGATCTTTAAGGTCCCTTCCAACCCAAACCATTCAAGGATTCTGTGAGAAATTTTGTTGGATTTCAAGGAGAAGGATGGAAAATCTCCTCTGCTTGAACTGTTCAGGCAGAAATTGAGATGTAGGGCTTGAACCCCAATTACATTTGAATATTTACATATCTTTGGACTCAATCTCTTTTAGATTTCTTCAGGGAGCAATTTACATTTTAATGAAGCCTACAAATAATTCCCGAATCAAAACACATTTCCTATCAAAAATACAGCTGGACCTTGAACAGAGCTGTGTGGGAGCTTCTGATTCAAATGCTTTAAAGTTGAAAGGGATCAACACCATTTGTCACTTTTAGCTTTCACTCATTTTCCTGGGGTCTATTTTGAGCAAACTCATTCCATGAAGTCATGGGGTTAAAATAGAAAATGCCACCAACAAAAAAAAATTCAGATATAAAGATCTCCAATAAAAGGAAATATTTGGCATATTTTGAAATTAATGAGACTTTGGGAACTGTGGCTCATTAGACTGAGACCCTTGTGCTGAATCTCTGTCAGACACCCTCAAAACCACTGTTTTCTCTCAGTGAAATTTGGTATTTTATGGAAAATATAAAGCAACAAGGATTATGAGCAAGTGGAGGAAACAGATTTTTAAAACAAAGTCCACGAGTGCCTCTATCAAGGATTTTTGTGGTTTGTCCTGAATTATATTTATGAATGCAGTTTGTATTAAATTATATGTATGAATGTGGTTTGTACATATTAAATTATATGTATATGTGTGGTTTGTATTAAATTATATTTATGAAAAAAACCCGCATGAACATTGAAACAAATTGAGCTGAAAAGTTCAGCTGCCTTAGCTCTGGAATGTTTGGGTCAGCAGAAGGGCTGGAATGTGTGGCAGTAAATGCAAAGCAGCAGCAGGGACAGGAGGAGCCTGCAGAGACAGAGACAGGGCTGGGCTCCACCCAATCCCCAGGAAATTATGAATTTTTCTTCTCTCTGGGCAGATCTGCATCTGGAATTTCATCAGCAGAGCTGATTGCCATTGAATATTCAGCTGAACCTCCAGGTGAGCATCCCCTGATCCCTGAGTTAAACTTTCCCAGCACAGGTGGCTGCTTGTGATGGCACTTCGGCTCCTTGGTGACAGCCAGGAGGGGTTTGGGGTTTTGGTTTTTGCACCCTGAGCTTGCTTTAGGCTCAGCTGGGGAGCAGATGGAGGCAAACATCTCCTTGGGAGCAGATGGAGGCAAACATCTCCACGTGAGCACAGCTTCCACCCCCAGGAACCTGTGCCAGCTCCTCAGTGGAAACCACACACTCACAGGATGGTTGGGTTGGGTTGGGTTGGGAAGGACCTTCAGGACCTTCAGGAGCTTCAGGACCTTCAGGACCTTCAGGACCTTCAGGACCTTCAGGACCATCCAGTGCCACCTCCCAGTACCCCAGGCTGCCCCAAGCCCTGTCCCTGCCCTGTCCCTTTGCCCACAGGACAGGCACAGGACCTCTCCTGACACCAACACTGACTTTGTGCCTCATCCTCCACGAGATCTCTGGGATTTCTCCCTGTCACAGCTGCTGACCCAGCAGGAAGGGCAAAACTTCAGCTCCCTGCCTGCCCCTCCTTGTGCCCCTCACAGAGCTGACCCTGGGACAGCTTCCCATGCTTGGAGTCACCCAGATTTTGCTGCTCAAGTTCAGCCATGGCATCGGCAAGCCTAAAGTCAATGACGTGGGCTCTGCTGGCACCCAAGTCCACAAAAAATATAAAAATATTCAATTTCTCTGCTCAAATTCCTGCTGATGAGCTGCATATCTCTGGCAGTGATGGTGCTTTTTTGAGATAGCCACATAATTATATCATAAATAAATCTTTCATTTTTCTGTATTCTCTTTCTTGACGTTGACAAGAAATTATTAGAATAAGCTCTAATAAGATGATCTAAAATAACTGAAAAGGGTAAAAAAATAAATTCAAGGGCATTCTTTTCTTGATATTGCTTGCTTTTATCCATATCTTGCTTTTTGGGGGATTACATTCACTGGAAAATCATGATTTTTTCCTCTGCTTTTTTTTTTTTTTGCCTAATTTCATTCCATAAACTAATCCACAAATGAAGAAAAGCATTGACAAGAAAAGAATAATTTCTAAAGGGCAAAAGTAAGGTCACCTCTGATGGAGGGTATGGAGTGCAAGGAAAGGGAAAAGCTTTAGAGAGGACAGATGTGTCACGGGGTGGGAGGAGGAGGAGAAAAGATGTTTATTCAGGCTTTCCTTGCATGAGCACAGAAAGGGCAAGTGCATGCAGCAAAATATAAGCTTATCCTGGGCATAATTTGTCTTAGTCCCGTATCCATGGAACTGGCCTTTATTTGAAAAGCAGCCTAATTACTGGAATTACTGCTGCTGGAGTCCTGCAGCACAGCAAAGGAGCCGTACATTCCCTATGTGGAGAAAGTTGCCCACATTTTCATATGAGTTTCAAATAGGGATATTGATCAGGCAATTAGCAGATTAAAACAGCAGCAAAGCCCACGGAAGGGAGCTGAGCCTCTGCCCAAAGGCATCTGAAGCATATTTGTGTTTTTGTGGGGCTGGGAATTAAACCCGCTCACATCCCGTGTTCCTGCAGGTTTATTTTTCAAACGGGGGGAAAAGGAAAATCCTTGAGAAGAGAAACGCCGCCCTCAAAAGGGCTGGAGGCACTTTCTACCCCATTTATTCCTTTGGATTTCTCTCAGCCCCATCTGTTTCTGTTCTGTGGAGCAGCCAGGGGAGAGGGGATGACGAGGCTGTGAAGGTGTGAGAGCAGGTGGGACAGGGAGATCCTTTGGGAGGGACAATGCCCTGTGTGCTCAGAAACCAGCACTGCTGATCTGCTGACTGACTGCTAACCCAATGTGCCCGCTTTTATTTATTCATTTATTTCAGAACAGACACCCTTTGGGTGTCAGGCAAAGAGGTGGTGGTGATTAACACCTCTTGTGTTCCTCCTCTGGACACTCTCCCTCAGCTTTAGATCTTTTATTGGGGTGCCCAGAGCTGCTCCCAGGACTCGAGGTGAGGCTGTCCCAGTGCAGATCAGGACAACTCCTCACAAAATTTATTTTTTTTATTTTGCTGTGACCCCCCTGCTCTGACTTGTCACCATTCACTGGAGAAGGAATCACAATGACAGAGATGTGACAAGCACAGGACACATTGTGATGTCCTCACTTTACCATCCTGAGCCAATTCTGGTTCAGATATGTCCCTTCACTCAGTAGTGGGGTTTTCAGCCCTATTAAATTCTATTTCTTAAACAGTTTCTTTACTACATTTTTGAAGTGAAAAACAACTAAACAGTCCTCATCTTCTGTTCAGATTCTAACAAAATTGGCACCTTAATTACACTGACCTGATCAATTTACTAATGGAGCAGCTCTGGTGCTTTTGCCTTTCCTAGAGCTATCGGGCTGATGGTTTGGTATAAAAATTTAATGCTCTTGTTTCTTCGGTCTTAATTATGCCTAATGAGCTACTTGCTTTAATAAACAAGCAGATTCCAATATCCTGCCTATATTTTTCCCAGGAAGACAATATAAAGTTAGATGAAATTGTCTTTCTCAATAATTGAAGGAGTTTAGGAATGATCAGTAATGTGATCTATAAGTGTGCCTATATGGGATGAGCTGGTTCCCTCCACGGGTACTGATGGAGAGGGTTGGTTTATTCATTTATTTATTAACAATTGTTTCTCCCTTAGGCGAGGCTGGTCCCAATTAAGAGCCATATTTTCAAATGATAAAAGTAAGTATTCTAATAAAGACACTAATTGGCAAGTATGTTCTTTAAAGAGAGTCATAAATTAGAATATCTCGTGGCAAGCGGTGCCATTTCCATTAGCAGCTCTACAACTCAAGACACAATTTCCCTATTAACCAGGGCTGAGTTTTACAGCGTGGAAAATGCTGAATGCAAACACCCTCCAGGACATCAGGGAAGCAGCTGATGAACTCACCACTGGCTAGTTCAGAGGCAGCACCTCATTATTGCTCTCTCTGAATCCACAATTAAAAGCCAACAGATGAGCAAAGAAAACTCTCATAACCCAAGAAGTTATTGAGGGATCAGGCACAAGGCAAAAATCCAGAGTGGGGACTGGCAGAAAGGCTTATACAAAATGAATTTTAAAGGTGAGTAAAGCAGAGTAAGGATGAGACAAAAATGAGAAATTGGGGGGAAGAGGTTTTAGAGAGGGAGAGATACAACAGAGTGGAAAAATAAGCCTTCAGTCACACTCCTTCAGAAGCCAGAACAGACCCGGTGGGCTTTTTATGAGCAGATGTTGGAAAGCTCCTTTTAATTTTACATCACAAGAAACCCATGGAACTGAAACTCCTGGAAGGAGAAAGGTGATCAGTGGCATTATTGCAGCCCCTGAGGTTCATCCCAGAGCCTGAGGGCTGAGTCTGCAGGGCAGAGGGAGAGTTTTGGGTCTGAACAGCATCACTGAGAGGGGTTTGGGAACAGCCAAATCCATTCTGAACAACTGGATTCATTCCAATCAACCATGTCACCACTTCCAGGCATTCCCAGGCAGGGATCCCTGGGCAGAGCAAGCACCAGCTCTGCAGGACTGGGGCAGCTGCACAAACTGTGGGAAAACATCCAGAAAAGGGGGGATTTCCTTCATTCAGGAGCAAACCCCTGCTCTTCCTGCTTCACCTTAGTGAAGCATTCAACAGGCAAATAATGACAGACATCCATTCCTGCTCACCCATCACAGCTGCCTAAGGAAGGAGGAATTCCAGGGAGGCTGGAATCTGCACAGTGGGTTTTTCCTAAGAGAACCCTTTCTTTCAGTACCTCACGTCCTGCCTGACAGCTTTGTGCTTTCATTGTTCACTTAAGATATGAGGCACACGAAGATGTAAATAAAATCTAATTTAAATAAAAGAGATGGGGAAGATTTAGTGATGGGAAAAAAGGGAAAAGAGGATCTTCCATTGGCAAAGAGCTGCAATGCTTCTGTCACATTTGATGTGAGGCATAAATGTCCCCTCTGAGTGCCCTGCACTCTGTCCCTGTGTGTGAGAGGTCGTGCCTGAGCAGGGGGAGGATGAGGAGAGCAGAATCCCAGCATAATCCAGCGGGGAGAGGAAAGGTTACACACCTGCTCCATCCATCCATCCCTAAAACTTTTGTCTCAGGGCCTTTCATGCCCAGCAGTGATTTAAGAAAAGCTGCAGGTAAGAAAAGGACAGAAAGGAATGAGCTACAAGAAGCTGCAAGCACCTTGATGTGCTTCTTGAGTAGGGTACAGCTGCTTTAGGAAACACTTCAGCCTTTACAGCGTGGCTGCAAGTCCACTTCAGGCAAGCTTTTATGAAGGGAAATAAAATGAGAGTGCTTGCAATCCTGGATTTTGATGGAGATGTCGTGGAGGAAACAGATTTGCTCACCTGTGATGAAAGAATCCTGGCTTGGCAGCTCGTGGTGTGCTGGGGAGTGTGCCCAGAGCTGAGTGGGAATGCCCTGATTGATGCCACGTGGCAGCTCAGGTGAACTGGGCAGCTCTGGGACGTGCAGCTGTCTTTGGAAACACTTGACACAGCCCATTAAGGGCTGGGATCAGCAACAGACACTTGGATAATCCATCAGACTGCTGAAATCTCTCTTTGGAATGCACAGCCTCATAACACAGGCAAAAATTAGCATTTATATACCAGAGGTCTTTGTAAATGAAAACACAAGTCCGTGTTTATCTACTCAGCTGTCACATTTTCTACTCTCCCTCCTCATTTCCATACTGTCTAAGTATATATCCATATTAAAATATGTATTATTTAGCTTTATTTAATATTTTCCATTCATAAACCTCAAAGCTCTTCACGAGGCACCGTGAGTGACAAATTGCTTTGAATTTGTGGCCATATTTGATTCAAAAAATAACCCAGAATGGAAATTGCTGCATTTCCCTTGGTTTTCCCCATCCCTTGGCCAGCCCAGCTCTCCCCTTTGGTTCTCTGACCTCTGGAGTGTTTTGCCACCCGCCTGGAGGGTCCCAGAAATCTCCAAATTGTGATTACTTGGTCATTTCACAGTTCTTTTTCTTTTTCTGATACAGAAACACTTTCTATATCTCCATCTACATGTACAGATATATTTACAAAGAGTAATCTGCAAAAGGTTTGAGAAATCTCGTGTTTAATGGGAGATGTGGTGGCTGCTGGATCCTGCCAGCCCGAGCAGAGTTCCCAGCCCAGGGATCTCTCCCGGGCAGTGGAGCAGGCAGTTTTATGTCATCCCTGTCAGGGAGACTTTGCAGAATTCTGTTCCACTTTGGTACAGATGAATGACCTGAAGTGCTACAGAATTTGTGATGTTCTGGCTTTAATTAACCTCCCTCACGAGTGAAGCTGAACAAGGAGGAACACAGCCCTTTCCAGAAAGGAATATTTCCACAGCCATTAAGTGCACACTAATGCTCTCCATAATCTATAATTTTGTGGGTGACATGGGCACTATTCCTGCAGCTGTTCTTTGGAGAAAGGATGCTTCTCATCATTAAAGACTAATAAGTGACATTACATTTAAGTGCTTGCATTAGATCTGCTTCTTTGAATTTAATGATGGGGCAATGAGGCCTTTAATTAAACAGCCCAAAGTTTCTACTGGGAGGAACAAAAGCAAATTTATCCACAGGTTTTCTTCCCAGTGTAGAACCAAGCCAGTGCCCATCTGGTGGGTGACCAATGCTTGTACCCCTAAAACTGACCCCCACACTTGGAAATGTTTCCCTTTTTTCTGAAATCTGTATAAAATGGGATGAAGAAACTCATCCAGCTGGTGGATGGAAAGCTCTGTCTCGTGTCTCCACAGAGCTCCTGGCAGGAATTTGTGGCAGAAGTTCACAGCTGCTGAGGAGTTTTAAATAAACACGCAAAGTTCTCTGCCACAGATCAGTGGCTTATGACAAACAGTGTTCTGGTGTATTTTATGGCATCCTATGAATATTTTTTATTTGAATTTCATGTATTCAAACATGGAGAGGCCCAGTAGGTACCAGAGGAATTACCAGACTTGCAAAAGAGGCTAAAAAATTGCCCAGGTCATCACATTAAGGTAACCACAGCCGTTGTTATTTGAAATAAAAATCAAGTTAGGTGAACTTAACTGTCTTTTCTTAATAAAAATTTCCAGATTTAATACAAAATTAGCAAAACTCTCTATACCACTTACAGGAAAAATAGGACCAAATGGAAAATCTACTTTTTAGTTGACTTTGAATTTCAAACCCATTGCTCATGTCAGGTGTTATTCCTTAAAACAGCACTGCAGAATAATCCCAGATTGCCAATAATTCCTCCACACCTGTCCCTGAATAGTGCTTAGTCTGCCTCAGAGCCCGAAATTCTTGGAAAATAGTAAAGTTCTTGTTTTTCCAGCCTGAGGTTTATTTAATGAGATAACAAAGCAGCAGCACCAGCCAGAACCAGAGTGTATTATTGTGAAGCAAAGTGTTCACAGCTCCATCTGCTCCACCACTGAACATTAAATATTTTTCTAAAATTCAAAGCAATTAGAAAAAAATTATGAACTTAGATGGTGGCTAAGGCGTAATTGCAGTTTTCAACATCATATTTTAAATGCATCCCTATTAGTACAACACCCAGAGAGCTAAAAATAGCACAGGAATGGTAAAGATGTGCTGAAAATCAGATCTAATTTGGGACAGAATTTATGCACAAACAGATCTGCACACAAGCTTATAGATTCCACCCTGCAAATGTATAGAACCAGACTGAGTTTTAATTTCCTGTGTCATGATTATGTTAATGTATCACCTTGTGGTAGTAGTCTCCAGCAGAAAAAACCAGCACTAACAGCAAACCCACTGTGCTGTGCACTGCAAGTTTGGTCCAGCTCTTGGCTTTAGAGGGAATAAACAAGGCCAGAGTGTGCAGGCAGAGAGCAAAGCCTGAGCCACGCAATCCATAAAACACATTTTGGGTGAAATTAGATTGAAGGTGTGGAGTAGCAAAACATCCAGGATCCAATAGTCATAAAAGAGTTTACCTTCCTATACCTGCCCACCTTCCCAGGCTGATTTCTGCACTGGTACCTAATTGTGGGGCTCTTCCTTCACCTCTCCACCCTTCCATCACGGAGCAGTCAATGGAGAGGCTGCCATTAAATGCAAAGTATGGCTCTCATTATCTGTACAGGTGCAGACACACATCTATCTCTCCCCAGCTTCATTCTCTGCTGCTTGTTTATCTCCTGTATCGCTTTCTTTCTGCCCTTGTTTCCCTGTTTTATTTAAAAAGTAAAATGCAAAGAGCAGCTACTCTGTTATCCTGAGCCTTTGTCTGGGATCTAAATCAATGGAGCCCTGCTGGGCTGCTGCCTCTTCCACCACAGCACCAATAACACAAACAACAATCACCCTGATCCTATCTCCTCAGCCCTGCCTCAAGAAGAGGACACTTAGGAGCCAGTTGCATAACAGCAATAAACATGAGGGATCAGATAGCAAATCTTCAAAGATACATCAATAACATATTTCAAATCACTGCTGCCCGTGCAGGGTTACAGCAGCAGGAACTGCAGGGGAAGAGGAATGCTCTGAAAATATCCATCATCTTTTACTGTCTGGGTAAATGTTTTGAAGATAGGCTGTAAAGCAGCATTAAGTTTACAATAAATTTCGAGGCTCCTAACCCATTACTGAGTGCCAAACGCCCGTGCTCATCGCTGAGGCACTGGGGCTGCTGGGTTTGGAAAGCTTTTAGGCTTCCTTCCCCCATCAGCAGCACTGCATCTCACTTTGTTTCACTTCATCTCATGATTTGCACTGGCTGCCCAGTGACAGGCTGGGCTGGGAGAAGCAGGAAAGTCAGAAAAACAAAACTGCAGGAGAAATGTTGGACGCTGAGTGGGGTGAGAGAAGCAATAAATATTTGTAGTTCTAAGCTGTATTAAAGAAAGCGACTGAAAAATTATATTTTAAAATACTTTTGTGTGAGTATCTCCTCATGGAGACTGGGAGATACGTGACAGAGCAGATAATTTGGTTTTCCTGAGTGATTTAGAAGCGAGGGAAGTGCAGATATCCATCCCCTCAGAGAAGCTGAGCCCTCTCTTTTGCTGCTCCCTTGGCAATCTTAGCCAAGGTTCACAAGGCTGTGCTGAAGGAGGCCAAGGAAGATCAAGGAGCTCATCCAGGTGATTCTATCACAGGTTTTT
This sequence comes from Irena cyanogastra, assembly GCA_013397155.1. Taxonomy (NCBI): domain Eukaryota; kingdom Metazoa; phylum Chordata; class Aves; order Passeriformes; family Irenidae; genus Irena; species Irena cyanogastra. The sequence goes on from VWZV01010772.1 coordinate 208,273, forward strand.
CCCTCTGGAGGACAAGGTTTGGGGGATAAACTACAGGATAAACTTCAGACCAGCTTTATGCTCGCCAGCTCCAGGATTCCCCAGGTGTTTTTCAAGGAACACACTCCAGTTGTGGTTCCTTTGGTGTTATTTATTAGTGTTCCTGTAGTGTCCTCCACCATCCACTGAGAAGCAATTCCTCTGTCTTTGGGAAGGATGAACTTGCTCCTTCTGCAGGTTAGGACATATTCCCTGGAAATCCTCATTTTCAGAGAATCCCTTCCCCACACAGTGTGGGAGAGCTTGGGGAGCCCTCCAGGCAGGAGCTGGGGATAGAGATCCATCTTTAGTGGGACTAATTGTGTCTTTTATTCTTTATTTTCATGCTGTTTTTCATGACATGAAAAAAATGAAATGAAAAACCTCAGCAGACACTGCCCTTATGTCTTTGCAAATGTGGGCAGGCATACAGAGAGCTAATTAAAAGCAAACAGCTCTATATTTAAGGAAGTTTAAGCTAATGGCTGTTTAAATCAGCTTTCCCAATATTGTCCCTGCGAGGTTGTGCCATCTAGAATGGAGTGGGCCAGGACTGAATCCCAGTAACTGTGGGGATTATGGAATCAGAGAATGGTTTGGGTTGGAAGAGACCTTAGATCTCATTCCAACCTTCCTGGGGCTCACAAACTTAACCACCAGCTTCATGGGGAATTATATTTACAGTGAGCCCAGGGAGAGAGATTCAAGGGCTGGTGTGGACACCAGACTTGTGACTCACAGCTGGATAATTGACAATTCTGTGCATTTTGGCATCCAGTGACCCCCTGCTTCCCTTTGTGGCTTTGGCCTGCAGAGAGCAGATATCCAAGGTTCTGAGGTGAGCTTAGAAAATGCAAATGAGACATTTGCCCATGAAAGGTTTTGCTGCCCTCTAAACCCTCACTGAAATCTCTTTACAAAGTCCAAGTTCTCGTTATCTTGGCCATGCAAGGAGGAGGAGTGGATGGAAATGTGGGATGTGCTGGATTGCTCTAGGAATAGCTGGTCTGGGAGCTCAGGTAGGGGAGAAATCACCAGAAGCCCCTAATTTCTCTTTTCTGTTGCTGCTCTTGGCCAGTGGAGAGGACTCAACCAGCCCTGTCCAGTTTGGGGCTAACCAAAAGGCAGAGATATTCCATGAGATATTCCATGAGCTTTCTCCCTGATGCTGAGAAATGAACACCTTTACCAGTGAAAAACATTGGAAGAATTCATCTTTTCTGCACCTCACTTTTCCCCCTTTCTCAAAGCTTTCTTATAAATCTGTGATTTTTTTTTTGGCTGAGCTTTTCTGGAGCAACATGCTTGCCACTGAAAAATATCAACTGAGCCCAACCAGTTATTGGAGAGCCAAACCAGTTTGGAGAGCCAAACTCTCCAGTTTTCCCTAAATCAGCCTGGAATGCACCTGACCAGGAAAATCAGAAAATCTCGTATGCTGTTCTCAGAGAGCTGAGCCCAAATCCCCCAGCTGGGGTGCAGCTCCAGCCATTCCCATCCTCCATCTCCTGGCCTTGGCACCTTCCAGGGCAGCTTCCCACCAGCCCCTCCCTGCTCCCTGTCAGGATCCAGGGTCACTCTCCAGAACAGGCCAGCAGCTTGGTTCCAGCACTGCTGGGTCTTGCTGCCACCACCACCACCCAAAATTTCTTCTCCCCTCTCTGCTGGCTGCTCCCAGACAGTGCAGCAAGTTCAGCTGTGCCCAAACTGAGCCTGAACTTCACTCTCTGTTCTTCCTGCAATTGATCACTGCAGCATGGGGGGCTGGGGATTCATTCCCATTTTTAGAGCATCACACGTTTGCCATTTTCCCTGAAGGTGGAAGTGCCCAGCCCCGGCCAGAGAACACCCTCAGTATTTCAGACTGGACACACCAGCTTTACAAAATCAACAGAAAAATTCCCAGGAGATTTACTGGAATTTAAACTATCCTCATAATGAAGTGCTTGATCCTAGAAGGTGTGAATTTTTCTTTTGTGTTCCAAAAACTTTTTGTTTGATTCAGGGAGCGAATTTTGCACTTGGAGCTTGATTCAGAAGTCTGCTGAAATTAATAAGCAGCTTTCTGTTGACCTTAGCAAGCTTTGGATTAGGCTTTGTGTGAAAAGCAGTCCACTGACTTAACCAAGAAATATTTATAAAGTTAGAGCCAAAGGAAACTTACAAAAGAAAAAATCTCCCGTTTCATGTAGCAGCAGTTTTAGTGCCAAAAATATAATAAAAAATCCTGCAACATTTTTCTCTTTATCATCATCTTTACAGGCTTCATGAACCTCATCTAAAAGATGCTCTGGGTAAAAAGTATTATCATTTTGATGAATGCCAGCCCTTTGACACGAGGAAGAAGCCTTTTATTCCCTGACAATGTCCCTGCCAAGCTAAGTAGAAGCTGTAGGCAGAAAGCTGAGGGGAAGCCCTGATGCTGATGAATCAGAGCTCCCTGCTGAGCAGCAGCCTGATGATCCCCACCATCTAAACAGTTTAGGGCTTTTTCAGCAGGTTCAAGAATCAAGTTTGCCTTTTTGTCAGGTTTTGAAAGGCCACAGGCTGAACCTGACCCCGGCTCCTGGCAGGAGGAGTGAAATCTGTTTGCCATGTGTGACTCTCCCCGGATTCCCACTCCCAGCCCTCGGAGCACAAATCCTTCCCCTGCCTTGTGTCAGGATCCTGCAGCAAACTGTCATCACCCAGAGCTGCTGCTGGTGGGTGGGGAGTGAAAACCCAGTGGAGATGCAGACACGGAGCTCTCGGGAGCTGGGAACTTGCAAAGCTCGTCGAGACCTCCAAAAGTCACTCAGAAAATCTCTTTTGATTAAGCACTCACGGTGCTTCATACTCCCCATGAACTGGAAATACTGCAAGGATGAGCCCTGCTCTAATTTTGGTTGACCTTTTTGCATTATGTGGACGTTGGTGACATCCAGAGAAATGACAATACTGAGAAATATTAATCTATGTGTTAAAACAGCCACCAAAGCCACACACACCACTTAGGTTTGATTTTTCACTTTGATTTTTGGTTGGCTACCTTTTTTTTGTTTGCATTCAGTTCTATCCCTATAGAAAATAAATTGTTCAGTTGTTTTTGACAGATTATTTGTAGCAATGTAGAGCCTGAAAGCTTTTACATCAAACTGGGGATTCGCTGTGCCAGGCACTGAATAAACTAATTTTTCTATGAGGTAAACCTTAAATGTAGAGTCAAGTCAGAGAGAAAATCAGTTTCCATCCTAGGTGTGCCTTGTCTTTCCACAATAAAAAATTTCAGAATGGTTTGGGTTGGTTAAAACTCTTCCCATTCCACCCCTGCCCCTTCTCAGGTTGCTCCAGCCTGGCCTTGGGCATTTCCAGGGATCCAGGGGCAGCCACAGCTGCTCTGGGCACCCTGTGCCACTCTCACAGGGAGGAATTTCTTTAAAATCTACTCTAAACCTACATATTGCCATCAAATAACATAATTTCCAATGTATTCTTATTTTTTCCTATGAGTAGAGGCTGTCACAGCCTGAAAAGTTTCCACTCTAAACAGGAATTACAATATTTTGACTGTACACTCCAGATGTGTCAAACCTCTGTGACATGGGAAACAAAGATCCAAGACACTGAATTTTCTAAAATATCAAACATCCCTACAACTTAGAACAGGTTTCCTATTAAAAATATGTAGAAATTACTTTCCTGTGCAGGGTAATTGGCAATAAATGAACTTCTGCTCAACCAGAAATAATCATGAAAAGAAAAGTCACAAGACCAGCTCCACCCCTGTGCTTGGTCCCACACCCAATCCCTTTCTGCCTGGGCTGGTGCCTGGGGCCTGGACTGCCCTTGGCAGAGCTGGCTGTTGCTTCCAGCACCGTGGATTTCCCTGGGCTGCCCAGCCCAGTGAATATTCCAGTTTGTTATTAAATATTTTTGCTGTTCCCCGTCTCATCCCCAGCTCAGTAACATGTCAGACACACTATATTATTACTGACTTTAAAGCACACAACGAGATCAAGCCTTGAGAGGAGAGCAAAGTGGAAAATTGGCAGGAGAAATCACTTCTGCCTTCGGAGGCAGTGGCAGAAGCAGCTGCTGAGTGCACATTGTGCAAGGAGAGCCAGGCAGGAGCAATTGGAGGAGAAACTAATACAGAGATCACACAAGAGCTGCAGGATTTAAGGAGCAAGGTACTTGCAGTGGCCAGCTGCTGCTGAAAGCACAAAGTGGAGCAGACAAGGTGAGGGGAGAGAGCTGAGTACTCAAATCACTTCATGTGAGGAAAGCTTTCTGTGCCAGAAGTGGGGATATTTGGGAAGCAGGAAATTGATTATGAAGAGATGAGAGAGTGTGAGCTTCCAAAAGGCACCTGGGTACAAGAGACAGGGATCACTGGTGTGGAATTGTGTTGCAGAGGAGAATTTGCACGAGGTGATGACTCCAAACTCCAAAGTCAAGGACAAAGAGAAGGACGGGACCAATTACAGCCCCCAAGAAGAGCAGAATGTTTAAATCTGAGGGGTTTGGCTCAGAGAACTCTTGGTGGCTGAACTTCAAAGAGTTGTTGGATCTTCTGAGAGGTTTGGGTGCAGTCACTGTGCATCTCCTCTTGTTCTCATCACCAAACGATTCCATCCATGATAACAGAGCAGTACCTGCCCCAAGATTTGGGATATCTCTACAAATATCTGATTTGAATGGACCCATCCCACCTTTTGCAGCCTCCCAGTGGGAATCCCAGAAATCCAGCCATGGGATGGCCCCTCTCATCAGAGCAGGTGTCCTAAAGGGCTCTGCTCAAAATTTGGGAGCCTTGTGTCAGCCTGAGGCAACCCATCAAGATATTGGTGACATTGGGTTATTCCACAGGGAAGCACAGGCAGGACATGGGAGGATCAGTCCAGACCCAAAGCTGGTCATGTTCCCACTAAAACAAATGGGAAAAGTGTGGGCAAAATATTTGCCCCCACAAAATCAATGTTTGTCCACATTGCTCACACTAATTTCTTGTAAAAATGCTTTAAAGAGCTTATTTCTGCACCCTCCAAATCCTTAAAGTCTAATCAAAGACACCAGTATTTAAATGCTGTATAAAAACCAAGAACAAAATGTCTTGCCATGATTAAGTTACAGGTGTAGCAAACAATAACCTTGCAAATGTAGCAGGGAGAAAAAGTCAGCCAAACATTGTAAAGTATTTTCTTCGTGGTTTATGATAATCCTTCCAGAAGCTCCAAATATTTGCTTACCAAATATTCATTAGCTAATATTTGTACAGTGCCTTGGAAATGAAAAGCACTAAATATGTGCTAATTGTAATTATAATTACTTCTTATTATCAAGCTCTTCCTCCTCTTTGTTCTGTGGGACTGTGTCTAGGAGGAGGCACAGAAGCTGCTCCCCTGGAAGCATCTTGGCCTCTTCCAGGATGGAGTTAAAAGCATTTGTGTCCTGGGGAAAAAGGAAAGAGGGATAACCAGGACAGGCTTGCAGGGGGATGGGAAAGGGAGCAAAGATTGGGAGAGTCTCAGTATTTATGGTCACAAGCCTTATCCAATGCTATAAATAAATAAAAATAAATAAATAAATATTAAATATATATATACACACACACACACACACATACATATTATGCTCTGTCCAGAAAACAGGAATTCGGATTGATGCCTGGCTTTTCCAGGGATAAATGATGGCCTTTCAAAGGCTGCTAAGGAGCCTGTTCTCACCTGACCCTACCAGGGAAGATGCAGTGAGAGATGCAGAGGCTGAAATCCCCCTCAGCCCCAGCCCTGCCTGCTGCAGCTGTTTCTCCCGGCCTTAACTCTTTGGCAGTTCCCAATTTTCCCAAGTGATTCCACGGTTTGCTCCTTCTTTGGGATTTCCCTATTTCCCCCAGTGATTCCACACTGTGCTCCCTCTATTTAAAGTTAAACTTTCCCCTCCCCACTGCCTGGCAGCTCCATCCAGGCTGCTCCAACACTCCCCCACTCCTTCCATCCTTCCTTCCTCCCCTCCTCAGAGATTCCACTGCTGTCTGCTTTCCATGGGATTTTCCTGGCACCAGATTAATGAGCTAAACATCAAATTTTTAATTTCTATATTCTGGTGCATTTAAAGAAAGAGGCCAGAGCGACAGTGCTGGCAAACAAAGCTTTTTGCAGGACGGGGAGAGGTCAGAAAGCTTTTCCCACGTTTCAGGCAAACCCTGAAAGCCCTGGGAGGAGAATTCCCTTCCTGCACTCAGGTCCAGCCAGTGCCACTCATTTCACTGCTGGAATTCTGGCAGGAGGAGGGGGTTCTCTGAGTGGCATTCCTTCTCTGGGTTTTCCTTCTCCATTATTTATTATTAAAGGATAATAAAAAACTCCCTCCTTGCACACACCTGTGGAGCACTTTCTGTCTTGTCTGTCCTCGAGTGACACCAGAGCAACACTTCCTATAAATAACTTTCCAAAGGAGCTGCTAATTATTAATTCCAAAGGAGAAGGAAAACAGCATTTCCCAGGCAGAACTTTTCCTGACAGTGCCATTAGGGCAATCAGCACACCAGGGTTGTAAGGAAACCTTTCCATTTGTGCCTTCTCTGCTGAGAACTCTCGGGGTTTTTTGGGTGTATCTCCCCAAAGGATGGCCCAGAAGCTCCCAGAGGAAGCAGCAGGATCCTGGTGAGCTGGCAGCACGTGGAAAGGGGGTCTGGATGCTTTGGAGCCAGCAGAGCAGGCAAATGTGGGATGAAAATTGTGATGTGTGTGTGGATGTGAGTCGAGAGCAGTGGAGAACCTTCAAACCTTGACCTGCTGCACCTGCACCAGGGCCCTGCTGCTGGCTTTGGGGTCAGGGACCCTCCAGAACAAAGCCAATGTCACTCTAGAGCAAAGCCAATTGCCTGAACCTGGCCTTGGAGCTCTTTTCCAACCTAAATAATTCCCTGATGCCACAAGGGATGCAGCCCTTGGGCGAGCACCACAAGGCCAGGATAAGACCCTGAAGCAAAAGTAGCTTATCCAAAAAGGGGTTGTTTAAAATCTCGACATTCCTAACTCTAAACTGCTTTCTTGAAAACTCCAGAACTGCTCAGGAAATTATTGCCAACAAATATATTTTGTAGAAACTCAGCAAACATATTTGAATTTAAAAAAAATAAAAATTAGAAATTTGCTGTCTAATCAACATTTTGTTCCCAGTATTTGACAGTGCGAAATATTTGCATTAAGTGCGTTTTTCATTAATATTTGTATCTTTTCAAGGAAAACAATGATCAAGATTAGTTTTAAGCACAATCCTACTTTAAAAATCAAGTGTTAAGTTATGGTGGCCTCACCTTAACATCCACAAGACCTGCAGAGGTAAAAATCTGTTTATGAACTTGAGATTGAGGAGAGAATAAAAAAAGAGATTGTGGGGAAAATTAACTAATCACACACAGGCTGAGATTACAGGAAATTAAATAACAGGAGTGCCTGGTATTTTGATAATCTGGGGTGTTTCATCCTGGCTTTCCAACCAAGGTAGAATTTCCAAATGGGGAAATGGGAACTGGCTTTGTGCCCTCTGTACATGAAAGGTTTAAACACTCTATTTGCAAGACCCTTGTTATTACTTTATTTGCTGTAGGTGGATGAATACTGAATGTTTTGCAGGGAAAAAAGGTCCCTGCTGGTTCCTGGGTTTTGTCAGGTTGGGAGCGATGAAATTTCTATTTTCTGCTGTTCTTGGGAGACCTCACTGAGTGAAAAAACAAAAAAAAAAGCTTTTTTCACCCCTTACAAAGTGATTTCTCTTATTAATATTTCACAAGGCAGGTCAGAGGATTACGAACCTCCTCGTGCCGTGGTATTGAACAAATATTTTCAGAAGCCAAGGTGGTTTTGCCAAACAGAACATAAACTGATGGATGGCTTAATCTGAGCCCAGCTGGGGCAAGGAAGGGAAACAGAGCCACGCCAGGGTGGGTGGGATGATGTAACAGAGAGCAAATGGATGCAGAAATCTGGAAAAGCCAGAGGGAATCCTTGCTTTTAGAGAAACACTGTGTAAAGGAAGGAGAAACCTGTAAATATTAGCCCTAAAACCTGGAAGTCTTTCTTGGCAGAGACTGGGGAGTCCTATTCAGAATAAATGAGGCATTAAAGTATGCAGTGAATGGCAACTCTCCTGTTTGTTTTCTTAAGAACTCAGGTGTTTCCCTTTTTTTATCACCTTTAGCAGCTGGATGTGGGTAGGAGAGCCCAAAGAAGCAAACCCAAGGGTTTCTGTCATTCCCAACACAGTTTTTGTTGGCAAAGGAGGTGCCAGCCTTCTGTCAGAGGCTTCGCCCTGTACTTTTAGATCCATAAGTGGCAATAATTAAAGGAAAAAGGTCTCGGGAGAAAAAGTCTTAAAGGGAGACTCAGTATAGGTAAGAGACACACAAGAAAAAAAAGTAAAAACAAAAAATGAGGCTTTTTTTTTTTTCTGTCTTGCAATGCATGAAAGTGAAGCAGCAAGGAAATACAGCAGGGATATTGCCAGAGGAATTGAATATAAATAAAAAAAGAAGCTTTGTTACTGGTGCAGCTTTACCTGGGGTGGGTTTTGAATGGGTCATCCCAGAATTTCTTGTGGGTAATACAATGCTCCTTGCCTCAAACTTCTTTTAGCAGAGAAATGATAAGTCAGAGATCCTGGCTACAAAGGAAAGGCCAAGAAAATTAATTTCAACCTCGCTGCCAGTAAGAAAAAAGAAGAGTCCATAATAACTTAATTAAGTGGTTATAAATAAATGATGAGGAAAGTGTACATGATCAGTCATTTTGGTGCCAATGTTCTTATCACACTGGCACCAAAACTCCAGTGGGAGAGGTGCCTTCCATCAGGCACCTGAAGCAGTGAAAGGAGAATATAAAAAATTCAGAGCAGCTGAATTGAAAGCATCTGTCTCTCTGCATGGACCTTTTACAGTTGTCACAACTCCCTGTGTTTCCTTCCAAAATTAAAACCCTTCTGTAGAAGAGCTTTTCCCCTGATCCTCATGGTGAGGGCCAAAGTTGCCTTGTATGAAAATCAGAATTACCCAATCCAAGGGGAGTAAGAAGATTCAGAGATCTTTGAAGAGCAGGTTGAAATATTACTGATTTTTTTTTTCCTCAAACTTCTGGGGTATTTTGGTGCAATATCAGACCTGAGCCAGGCAAGCAGATCATGAATTGTCACATTTAGGGGGAAAAAACCCCATGAAACTCTATAAAAGGTTTTGCAAGTAGGAACAACAGTCACAACTGATGCCTAAAGAGGCTGCCTGGAACAGAGGCTGGGCAGAGTTAAGGAATAAGGTCCTTGGCAAAAATAAGAAAAAAAAGGAAACACCATTAATTGATTAAATTTAATCTAAAATTCATGCAGAAAGTTGATTTGTTCACCAGATGAGGTCCTATTTCTGAAGCCTCCAGTAAAAATGAGTAACTGCAGCTCAGCTCATCTTTATTTCATTGAGTTCTGGGCTGTCTCACTGCACTGCTTTTAGTTGTATGGACTTGTCCTTCTCACTGCACAGCCTTACTCAACAAAATTTTGATTTTCTAAGGGCAATTGTGCTTTCCTGACCTGGCAGCTGACCTTCCTGAGCTTCCAGCCACACCTCTAGAAACCATTTAGTGATGGTTTCACCCTCAGGGGAAAAGTCAGCAGCAATGAGGTCACTTGCCTTTTGATTCGAGAACTAGAACATCATAGAATGGTTTTAAATTTTAAAGTGCCACCTTTGTCACTGTCTCTCAGAGGACTTTTTGGATGTGGGTGTATTTGAGGTCACAGAAACCTGGGTTTTGGTGACTCCTGAGTTGTTATACCAGTGATTATTTGGATTTTTTGTTGTGGTTCCCCATATGTGAAGCCCACAGGTGCTACAGCTGAGTTTAGTTGGCCTTTTAAGAAAATTTTTAAAAGCCCTATAAAAATTATTGGGAATCTGGTCCATCTGTTCAGAAATGTGCTGTTTGGAGTGGGGATTTTTGTTGGGTTTTGGGGTTGTTTTTTTTTTGGTTGGTTTTTAATTATTTGTTACCATTTAAGCCTCAAAACCATTAATACAAGTCTGACTGTTTATGCAGTGCTCTAAACTGAGCTGCCAGACCAAGACAGCATCGTTTCTAACCAAAAAGCAAAAGGCAGAGCTTACAGGACTCCCCTGGTGCTCACCCAGCTCATTCCTCTCTGTTTGGATCAATTGTTTTTCCCCTTGTGACTGCCCAAATTGAGTTGAGAGCAAATCCATCGACTTCGCCATCCTGGGCTGCACTGGGCTGAGGCCAGGTTCCCATTTCCCACAGGCTGCACCAGCTGTTCCTTCCCAAGCCCCAGCCTGGCCTGGATTCCCCAGGAGCTGCCCAGTCTCCCCTCTGAGCTCTGAATTTTCTGCCAGACCAGAGCAGCAACGCCCAAAGACCAAGTTGGGATCGGGGTATTTTGTCTTGAGCAGAACAAAAGGTGTTGAGATGGGCTTTTCCTTTTGGCTGCCAGCAGACCCCATTTATTTTGCTTTTGGAGAGGTGCTCTGTAAAGACTGGGAAAGTAATTTAAGGCTCCTGAGACTTTGCTTTTGTGTGCTGCTGGAAAGGGAAAGAATTGACTTGTGCAAACAAAGAGGGAACGAGCTACGTGATGCTCCCCTCGCACCCCTGCCTCTCTTTCCTGCTGGATATTCCCATTATCTTTGTCTCAGTTTTTATCTGTTTGGGTGTTCTCATGTTTAATCTCCAAATCGAAAAATAAATGGCAAAACAGGGTCAGTTCCAGGGGGATTAATGCTGCTTCCAGGGAGGTTTCCTCTCGTTCTTCCCAAGTGTTATCGACTGACCTAACTACAGCTCTGTTTGGATTTAAGGGTCAGGGGAGGTTTGCTGTAACCCAGCTGCCCTTGTCTCCATCTTTTTGATGGGCAACTCCTAAAAACATTCCCATGAAATGGTTATTTCCTGCTTTTCCACAGGAAGGACTACACAGCAAGTTTGGAGCTGAAAGAATGAGACAAAAAAAAAAAGCTCTGATGTGGCAGGATTTCCTTGCACGGGGTTCCATTGGCTGGCAAGCAAACCTGGGATTATCCCTTCACTGTGAGTCCTAAATACCACTGTAAATAGGAATATTTGTAAGGATTCTCAGTCAGAACAAAGAGCAAATGAACTAAAAATGGGCTGCTGCCAAGAAATCCAAACTCGAGCCCAACACAGGGGCTGTACACATGGACAGGATTGGAATTCAGCTCACTAAAGCTCACAGATCTTGGATATAAAATTCACTGATTATCACTTCACCTGTGTTCAAAAATATACCCAAAGTATTTTTGAAAGGGAAGCTGATTTCCTCAATTAGATATAAATATTAGAGCACAGATTATGCTCTCTTTCAGAGATTTTTCACTGAGCCATTGCTGGAATTTCTGATCTGGTAATATATAAATAAAATATGTAAATAAAATACATGAATAAAATTCATACATATACATATAAAATATACAGAGGCCTTGCAAAAATGCTAACTTACTGAGACCTATTTAATATCTGTGCCAATGATAATGTGAACTGAAATTATATATTTGACCAGCAGGTTGTGACATAAAGGAACAAATTATATGTAAGCACAGCAATCACATTTAGCACACGATAAACACAGATCTGACAATTTTCTTATCTATTCTCCCCCTGAGGTTTAACAGGAAAATGAGGGTGTTTTTTGGATGCCTTGCCCTTATCTGAAATGTGTCAGGCAGGGCTGAAGACAAGAAATGGTTTCCCAGCCCATTTCCACCCCTTTGGTGGCTGCACTTCAGGGATGGCCAAGATTCCTAGAAAATAATAAATAATAACTCCAAGTTCCATGGCTCTCCTCCAATGCTCGTTACAATTAGCACAAAAGAATTATTATCCCCGTTTAATCCATGTGGGAACTCAGACCAAAAAGCTCAGATCTTTCTATATGGACTAATTAGTCTGAATGAATCATTAAGTGCAGGGATTTGAAGATATCTGCACGCATACATACAATTATAAATATTTTGGTTTAAATGTTTCATATTGGTTTTGCACAGCGCCGAATCCAGTTTGCAGTGGTTTCCCTGGGAAACCCTGACTTTTATTTGCTTTTCTTTGGGTTCTCCTGGTTCAAAGACAACTAATCATGAACTGAAGAAATCCCTCCTCAACCTCAAGGCCCTCCAACATCATTTCCAAGATGCTTTTTCCTTTCCATGTCCTGCCATGGGTGAACTGGATTATCAGATATGCCTCAGATTCTTGATTTCAGGATGCAAGTGTTTCTTTTTAGGAGCTCACTTATTAATAGCAGCACTCTGAAGATGAAAGTGAGACATGTAATATTTTCCTTTTCTGGTTTTTTTTCTTTCATTTCCCAAGAGTTCATCCCACCTGGGAGGTGCCCGATTTACAAGAATTCACAGCCCCCTGCCTGAAAGGGACACACTCAGGTAGGAGGAACAAAGGATTAAGCATAAAGAAGGTGCATAAAACCCATTTCCTTTTATTTTAATTAACTGGCATAAAATTTATGTAGAGTTTAAAGACTGAAGCAATGTAATGTGCCAGAATTAATAGATGCAATCAGATAATTACTGCCTCTTAATGAATATTAGGATATCAAATATTCAGGCCTCGAAGTTCACTTTGTTTCTTTCATCCTCTTGTAACATTTTAATTTTGTCTGTGTGTAAACTCAGTGAGATGCAGTGAGGCACAGCGAGCTGGGAGGCAGATTTGTGCTATCACCCTGGAATCTGAGCAAGCTTAGGGGAGAATTTAGGAGCTGCAGGAATTTGTTCTCCTGTCTGCAGAGATTCCAGCCCCACTTTTTATGACAGAGCAAATGATTGCCTCAGATCCTCAACTACCAAGATATTCCAAATATCCCCAAGCTTCCATCCCCAGGTCACCTGGAAAAACCATATATATATATGTAAAATCTGGGGTTTTTATATATATATATATATATATGTATATATATTCTGTGGTTTATATATATATAAGAATAAATATATAAAGTATATATGAAAAATTTGAATATATATTTAAAAAATATATGTGTCTTGGGCCTGCTTTAGCCTCTGCCCCAGGGCTCAGTACAACTTTTCTGGTGATTTGTCAAAATTCTCACCCCGTGCCTTATTAAGGCTCTAATTAATCCTCCTTGCCAGTCTAAAAAAAAAAATCTTTACATAACTGGTTTTCAACTCTCCACACACAAATGGCCCCATAATGATTTTGCACAGCTCAATATTGGACTTTCTTAAAATTACAGAACTAAAAATTGTTTGCAGGGAAATATAACGTTTATTCTCCCGGTGTAACTGCACCATCGTTTCCTCCACTATGAATTTGCATTAGTAATTAACAGTTTTATGTACTTAAACTGCTTAAACAGAGCAGATCTGTGGTTACTGACTTCTGGGTAAGCAACGTCGAGGTTTTATTAGCTTATAATTATCAAATTTGTTTTACCCATTTTTTCAGTCAATTTACCACAGAAGAATTCATGAATAATAGGAGAAGAACTGGAATAATCTCAGGTTCTCCTTGAATTTTGTTCTTCAGCTGGGTTTCAGCCACTGGATTGCAGACTACAATGGTGTAAATAGGAACCAAAGCCACAGAGCCTCAGAGTATCTTGATTTTCTGGGGTTATTCTCCTTTTCCTACATATCATCCATCTTTTATTCCTCCTCTTAGACTCAATAAAGAAAAAGAAAGAGGAGGAAAAGGAGTAAAACATTGCAGAAGCTGGGATGAGAGGAAGAAAGCCAAAATTTAGTGTTATCCTGGCTAAAATGAGGGCAGCAAAAAGGAAATACTGATGTATCCATTTCTTGGCCCTGTTACACTACAGAAATCAGCCTGGGAGGGCTAAAATACCCAGGGGCTCACATTCAGAGAATTCCTTCTCTGGCTCAAAGTCTTTCCCAAAATTTTAGCCATCACTCCTCCCTGCTGGATGAGCTTAGTAGGATTCCCGTAAAAAATCAGAAATCTAGGAATAACCAGAACCGTTCCTTGGCTACTTGGGATAAAAAAAAAAAAAAAAACCCAAACAAAAACTTTCTAAATAATCACAGCATTTATATTCCAACTCCTCAGTGAAAGGGATGGGGGCTGAGGGGTGCCCCAAACCACCTGCAGGTTTCTCCCTGTTTTCCTGCTCCCTGGTTGATCCCTGCAGGCCCAGTAAATGCAGTCAGTGTGTCTGATCCTGGGGAATTCCCCAGGAATCTCCCATCCCGTGCAGGGAAATGATGATTTCCAGCACACAGGCCGTTTGCTGTGTGGCCTTTTGGATGTTTTTTGCCTGCAACACCCAGTGCATGAGACCAGCTGGGGAATATCACCACAAACCCTCTTTCCCTCAACCCTTCTGAACACCTGAGCTTTTCTTCCAACGTATCCTGAGACCATTTCAATCCCACCACCCCAAAAAGTGTCATCAGGCATAATCCAGTTAATTAGCAGGAGGGAAAGAGCTGCTCCTTGATTCCCATCAGGAACCCAAAATCCCACAATCCCTTATCCCATCTTTGACAGACACCCATATTTTACCAATTCACTTCAAACCCCAGAGGAATGTGAGTGTTAGTGTTTGATGAATCCTTAATTGCCTGTGGGTGAGATTTGGCAAGAGTGGCAGTTCAATTCTAGGACAGAAGAACAACTTTGTCATCCTCCCCTTCTCTAGGGTGTGAAACATTCTGAATTTATGCTGATTCTTTCTGTAAATGATTACAATGATTGTCTCCTGTGACAGCAAGACATGATTGATCTGGAAGAATGACTGTAAATGAAAAAAAGGGTGAAGAAGAGGGAAAAAAAGGATTGAAATTACCAATATTGTGTAATTGTGGGTGCTGAATAATTGCTTCACGTGGAGAGAAACCCACCAGGCCATTAAATTACCCTGTTAAAACCACGGGGTAATTTTGGTTGAAAGGGACCTTGGGGTCATCTGGTCCATCCCCAGAGAAGGGCCAGCTTGAGTTTGGGCTGAATTCTGAGCATTTTCAGCTGCAGAATGCTTACATCCCCTCCAGGCAGCCTGTCCTAGTGCACAACACCCTCTTTGCAAAAAGGTTTTGTTTTCCCCCTCATATTTAACAAGCATTTCCCTGTGGGGTTTTTTGGCTTCCCTTTGGGTCTGTGCCTCCAAGAAAGAAATCTGCCCTTGTCCTCTCTGGTGTCACCCACCAGGCAGCAGCTGCTGGGCCAAGCATCCCTTGTTTTGGGCAATAAACTCAAATTTGGAGCACTCAGGAGCTGCCACCAAGGGCAGGTGCAAAAATTGCCACTCAAAAATGACCACTGGCTGCTCCTACAGAGCCTGCGCCTGCCAGGTTTTCTCTTAAAAGGGATGGAAAAGAGGAACAGCCCATGAAAAAGAGATTTCCCAAAAAATTGAGTATTTGGGAAAACAGAATGCCGTGAGGAAAAAGGGGGGAAAGAGGAAAGAAATATAAGAAACACCCTTTAATACTTCCAGAAAGTTATAATTCTCACTGACATTTTTGATTACTATCTCAACTTTTCTTATCTGAACTTTGTACCCTTGGAACATTGGATAAAGCGAGTTTAGCAATTTTCTTTCAGCGAGAGGGAGGCTGTGTCATAACACAATGTTATATAACGATTAAAACCTTGGGAAAAAAAAAATACATGGGAACTGGAAAGAGCCCAGCTTTCAGCTGCATCCTTGGAGCTTATCTGTAACAAACACAGAGCTGTAATAAAAATGAACTGGATGGGGATGCATGAGTAAGCTCTTCAGATGTAACAAACTGACTGGTGAAAAGAGGAAAATACAGTGGTGCTCAGGAAAAAACAGGGCTTTCTTCCCCTCAGAACTTCAACGCTTGGTGCAGGAGATGGAAAGCTACTGACACAAATGTATTCCCAGCATTGTAATTTAAATAACACATCTGCACTGCAAGGCTGTATCTCCACAGACATAACCAGCACCAGTGCTTTGCTGATATCAGTCACAGGCAATGAAAAGGACTGGGCTGAAAGCATCATTTATTTCCTTTAAAACTGAACAATGAGGGGCTATTTATGCTGTAAGAACTATGGAAGAGATGTCTTGGGAGCCAATGTTGCCTGTGAGCAAAATTCTCATTGAAGTTGAGAGAGGATTGTTTGGACTGGAGAACATTTGTGCTTTGGTGCTGCCTGCTCCCCTCTCCTGGAGGGGCTGGGCACCCCTGCCCTGAGCAAAGTGTGTCCTCCCTGCCCCACCCTGCTCTCCCAGCTCATCTCCTGTGCCAACACACGAGTTTGGCGACTTCTGCAGTCCTGGTAAACAGACATTGTGATTTTCCTATTTGCTCTTGTGATTTTCCTATTTTCCCATCTATTTTTGAAGCTTCTCAGTCTTGTTTTGTTTCCCTTAATTGCATGGCACGCTGAGTTTGCAATTAATAGCCAAGAGTGCCCAGAGCATCTGACTGGGGAGTCTTACCAAACAAATAAATACAAAATTAAATGCAGAAACAATGACCTTTAGTAAATATTTTTTTTTTCCATTTCCCTATGCATGTGGCTGTGGAGGCAGAGGGATCAGAGCTGTTTGCACACCTGAGCTTAATTTAAAAATGCTGCCACATTCCTTTGGCACTTCTAAACGATGGATACTAAAGGATCTGAGAGGGAAATGGGAAGAACAAGGCAGAGTGTTAAACCTGATCTTCCCAGCTGCATTTCTGCAGCAACAATTTGCACCCCAAGTTCTGTTTTCAGATGTAACCTTTCAACCATTTTTTTGTGGACTTCAATCCCAAATCACTCTCAAGAATGCTTTTATCAGCTAATTTGGATTATAACAGCTCCTACTAGAGCAGAAGTGTTGCTATATTTTCCCTGATTGTTTCTATCCAGCTTTCCCTCTGCTGCACTGAGCGGGGAGGAGAAGGAGAAGGACTCACTGCCCCTGCTGAGACCAAGGAAATTATCCCCAGGGAGTTGAGGGTGGATGGCACGAACAGAATGAGAGTTGCTTTAGAAATTTTTAGGCAAGACAAACCCCTCCCTAACCCCCCTCCTGGTGCATGTCACCTCCTACAGACTCTTGAGGAAAGCAGCAGGATGATGAGAGGTGATTTTGTCTGTCCCACCCTGAGCAGTGCTGAACAACCCAGAGCAAACTGGGCACTGATCAGGGGTGTGGGGAAGCTTGGTGAGCTCTTCTTGCCAAAAAGAAGGTGCACAAGCAGAAACAGCCTGGCAGGCAGCTCAGGGAGCTCCTCTCCCTGCAGCCCCAGGCTGAGCCCTCACATTCCAGCCCTTTCAGCGAGGTGCAGACACCCAGGTGTGCTCCAGGTTCCCCATCCCTACTTTTGTGAACAGGAATGATGTTCCTTCTAGGACTTGCCTTTCTTGTAGAAGCAAAAATAAGGAAACAAATGCCTGTGAGGAGCAGCCTGAAGGACAGAGTATTTTCTGAACCCTTCTGCTGGTGGGTGGAAGCCTGTGCTGGCTCCTGGGGCATTTCACTATGGGGAAAAGGGCTGCCTGCAAACATTATTATAAAAAAAAAATATAGATATGCAGGGCCTGAGGTAATTTCCAAAAGAGAAAAGCACAAGGTCATCAAAGTGGTGTAAGGAACAGAAGAATCCAGCAAATGTCTGCCCTACATTTCTTCCCAGGTATGAAGAACCCAAAGAACTTCACCAGAACATGAACACCTCAGATTCCAATGTGGCTTCAATACAAGAAAATAGCTGCAGTTGGAAATTCAATATTCATTTAAATTAGTGGGTAGAAATCAAACTGCCCTACATTTACAACATCAACAGGTCCTAAAATCCCCCGTGATTGCCTTCCAAATATTTCCTTTTTCTTTGGAGGCGTCTCCCAATTCCTTCCCTCATTCCTCCACACTCCAACCCCGTTTCTTAGCAAAAAAACACTCCAGGAAGAGAGAGAGGGGTTAAATGACTCCAATTCCTGCCCTCAAATATTGCCAGGGAGGAGATGAGGCAGTGCCACTGCTCGGTGGCATCTGAGGTGGCAGCAGGAAATCAGCCTGGCCCTGATGCCACAGGGACCAGCACTGGCCACCAGCACTGAGGGGCTGCCAGGGGAGGGAGGTGGGGGAAGCCAACAACAAAGAGCAGGAATGATGAGCAAAGGTGAGGGGAAGGTGAAACCAAGCCCTGCAGCAGGGGCAGGAAGGGGCCCTGCAGCTCCAGACTGAGTGTGGGAGAAGGGGCTGGAGGCGTGCAGGAGCACGAGGTGGGGATGGGAGCTGCAGGGAGAGGAAGTCATTAAGCAGACAGCTAGCTCCAGCATTTGTTTATCTATCTCTATTACTGTTTGCCTTGTTTATTAGGATTATAAACTCGAGAGGCCAGGCCAGCTCTGGAGTGACTGCACTGTATTTCTCCCAACACAAGCTCAGTTCCTGATTACAATGCTCCTCTGGGGTGCTACTCTAGGCAAATAATATAATAAATAATGGAAATGGACCCAGGAGGAAACTTAGATGTTAACTGTGTAGAAACAGGAAACCTGAGGCTTCGTTGCTGTATAAATTTAATGTTGGGTTTAAAGCTCCTGCTGTTTGATGGGTGGGGTTTTAGAAACCTGAGCAGGAATTCACTTTTCAAATGAAAGGCACTGAGATTCCATCCTGGCTGCTGCTGCATTAGCACCAGCCCTGTCTCTTCAAATGCTTCCTGCTGGTTCTCCTGGAGCACAGGAAGCAATGTTCTGGTGATTAAGCAGCAGTATCATTATAAAAGCCAAATGAATAATCATTGTGTTAATGAACTTTATCTTAGAAAAGATTAGGGTTTTTTTTAATGTTAAGCCTCTTTCCGTATGAAAGAGGAAATGCACTCTCATTTCATTTAATCAACCCCGAGATGCTCATGATCTATACAATTTAATTTTCTGTCTGCACGTATTCTTCCACATCTGCATCTTCAGTGGCTCAAAGGATGGCATCAAATCACATTAATGCATCAGAGATGATGCAATTCCCTGCGTGCATGGAGGGGTTTGGCTCTGGGTGCCAGCTTACTACTGCAGAATAATCTCCCCTGAAGGGATTTCCAGAGGTCAGAGATTCCCAAAGCATTGCTTTGTGGAAAGCTGGGGAATAATTATGGTGAAAATCAAGTATATTTGGGATATAAAACATTATAAGGTGAAAAACACTTCATAAGGAAAAAGATTGAGAAAGCTAAGGGTTGGAACCACAAAAAACCAGCAGGAAAATGATGATTTAGTGAGATCCTGCCCTCAGTCTGAGAGTCACCATCAATTCTTTCCTTTGCCTGGGAAGAGCTAAACCCCATTCCCCAGGGGAGCAGCTCCCAGGCCAGCCTGCTCTACAAGGAGTTCTGGGGTGAGGTATTCAGCTCGCAGCTCTGTGCATGTCTGGCACCTTCTTTAAGGAGGAAAAGGAAGTTGTGAGTGACAGAGGAGAGGTGCTGCAGCAATAAGAAGGGATGAGTGGTGTTCAGAACCTTCCAACCACAGTCTTCAGCTCATTTCTGTGGAATTGCTATTGAATCATGTCCTCTGCTCCAAGGAGAATCCTGATCCATGAGGGACCCAAGGAAAAAAGTCCTTCCCTGGAGGATGCAGTGGCTGGATGTGTGTGGAAACCAAGCCTGACCACACCTTACTGAGAATCACAGGGTGTGGAAAGGAGAGAAAGAAAAGACATTTTATAGATATTGCAGTGCCTGGGGTAATTTCCAAAAGTGGCACAAGGTCATCGAAGTGGGCTAAGGAACAGAAGAATCCAGCAAATGTCTGTCCCTCATGTCTTGTCAGGTACAAAGCACCCAAAGAACTTCACCAGAAGATGAACACCTCAGATTCTTTCCACACAAGAAAATAGCTGCAGTTGGAAATCTGATATTCATTTAAATTTATGGGTAGAAATCAAAGCAACACCCACAGGCACCAGAAAACACCTTGTGCCAACTGGTAAGGGAAGAAAATTCCTTTCTGGTCATAATGGTGCCTTAATTAGATACACACAGATACACGAGAGTCATTAGGCCAAGGGGAGCACTTGTGCTCATTTTGGGTTCTCAGAAGGATGAGTTCACTGTGGAGTGTCTCTGACAGCAGTGGAAAGGAGCAGCACAGCTCACAGACTTTCCTGCCACACCTCAGTGCCAAACCCATACCCACTGTCTCCTGCCTTTGTGCTGGGAAAGCAGAGAGAGGAGAGCGTGGAGCTGTCTTTAATTAGCAAATGTGTCTGGTAATCAGTGCGTGCACAGCCTCCTGTTGCCATGGCACTGTCACCCCACCACTTAAGGAGCAGCAGGCTGAGCAGAGGTCACCCTGCAGGGCCACAGGGGCCGCGTGGCCCCGACCCCACGGACGCGCTCCAGGATGGGCTTGGGATGGGGAGAACATATGCTACAAAGAGACAGCCGGACACCAACACGTGCTAAGGAGTCCAGAGGGAAACACTGGGATAATCACAAGCTTTCTGTGGATTAACCAGCCTGCAGAAACGCTGCAGTGGTGCTAAGCACCCAAACACCCACCCAGCTCCCGCTGAGAGCCGCGGCGCGTCCTCGCAGCCCAAATCGTCCCTGGCAAAGCTCTGGCTGCCTTCTGGACCAGCAGCAGGGACACCATAGATGCTTTAACAGGAGACCAGATCCATTTGCCCGTGCCCACGGCACCACCTCCCCCAGAAGCTGCACCACAGTGTTATTTCTGGCATGCCCTCCACGAAAAGAGGCGGCATATGGAGCTGCCGCCTTGGCACCGTGGCAAATATTGATCCCTGCTGTGACAAAATGTGACAAAGAGTTTGCAAATGACAGCACGGGCTGGCAGGAGCCTTTCCTTATGTTCTTGGGACAGGGAAGCATCACTATTGCAGCTGGAGAATTGGATTTTTTTCCTCTAGCTGTGGTAAAGCCATCAGGGAGATGATTATTAGGGAGAGTGAAGGTGTTCAAGATACAGTCTGGCTTAAAGAATGCCTTCAGAACAAGAAAGAGAAACAAGTTGGTTTGAAAGGCTTAGATGATTTCTTTTGGAGCACTTCCAAAATGAAGGATGATGTGTGGAAGGAGACAGAAGAGTTTCACTCCTGTTTTCAAAGTGCTACATTCAAACTTTTACACTGTGAGCAATATTTTCTTCCTAAAATGCTTGTGGAGTTTTCAATAAAATACTGTCATAAAAAAAAATTTAAAGGGAAAAATTTCTATTAAAGTTCAATCTGACACCCCCACTCCTCACACAGTTTCATTGTAGGAACTTGCTTTGAATTTCACTAAACTGATTTTTTTCCTGCCAATTTTTAGTTCATGCATGAATCTCCAAATTCAATACCTTCCATTGTGCTGGAGAAAAATGGACCCAGTGTCATCCTTTTAGGCAGAAACCCAAACTAAAACATGGATTTTATTTTTTCCCCACCCTCCTGTTTTTGTCTCCCTTAACTCCTCACTTCTGTGCTGTTTGTAAATCATAAATCTTGAAATTATAAAGAATAAAATGCACTAAGGGAAAATGAATTGGGTTGAAAGGCATGAAAGTTGTTCCTTAAGCAGGGCTTACTCTGAGTTTTAGGAAAAGTTATGTAGAAGAATCTGACAAACAAACAAAAAAAGCTTTCTATGTAGGCAGATGAGGTGAGCCAAAGGTAACAAAGTCAAAATATAAATGTGAAGAAACAGAGAGGAAAAGCAAAGAGAAATCTGCCATTTTATTTTTAAACACTACATTGAAACAGAAGAGCGGAGTGGGAGAAGGTATTAACCCAGAAAAGAGAACAGATTGGGAGGAGACAAGGCAAGGGTAAATGCCATCTGTATTTGTGGTATTACCTACCCAAATAATAAAACTGGATGGAAGTTTTCAAGAGGAAAAAGAGACATATTCAACTTCTTGAAATATTTTCTAGGTCTAGAGCAGGTGGTTTGAGGAAGAAAAGCTCTCTCTCTCCAAAAAACCCCTCAAACCAAACCCAAAAACTAACTTGGACTTTGGCAATTTATTATTATTTACGTTTCTGAGTTAACCAGCGATTCCCAGTTCCTTTCTAACCACAGTAGCGGATTTTCCCTCTCTTTTATCTCTGTCCTTCGAGCCCTACCCAAGGTTCCCTCTGAGCACCTGATGCTGGTGTAATTTATGGGCTGTTTACCTCTCCCCTTCCCTGCCATTAATAAAGGAGGGCCACCACTTGTTCTGGTTCAAATAAATCAACATCTTCACTGGGATTCAGGCGGGGGTGGAAGGGAGGAGCTCTCTCACACCTGGGGCAGGACTTCACAGCTGGGAGAGCAAAACCAGGAGGAGAACACGGCTCTGGAGATTTGTCACACCAGAACACACCCAACCTCCTCAGCTGGCTGCAATTCCCACATCCAGCCATGAAGGGTTTGAAAGTTTTAGGAGGGAATTTTTCCCTGGGAGAGTGGGCAGCCCTGGCACAGGTGCCCAGAGCAGCTGGGGCTGCCCCTGGATCCCTGGCAGTGCCCAAGGCCAGGCTGGACACTGGGGCTGGGAGCAGCCTGGGACAGTGGGAGGTGTCCCTGCCATGGCAGGGGGTGGCACTGGGCAGGATTTAAGGTTTTTTCCAACCCAAACCACTCTGGGATTCTCCCCAGTGAGAATTTAGACCACAGCCATGCAATTTTACACAGTTCAGTTTAGGAAGTCTGGGAAATGTTTTTACATCAACAAAGTCTTTCCATTCCTGTTAAAGATCTGGGAAATTCCCTTGGGCTGTGCCAAGCTTGGACTTTCTGAGCTGCATTTTCAAGGTCAGAGCCTGCCCTGATGTCCCAGGTCAGCAGCAGCACCCCAGGCAGGGACAAGGACACCCTGGAACAGCAGCTCCATTGGCACTGTGTGCCTGGGGGGCACAGGGGGATCTGGGGAGTGCTGCCCTCACACACTGACTCATCCCCACCTCATTATTCTGTGCTTCCCTCCTCCTCCTCCTCCCATCCCCTTTGACAACTGCATTCCTGAATCACTTCACATAAAAAACATATTTGGAAAACCAAGTAATAATTATATTAAACTAACTTCAACAAGCAGCAGTTAAAATGTGCAGAAGCTGCAGCCTCTGTTGGGTTGCTCTTCTCCAGAAATTTTTGTCAGGGAGCAGAGATAAGAGAACAAATAAGCAAAACTAAAAGAAAAATCTAGATATGGAAAACATCCCCCAAACTGATGCCACTCAGTTCAAATGAAGCCGATATTTCAGTCAGACAGAGCCAAAGAAATGTTTCACCCCAGAGTTATAAAACATTTGAACCCCATCTCTCTTCCCCAAATTTTCCTCAACCTGATCTGAAAACCTTCTAAACAAACCAACATAAATATTAATCTCTCGCATTGATTTCATTTCTTTTTGTCAAAATCTAAGTTAATGCACCGAGCCTGGAGTATCTTTAGAGATGAAAATCAGCTTTAGCACTGGGTGGGAACAATCAGAGAGCCACGATGCCAACTGCCAGAGCTGCCCCTTCTATTGAACAGCACACCCAGGGGGTTATGAGCTTTAGGGAGCAAATGAAAGATTTCCAAGTTCAAAAGCAAATCCCTCCTTTCCCCCACAACAAAACACCAGCTGAGGCAGAGGCTGGGCTGCACAGCCCGACACAGCCACAGAGCTGCTCAGGTCAGGGCACAGCCAGGGCAGAAACGCTGCTGGGAAGGGCAGGAGGTGCCAGGGGAGCTGATGCCGCAGGGAGAGGAGCCCAGAGGTTTCACACAGAGAGATTTCTCCTCTCTGAGAAGAGCCTGGCTGAGGACAAATGGCCAGCATCCCCTGGGAGGAGCAGGAGAGCCACCAAATCTCAGCTGGAGGACACTGCTCTCCGGGAAACACCATTTCAAAAGGGTTTCAGCCCAAAGTCTGCACTGGGTGTGTCCCCCCTCCATCCAAGACCCCTCCTTTGGGACCTACCTGCCCACAGGTGGGTGTCCTCGGGGTGGGGGTGGGCTGGGAGGCATCAACAGCATAGCACCTGCAAGGAGAGGGTTCATTGGGATCAAATTATAGATCCATCCTGGGATTATGGAATGGGGTGCGTGGGAAGAGACCTTAAAGTTCATTTTTTCCCCCTGCCATGGGCAGGGATACCTTCCACTGTCCCAGGCTGCTCCAAGCCCCAGTGTTCAACCTGGCCTTGGGCACTGCCAGGGATCCAGGGGCAGTCCCAGGATGATTTGAGATAGGATTTCACCCCCAGTACCCCATCACAGAGAAATATTGCACATGGAAGTCAAGTGCCCATCACAATCTTAGGCAAAAAATCCCAATTCCTTTGCTGGGAAAAAGATCCATCATTTTCCCTGGACCCTTGCTCTGGATAAGCATCTCTGCTTTATTTCCTTGGATTGCTGAGCGACTGCATGAAAGAAACCAAACCCTTCCATACAGCCTACAAGGTTATTTGCCTAAGGACTGAAAAATAGAGGCAGGAGGGATTTTAATTTTTTTTTTTTAGGAGTTCGTCTGATTTTATTCTCACTAGCAGTCTTCCTCTACTATTTTCAGGGCAGCTTAGTGTCAGATAAAGCATACCAAAAACATATTATTTAAAACCTGTCAAAGAGAATTCGGCTGTGTGTGTAGTGAGAATCTGGCACACTGCTGAATCCTAAAGTTTGCTGCTGCTTGAAGGGAACACAATAGGCTGTGTTCAATGACACCAGACATCTCTCCCTTTTGTATGCCGAGAAAGGCTCGGCAGCAGATTAATAATTCAATGCTCATTAGAAAGTACAACCTGCAGTAAGCAATCAGATATAATTAGGGAAAAATATATACATGATTACAGAGTGAACACGATCCACAAATCCATTGCAGGTGAAACAACGTCACGTTTTCAGTGGAAGGGTCAGGAATAAAAAAGGGACTTGTAAAACACTCGGCTTAAATTGTGGGTTTTGTTTCCCTTACCATCATCTGTGCATTAGAGTAATTTTTCTCTAGGAGAATTCTGCAACTCC
Source organism: Irena cyanogastra (assembly GCA_013397155.1). Classification (NCBI taxonomy): domain Eukaryota; kingdom Metazoa; phylum Chordata; class Aves; order Passeriformes; family Irenidae; genus Irena; species Irena cyanogastra. Next base: position 233,256 of record VWZV01010772.1, read on the forward strand.
ATCCACGTTCAGACCCGCTGCAGGTTTCTTTTCCTGCACTGGAACCAGGGAGAGCTCGTTTCTCCTCCGGATCCTTATATCGCATCTCCATACCTCGAGGCAAGTGTATGACCACATAATTGAGGCAGTAAATTGATGACAATTAGCACATTAGCAGTGAATAGCAGCAAGTGATAGTCTTAATTGACAATGCAGCGGTTAGTAATTGATGTTAATGACTCAGAAGAAGGGGAGAATAGTGACTAATAACTGTAATTTTTAGCTGTTTTCCCTGCTGGAGAAACATCGGGGCAGGTGGGGGTGTGGGCTGGCCAGGGAGTGCACGGAGTTGCCACCTCAAAACCAACAGGCTGAGCTTTAAACAAGCGTTTTGTGCGTTCATCGGGAGAAAACACAGCTTCGGAAGGCTTAATAAAACAAGTTAGAGGCTGCTCCTGTGCTCACCCGCTTTAAGAAGTCCGGGAATTCTTTCCCACCTCCCCAATCCCGAATTGTCGGGTGTTTCTGGCAGAGCTGTGCCAGGCTCTGAGCGCAGTGCCCGCAGCAATCAGGGCCCGTCTCCCTCTCCCAAAGGTATTAATGCACGAGGGAAAAGCCAGGCTTTACAAACAGCGCCTGTTTAAAACTTGCCAAAGCCCAGGGCTCTGCAGCCAGGCCAGATGGCAGATTCTGAGCAGCCCTGCCTTATCCGGGGTGCTCCTCTCGCTATAAACAACTCCGAGAATTAAGACCTCGATGCCATTTGCTGGGCTGGATGTTCCCCCCAGGGGAACGGCAGGATTAGGAGCTTTATTTTCCTGTTACATAGGAATTCTCCTGCTCGTAAAGATCTATTCCCTGCATAAACCACATATTGTATTGGAGGAGAGGAGAATTAATCATCCTTCACAGAAAAAAACATGTGGACAGGCATGTGGGCTGCAACAATTATCCAAAGATACCCGACAGGATGGCACTGGGAGAGACCTAATTATGGCTTTGGTCTTCCCTTCAGTGGGTGATGTACAGCCACAGCCATGGAATAATCCCTTCCCTCAAGACTGCTGCCAAGACCCGGCACTGGAGATTTTTTTGACACATAAAATATCTTCCTTACATCAAAGGGGAAAATGCTTAAGAATGAGCTTCTTATGAAGCTTTTTATTTTTAATATTGTAGCTCCTGCGCTGTATTTTATATCAATTTGGAGAGCGATTAGGAGCCAGGCCGTGCCTGGCTTCTGTCTGAGTGTTACACTCTTCAAGGAGATCATTTCCATCGGAGCTTGGATGATAAAGGACTCCCACAAATCTGAAAATGAACTCGGTTCTCTTTCTATTCCTCCCTGAGTGCTCATCACTTCTCTCCAAAGCGTGGAGGGAGCGTCTCCAGAGCCTGCAGGAGCCTCCCAAGGCCAGGCTGCACCCCGAGCTGGATCCTCAGCCCCAGGGGCTCACATCTGTGCTTTTGGGCTGATTTACACCAGCCAAGGCTTTAGCCTGCTCCTTGGACTGCTGGTGACTCCTGGAGGGGAGGGCTGACCCCAAGTGTCGCCCCAAGAAACACGCAGAGGGTTTCCCCAGCACTGCCAGCTCCCAGTGCTGCACCTTGGGGTGAAGCCAGGACTTCCACCAGTGCTGTAGGGCTTGCATTTTCTTCCCACTGCCACGAGACGGGAATTTTTGGCCCCTTTTTACTTCAGCAATAGAAGAAGAGATGGAAATACAATAAATATTCACATTTTGTGGCGGGTTTTTACCCCTTTCCCCAGAGGGGATGGTCCCTGGGGGATGCTGTGTCTGTGGTTGGAGAAGGAGCAGCTTTGACTGCAGCTTGTGCTTCTGCTTAGATTGGAAGGCAGATGAATAATCTATTGAGAAAGAAGAGAACAAGAACAGCCAAGGGGCCACTCCGAGTCACTGAGGCATCCAGAAAAGCCAAACTGTGGGAATTATTCAGGTGCACTGGAAGTGAAAACTTTTTTCCTGGTCACAGGCAGCTTTTGTAGGTAACTTGTGACCGTGCAGACCTGCAGATTGTTGCATTAATAAAAGAAAACCTTTCATTCCCAAAAGGTGAAAAGGAAGCTGGTGTTTTGGGGAGTCTCTTAAGCACCAAAAAGCCAAGCACTGTTTGCATGCAGCTGGTGCTTCCTGTGGCACAAATATTTGAAAGAACATTTTTAACAACGCTCTGCTCACATCCTCTCGTGCAGCTCTGGAGATCACGACAGCGTTTGCCTTCAATAAATGCATGCATTAATTATTTATTTAGCAAGGAGAGTCCCTCATTAGGCAAGATTCAAACACACCCTGATGGCTGTGACCTCTGCTTGTGGCACTTGTTTCCCAGTGCTGTACATGGTTTCCTTGTACCTCCAGAGCATGTAAATGTGGTATCCACCTCATCTCTGGAAAATCACACACTGCCAGGTGAGGAGGGCTGAAAACACGAGTGAATAAAGGCAATCCAGCTCTCTTCAGGAAGTGGAAGGCTCCACAGCGAGTGCTGGGATTCTCATTGATGCTGAAGTGAACGCTGAGGGTGCTCAGAGCTTTTCTCCCACTCAATCAATGCTCGAGTGTAGGAAGAGCTGCACAAGGATTCCTCCAGCAGAAATCCTAGGGGTGTCCCAAAAAGAGAGCCACTTGTCCCCAGGAGAGCAGGAGGGGTTTGTGCCACACACCTGGGAACTGCTGCAGGACAAGGAACCTCCCTTGTCTGGCCACTGCTCCCAACACAGACACCTGAGGCTCCTCAAGCCAGCCCAGGCACAGCAGAGACTGCAGCCTCTTAGAGAGATGTCATCTCAGGCTTGAAGAAAAACCTTCAGAGAAATGTGGAATCTTCAGCTGCTTCTCTGATTTGATTGTGAAATTCCACTCTCAGCACTGGAATGCTGCTGTGGAGTAGAGAACAGATTTTCTCACAGCTGCTTTTTCCAGCCACGAGGAATTTTCTCAGTCTACCTAAATCCGTGAGAGAAAGGAAGAAATGCAGCCCCCATTTTTAACTTCCCGGGCGTATTTTGCAGGCTGAAGCACAGAGCTTCACCAGGGAATCCCTGCCCAGCAGGGATTGCTCCAGGTCTGTGCCCAGCTGGCTCAGGGGGTGGCTGATCCCTGGAGTGTCACAGCACCCCAGAACTGGAGCATCCTGAGTGATGAGCTCCACCAGGGAGCTGCTCCAGGTGGTGCCTCAGGTGCAAATCCTGTGTGACCCCTGGGCAAATCTCCTGCTCAGGAGTGGACGAGCCCTGTTTTCAGCCAGGGTAATTTTCTGTGAGTCCATCAGCCCCAAAAGGCTCTGTGGGTTCAGGCCCGGTGCCCCAATACCCTGTAAATCTGCAGCTCATGTCAGGTAGCTCCTCCCAAAGCCAGACCTTTCCTGCTGCCTTTTGCAGCCAGGAATTGCTTTTCTCAGTGCCCATGACAAATTTTTATTGGTGTCCATGGAAGCCCAGGGCCTGCAGCAAGTTTGGCTGCTGCTGCTGATTAAAAGGAAAAGAATGAGGGGAGGAGAGAGAAAAAAAATCTTAAAAGTTCAGTATCATCTTTAATATCATTTTTACAGTGATTTTATTGGCTGTGTATTAAAAATACAACACAACACGACCAAATATATGGCTCAGTGACATCTCAGCGTCCAGCTCTGCCTGTTGCATTTGATTGGAATGATTCACCTACTCTGGTCACAAACCCACTGTGAGCAACTTGTAAAAAGTTAAATAAATACCAGCAACGTGAATTTGCATTTAACTGGAATTTATGAGCTTTTATAAATCTATTTTGTGCAAAACAAATTATTATAATGACGGCTGAGTAAGAAGCAGCACCACACAAGGCTTAATTCAAATGCCTTTCTTGTTCTATTCTCTTGTTTTAATTTTCTAGCTCCGCTGAATAACTCGAAATCTTCGCAGCTGTAGCAAAGTGCCTCATATATAATGTATAGATCACATCCTCTTGCCATTTTTCACAGGTGCCTGGCTATTATACGGTTCAGAACTCATTCATAGTGCCTATTAGAGGTCTTTATATGTAACTGACTTCCTTTCTTGAATATTTATAGCTTTTATGAGACATTTATGGGTAGACCCAACAAGAGTTTCTAAGGAAATACTGGGAAATGGTTGTGTAGAACATCATTAATATACTGTTCTTTGATGGTAATGGCCACAAATGTCATCTAATTGCTACATTCTTACTCTGTCTGAGCGTGGTATTGATGGGGAGACTGCTCCAGAGAGCCTCTCCAGCCTAAAAAATCTTCTGGGAAGCAATTTGGCTCCCAAGGAATGTACCACATTTCAGGCTGGAAATGAAGCATTCCAGGCAGGACATCTGCCTTCCAGTAGGGAAAGGGGATTAAGGGAAGGATGGAGAGGGACTTTGCACAGGGGTGTGGAGTGATAGAACGAGGGGGGGTGGCTGTGAGGTGGAAAAGGAGAGGTTTGGATGGGATTTTGGGCAGGAATTGTTCCATGGGAGGGTGGGCAGCCATGGCACAGGTGCCCAGAGCAGCTGGGGCTGCCCCTGGATCCCTGGCAGTGCCCAAGGCCAGGCTGGACATTGGGGCTGGGAGCAGCCTGGGACAGTGGGAGGTGTCCCTGCCCATGGATGGGATTGGAAATAAATTATCTTTAGGGACCCTTCCAGCCCAAACCATTCTGATTCTGTGATTCCCTGATTCTTCCCACTGCCATTTATACCCAACCTGAAATCCCCAGGTAAAGCCCAGCAATCAAGTTTGTCTTTTTAAATTTAATCAAATTCTGAAGATTGTTAAATTAAACCAAATTAATATTCCTGGGAAGAATCACTTCTCTTCCTCTGCCACTGTGTAAAACCTCGGGGGAGCCAATATAAAAACAAAAATAAACTGGCACAAGTGCCCAGAGCAGTTGGGGCTGCCCAAGGCCAGGTTGGACATTGGGGCTGGGAGCAGCCTGGGACAGTGGAAGGTGTCCTTGCCATGGATGGATTTGGATGAGCTTTAAGGTCCCTCCAACCCAACCCATTTCCTGTTTTCATTTGTGATCACCTCGTGCTGCAGAGCCTTGAAGGAGAGGCAAACCCCAAAAGGGTTTGTGCAGCTGGTGAGGCCGAGGTGGCTCGTGCTGTGACAAGGACAGTGCTGACATCACAAGCAAGCTAAGGACTCATTGTGTGAGAGAGAGAACACCAGGCTGGTGCTGGGGCTGAAATATTGCATAAAATTTGTCAGCAAATTCAGAACGGCGACGCTCCTTATCAGAGACAGCTCCGGGGTGCACCACAACATCTGCTCCCCCTAATAAAGCTGTATTCATCAGTGTCATCAACGAGCTCAGAGCAGAATGACACATTTCCCTATTCCACCCTTATCAACCACTCTGGTTAGAGAGGAGGGTTGGAAATTTGGATAAAAACTCTAATGTAATTAATATCTGTACGAAAGCAGAGAGCCTTATTTTTCCATCCAGAAGTTCTGCAGGGAGAGTGTTTCACTCAGCAGGTTCAATGCAGGAACCACACTATTTAATCCCAGAGTTGGCCAAATAAATGGATTATGAGATAAATTCAGGTATGTGCTAAGACATTTAACAAATTAAGCAAATTTAAAGAGTTTCTGTGGGTGCAGAGTAAAGTATGTACACTTTTTGCTTCCTGACTTTAAATGACAAATATCTTTCTATATTTTCCAGATAAAACCTTAATAAATAAAGTGTGAAATTTAGTCTAACTGCTGATATTGAGGGTGAGTATTGCTGCTTCTTTCAAGTTTGTGAGATAATTCGCAAGACGTGAGAATTCCACGCAGTATTTGGCAGCTTTTTGAGGCAAAAATGAAAGGATTTTTGCATATTCTTCCCTTTATCCCTTAAATTGCTCCGTGTGCTTCCCAGCCACTCCCTGTCGCTGGGATGAGACCTCTCTGGAGTAGCTCCTGGCATCTGGAACAGCTTTTCTGCAACTTCCATGCTTCACCAGTTCCATCTATTTTTATATCTCATCTCTTCTCCCCTGACTATCTCCTTTAATTTCTCTCCATCTGCTTTTTATATTAACTTTATAACTCCGTATAACATTTGCGGCGCGGTTTGCATGTAAAGCACCAGCGACCCAAAATAATGCTGAGGCTTGGAGTTCACCCCGTGCCATGGCCCTGCTGCTCCTGCTCTGCCAAGGGTGGGAGCAGCTCCTGGGCCCTGGGCAGAGCAGAGAAGTTCAGCATTTTAATATTTCAGCAGCAACCCTCGGGATGGAGGGTTGGTTGGGCAATGTAGAAACCAAGAGAGTGGAGCTTGCAGACAAAAAAAGTGAAATATTTATAAGCCAAGTGATGGCAGCAAGAGGAGAAGAAACATGGAGAAACCCCTCTTTTATCTATCCAGATAAATCTGGAGCTCAGCTGACTTTCCACTGCTCCAATATCCAGTTTTTACCTTTAATTTTGTCCACAGGTCCTATAGATTTTCACAGTCTGTAGGCAAACCTTTCCCTGTGGAGGAAAACTTCCCCTCTGTCAATTCCCCGTCGATGGACAATGTTTACAGCAGGTTCCAGGAGGAACCCATTCATTCCCCATCTCCGGTACTGAGAGGGATTTCAGACCCTTAAAAATCAAGCTGAGTGACTCAGCTGGTGGTTTGAACTTCCCAGTCAGCTACAACAATAACCCAGCACAGAGAAGGGGAGATTAAGAATTAATTTGGATTAAATGCTGGAGACAGAATGAATGCAGTCAGTGCAGGCTGGTTTTAAGGTGCTTTGGAAGCCCTGCCGTGTTTCAGCTGCACATAAACCTGCACTTCTTGGTCTCTACTCCTCTAAACAACTCTTTACTACAGCTAACAAATCTTCGAGGCTGTGTAACCCGTGTTTCACCCACCCTGACCCTCACACAACTTCCCAGCACAGTGTAAAACACCACCAGTGTATCTCCCTGTGCATCGTGCAAAGTCGATTTTTCTTTTTGATGTCGCTGAAGTTCATTTTGTCTTGTGCCAGTATATTAAAAATCTATTAATGTTTCACACATAAAACGAACACAAATCGAGCTCCTGTAAGATTTATGCTGCAACCTGCGAGGGCCTCAAAGTAACTCCAGCATTATTATGCCCCTGCCTGTGCCAAATTGAACTCCTAACACTGTTGACAAATGCTCCAAAATTCACATGGATTTCTCCCTGACCACTCTCCCAGTCCCCACTGCAAGTCAAGGCAGTGAATTACACTTCCCAGAGCTGCTTCCAGTCCTGCCAAGCCACCCCCTCACCTGCAGAAAGAGAATTTCAGCAGGAAATCCAGGTGTGTTCACTGGAATGGATGTGAGCTATCCTTGAAAATCAGGCAGCATCAGTCTCTCCCTTATTATTCACTGTCTGCCTCTGGAATACCAACACAGAGCCTAAACACCAATGCTTTGCTCAGTCACTCAGGGCCCTTCCCATGATTTCTTCCTCTGTGTGCTCATGGCTTTAAAACTTATTTATGCCTCTCCTTTTCAGAAGGCTGAGGATTACAGTTATTTTCCTTGCTTGCCCTTTTTTTGGCAGTCCTTCGAGATGTCCAGCTTAGCCTGTTATGACATAGTTTATGAACTTAAGCCAGTGCTACAAGCAAACTGCTGGAGCTGAAATCAGAGGCTGAGGAGATTTCAGAGCTCGTGGGCTGAACACGGCAGAAAACCAGGTTTGGAGAGATTTGGGAAATCCCTGGAATCCTTCCCATCCCAGGAGGACCAGCTCTCCCTGGACCAGGCTGGACAGATGCTTCTCTGACCTGCTCTTCTCTGCTGTTATGGAGAGTCCACAAATTCCCTTTGCACCTTTTTTTTTTTTTCCCCAGCAACCATCTTTCCAAAATATAGAGATTATTTTTTCTTAAAAACATAAATATCCCTCATTGCAATTGGGTTCATGGCTGCTTTGTCCAACCCACAGCAGGCAAGGAAAGCAGCCTAACCCCTTCCCAGAAATGACCTTTTAGCCTTTTGGAACTCATCCTGACAAAACAGCTCCCAGTTCTTTCCATCTGTCCTGTTTTTCATAAGAGGAAGAGGAAGAAGGAAAACTTTTGGTGGTTGGCACACGGGCACCATCCTCCCCTTCCTGCAGGAAGGACCCAGACCTGCTCAGAAAAGGCCACAAATTGATCCTTTCCTTCCAAAATCTGCTCCAGTTTCTTTCCCTAATGAGTACAGATTATTCCTTTACCCTGTAATGTTTGAGTAGCAGAAAGGAGATAGAAAAATACATTTCTTTTATAAAGGAAATAGAAAAATGCACATCTTCCATAAAAGAAATACCTTTGTTGTGTCTTTTCTTCCCCCCCCCTTTGTTGCTGTTCTTCACATTGATTAAATCTTCATTTAGCCTCATCATTTTTCTCAGGTTTCGTCCCGCATGCTCACTACACCTGGTTTCATAATCTGTTGTCATGGAAATCAGACAGATGTCAAAAACATGCCTTTGTCACTTAATTGTGTAATCCACACAAGAGAAAGAAGAATGGAGAGAAGTTTTGCAGGTTAAAGCAAAACAAGAAGACAATAGTGAGCTAAAACCCCCAAAATTCCCTTTTGCATGGATCATTGTTCTCCCTGCAGCCCCTGGGGAATGAAAACTTGCTGAGATTGTTCCTGTGAGCTCTGTTTCGTCTGTTATTTAGGGACTGAAGGCTCCAGCCCCCTGTCCTTGGCAGGATTTGATGGCACAGGAGCAGATGTGGCCGTGCAGGGAGGATCCCTGGCTAAGCTGCTTACCCAGGAGGGGTTTGAGGTGCTCAGGGAGCTCCAGCCCTGCCAGCAGCACCAGAGGCTTCACACGTGTTCATCCACCACCAACAGCACAGCAAGAACAAACCCAAGGCTCCATACCCAGCAGGATGGGCAGAGCAGCCCCAGCTCCCAGCAGAGGAAATGGCTTTCAGTCCTTGCTGGCACTGCTGGATGGGCTGAGCTTTGGTGTCACCAAAGCAGGGGTGACATCCTGCAGAGCACTGAGCTTGGGTTTGCCCCAAAACGCTCTGACCCATCCGTATATTTTTATCTTAGCTGAAGAGTGGGGTGAAAATGCAGCCCCAAGGTAAAACGGTGTCAAACCAGACCAGTCTCAGACTGGAAACAGAGGCAGCTGTGGAGTCTCTGCTTCTTTTTGCCAGGGTAGGGATTAAATGCACAAGATGGTATTTCTTGTTTGGACTCAGATGTTTGTTACTTCTTATCTCTGTTACAGCCTCACAAACCCTGAGTTCTGCAGCACTTCACTCTAACACACTAAAATGGAGCCCTGTCTCTCTCTTTACAAGTCCTTTTAAGGATGAACGGTCCAGTTAAGAAATGACACCTCAATTATTTTTACTTTTAACCCAGTAACCAACCACCTGTGGCCTGCAATGTGGACTTTTTTATCCAATTACACAAACCCACCCAAACCCATGGAGAAGAAGGTGAAGAAGAAGATGAAGAAGAAGGACTAACCTCTCCTCTAAAACCTCCATCTTAGCTCTATATATATTACTATATTCTAAACCCTTAAACTCTAAGTTTTCCACCCTGTGATATCACACACTTCTATTCAAACTCCACACCCACAGTCCCAGTTCTACCATTCAATTTTGGAAGCCTTCTCAGGTCAATGCAGTGTTCTCTAGGGGGTCACTGCAGCACAGAAAGTCTGAAATTCTCAGCAGCCAGGGTTCCAACAGGCAGCCACCTGTGTTTCTTACTCAGGGTACTGCTCGTGTGCCCAAGATTTATCAGATCCATATCCACAGCAAAAAAATTAAGGAATTTTGTGCTTTTAGTGCTCACCAGCTCTGTTGAGGACATCACGTCCATGTGTGTTCACACAGCAGCTCTCCAGCCACCTGGTTATATTCCCTGCTATTTTTTATCCAGCTCCTACTAAGTACAGAATAGATTTTTTTATGCTTGTTACAAGAGTAGCCCATGATATCTGCTTATACATCTATTTTAAAATGTCAGCCAGACAAATGAACCTTGCTAAAATAATGCTGGATCTACAGAAATTCCCTGCACACAGGAAATCTGCAGTGATTCCTTGCAGCTGGATCCTGCTTTGTAAATTAACCACAGCAACTCTCATTGGAAACACAAAGATTTTTTTTTTTAAGGTGTAAAAATACATCTGAGTGTGTGTCAACTTAGGGAAAGCAATGAAATGAAGGATTGAAATGAGGATGGAAGGAAAGGAGGAAGGAATGAGCCTGAAGCACTGGTCTGAGGCTGAATTTGCTGAGTGTGCCTGTGGAGGGAACAACCTTGAATTACAAATTGAGCACATCTGTCCAGGCACAGCTCACACAAACCTCAGTGCCCACGACTTGACACAGGTGAGAGCAGCATTCCCCAGAGCTCAGGAGCTGCACGATCTGCAGGGAGCCCCTTCCTGCAGGCAGCCCAGGGGATGTGCTGAGAGCTGCTGGGTCAGAGCCGCCCCAGGAGCTGCCGAGGCACCACGAGCAGCACTCAGCACCCAGCAGGCTCTGAATATTTCATCCAGCACAATGAATTGTGGCTTTTCAGGATTAATTCACGCTGCTGAAGCCACGTTAGCATTGGGGAAGGGTGAAATTAACGTGTTATTGGTGCTGAAATGAGGTGGAGGCGCGAGCGGCGTTCCTGGAAGGCTGGGAAACGGAATAATTTTGAATAAATTATTGATGGTCTTAAAAGCCTTGCTTATTGATTACAGGTTATGCTCTTAGATTAAAAGAGTGCAGCTAAGTCCTGTCAGAGTCTTTCAAAGTCAGGGTTCATCAGAGTAAACAAGTGCCACGGTGCTGTAACCCAGAGCAGCCAAAGAGGAGTAAAAGTTAAAAAATTGCTTTATGGCATAACCCCCTTCTGTTCATCATTATTTTTTCCTTCTAAAAATGACTCTAGAAACAAAGTAATTCAATATTCTAGGAAATGAAATAAAACTACAAGAGGTGCAGCAAGTTCTCCATGACTGCACGTGGTTTTTAGTGCTCTGCTCTGGCTGTCGAGGTGGTGATGGGTAAAGGTTGGACTCGATGGTCCTGGGGGAGTTTTCCCACCTTAGGGACTCTGGGATTCCATTCTTTGACTGGATCAGTGCTGGTGTTGGATGATCTCTCCCTCAGAAAACCAAATTTGCTGCTCCAGCTGTGTGTGAGGAGCAGAGTGACCGTGGCAATAACTGAGCTCCTGGATTTTCCCCAAGCTCTCACCCCCAGGTTCTCTGAAATGCTCTGCCTTGCTCCAAACCCAGGTGCAGCATCACCACAAGCCATTCCCAGCTCCCTCCTGGATAACTGAAGGACCTCATTACTGTGTTTAGTTTTTACTCTGTTCCTTCACACAGTGTGCTGTGGTCATGTGCATTTCACCCTAGAGGTCTCCAGCAAATTCCTGTAATTACTTCTCCCCATCTCTTGTTCATTTATTCCAAGTGAAATTATCTCTGAACATTAGTTCCATTTGCTAAATCTCTTCTTGCTTTATTAACTTTAATCAAACTGATACATTCTGCTAAATGAAAGGTGGTCTAGATGCCCATACCTGGCTCAGCCCTCTTTCCAGGGGGAAACACCCTCTCAAAACAGTGACACAAGTTAATTTTGCAATTATCAGGATGGAATTTGGCCACTGTAATTTCAGTTATTGAACAATTGCCACTGATGCAATTTAAAAGCTGCTGCAAGAGAGATCTGAAAAAAATCCCGTGTGCAGTCACTTGAATTTCAAAGTGAGTTCTCTGTGCCATGGAGATGCATCTCCACCACTGTTTGCTTTTCACGGGGCTTAGAGGGAAGGGAAATTCAGCTGGGCAAAGTGCACTCCCTGCTCGTGGAGGGATGTGATTAAAGAAAGGGAAAGAGAAAGGGTTTGCCTTTCACTTGTATTTATTTTTAGAATTGGTGAGCTGCACGGATTCTGTGGTGTTGGGGAAACACAAAAGGCTGGTTAAACACTTTATAACTCGCATTGCAGCTAAGGAAAAAACTCCCAGAACGAAAAAAACCCACATGAGAAGGACGACAGCTTTAAAAATCCTCATTAAAATCAACCCAACCAGACCTCTCAAACCATTTTGACTTCAATTAGTGTGCTTTGCTGTGTCAAACACGCATTCACTGCCCAAGCCTGTTCCCATGGCAGGCAGGAGAAATCCTGGCCCTTGTCTGGGCAGAAGAGAACAGGAGTTCAAGAGTCAAGGCAGAGATCTCGGAAGAGCAGATAAAAGCTCAGCCTCCAGCTCCTGCTTTCAGTGTGTTCAAACTGAGATGATAACTGGAAAAGTTGATTTTTCATATATACACGTAGCAATATGTAAAATACCGAGGTAAATTTATGTTGCTGCTGTTTGTTTTCTACCTGAATTCCTACATGGAAAGATGGAGGGAGGGAATGTCCTTCTTTGTGCCACCATAACTAACAGAAGCTTCGATTTTTGGGGTGTTTTTGCCAATATAAAAGCATTGCTAAAGCTCAGAGATTGCAAATATATATGTATATATACCTTCACATATACACATATACATACATTTATATATACATAGACATATATTTATATCTACATATACATATATTTATATTTATATATATTATGTACATGTATATTTATATTTATCTCTACACACATTTATATTTATATTTATATTTATATTTATATTTATATTTATATTTATATTTATATTTATATTTATATTTATATTTACTTTGGGATATTTCCCAGTAATGCACAGAAAATACTTTGTCACAACAAACTGAATTCCTCCTGAAGCACACCTCTGCTGGGTGTCAGATTTTGGGGCTGAATAATGAATTGAGTGGGACAAACACACTGGAAAAGTGGAAAACACAAGTGGAAAAGAAAAGTTTGTCATGGGCAGGATGAAAAGCCTGGCACGACACACAATTAATGAACTTTCTGTGCCAATAAAAAGCAGGGGAAAGTCCAGAACAGACTCTTCACGTGTGATTTCTGACTCTGCTCTGCTCCCACAGCTGCTGGTCAGCTCTTGGTTCTCAGGCTGTCTCTGAAACGTGCATGGGGCTGGTTCTGCTTTCAATTGAGCCCAAAAATCATCGAGCTCATGCAACAGCACCTAAAACCCAACTGGAACAAAAATGGTGTGGAAATCACTGACCTTGCACTCCTGTGGAGTGGCTTGGTTCAACAGCAGCAAATCCATCATTAGCCAATTTTATGGAATCATTTTTGACTGCACTCAGAAAATTCCCTGACTCCTGGGGTGGTAGCAGGGGACATTTACTGGTGAGTGTGGAAATTCCTGCAGATTTCTGGCTTAGTCCAGGTGGAATTTGTAACCCTAGGAAGAAATGGGGCAGGAACCAGCCATGGAGTGCCAGGGCAGGATCCCAGCTGCAGAATTTGATCCCTGACATGTTCACAGATGTGGGATCCAGCTTTTCAGTGGCACAAATCAATTCCTCCCCAGTGCAATTCCAGGAGTAGATTCAGGCAATGTGGAGCTCAGGATCCATCCCACTTCTATCTCTGCTCTCATTGTGAATTCCTACATTCCCTGTAGGATTTACCTTCCCTCCTTCCTCCTGTCTGGACAAGAAAGTTTTAGAAGGACTGAGCAAAAACCTCAATTCTTCTGCACAAGAATCTGAGCTTATCAATAAATGAGGAAAAGCAACAGGAAAAAGAATGGCAAGGGGGAAATAATAAAAATAAAATTATGTTTCCAAGCCTTTGGAGCCTTCAGCTCTTTTTATTTTTTTCCAAACACATCTCTAATCCTCCCACTGCCTCCCAAAGAGAGCTTTGCTAACCTGTGGAAGTTTGATAGCTGGCCTCTTTTGTCCTGAATTTATCGTTACAGAAGTCCCATTGCAGGTTTGAAAATTAATAACAGCACAATCCCTGTACCTTACCTGAGTGAATTTGACGTATTTTCACGCTGTTCATCTTCAGATATCTGGACTGGTGCTTTCCACTCTCCCTCAAGAGAAGATTTAAATCTCTCAGTCACATACTGGGAAGCAAGTTATCATTTTTAAGGCTTTATTGTAAGACTCAGACCCTTGCTGGTCTAATTATGTCTTAGGTAAAAACACAGGAGATGTTTATCTCTTCCATCAGCTGTCTTGTACAATCAGGAATCTAAAACAGCCCTGGGGAAGCTGATAAGCCAAAGGGAAAAAGAAACACCCTGATAGCACAGGCAAACAGGACAGACCCACATTAACGTGTGCTTTGGGAAAGGATTGGTGCAAATCCTTCCCAAACAAGGATTTTTGAGAACAAGGAGCCACTTTCAGACATCTCTGAGCTCATTCCCTTTAAACTGAGTCACACTCACAGTGGTTGTAATGGATGGATCATTCCTGAAGTTTCTTAAATGTGACAAAAATATAAATCATCTGGAACCCACATTTCAGGCACTGTATTATTTAATATGTGTTAGCTGATCCCTTTACCCTCTGTGAGGCATCTAAATGTAAGGCTGAAAATATCAAGGTCTGCTAATTAACATCTTAACGTGATTGATGTCTTATTTTGATTAGTTCAATTTTACAGCATTTAATTTGAGACTGTGCACAGGTCTCTCATGTCAGCAGCTGTATCATTTATACAAAGAGTGAAACCCTTTTTTACAGCAATTTTTAGTAAAGGAAGTTACTCTAACCCAGTAAAAAACCCTCCAGTTTTCTGCCACTGGTTGCTTAAAGCATTTTGTTTTCAAGATGACTTTAAAATAAGAAATCCCAATGAGTGGAGTAGCCAGTGTCTTCACAGATATCATTCATCTTCCTAAGAAACAATCTTTCCAACCAGAGTAGAATTGCCACAAGGGAAAAATAAAACAATTCAAAATATGAAGAAAATAAGAAAAAAATATTCAAAATATGTAGTGTTTCTAATGAAGAAAATTGCAGAGGTGAACATGAATATTTAAAAACCCTCTGTCTGTGTAAAGAATATGGGTTTTCATGATAGTGGAACTGGATTGTGTTAAATCATGCAATTGTAGTACTCAGGGGTCCATGGAACTTTAAGATTTAGGAGATGGACAGAGCACACTCCTCGTGGCCATCCATGCAGAACAGGAGGGCAGAGGAGGGGAAATTTGGGCCAGGACATCAGGGACCTTGTAAAGGTCTCCTGAAAATACAGCTTTGAACTGAAGTAACTCAGGTGTACCCTGAGTGGGTGCCTTTGATGGGCTCTGTGTCTGCAAAGAGGCTTAAAATGGTGGAATCAAATCAATCCTGCCCAGGGCCAGGGCTCAGGTGCTGATCTGCAAAGATTTTGTGGGAAATGTTCCCAGGTGTTGGGCAGTGTTAAGGCATTATCTATTTTCAGGGCTGTATTTGTATCAGGATCAGAAGGAAGTGATAAAGCACGGATAAAAAATCCCTTTGCAGCCCAAATTTCTGGGAAATTCGGCTGAATTCTGCAGCCCAGAAATGTCCCCAAGGAGATGAGGCCAGGCTGTGGAGGAGGAGACATTCCCTCCTAACTCTGAGAATCAAAACCACCCTGGCAGCTCCCTGAACCCACAACTCCCTGGGTCTTCCATTCCCTCCTAGCCTGGCTTAATAATAATAACAATAACAATANGTGGAATAAATCCAAGTTGTTGCTTTACACTGCAGGGAGAGCTGGGAGATGAGCCCAAAGCCCTGGGAGCCATCCAGGGTTAGGAAAGCCCTACTCAAGCCCTAATTTAAATGGTAAAGCAGCTCTTTGGCTTTTTTTCCCAAAAAAGGGAAGTCTCAGAGAGCATATTTTAACGTCCTGTGTTCAGAGCCACAAAGAGAGCAAGGTTTGGCTCATCTCTGTCCCCAAAACCCCCAAATGCAGCCACTGGCATGGCTGAATAAATCCCTGAGCACCTGTGCTGAGCTCCAAACCCTGGCATTGTGCTTGGAATGCTGTTTCCTTCACAGATCCCTCCCCAAACTCTGGAAATGCCCCTTAAAGCTCCCGTGCCCCAGCCTGGTCCTACCTGCAGCCCCAGGAGCAGCTGGCACAGGGCTCTGCTCAGCAGATGGCTGGCACGGGGCTCTGGCACGGGGCAGGGATGGAGGAGATAAAAAATCCTCTCCACAGCTAGGTGGGTGCAAGAAATGCAGGCTGCTCCATGCTGGGGGGGTTGTTCTTTTCAGTGAGTGTGGTTCTGAGCTCGGTGCCTTATCAAAGGTCAGTGAATCTGTGGGGATCAGAAATTGTCTGGATGGATGAAGAAATGCAGGCTGCTCCATGCTGGGGGGGGTTTGTTATTTTCAGTGAGTGTGGTTCTGAGCTCAGTGCCTTATCAAAAGCCAGTGAATCTGTGGAGATCAGAAATTGTCTGGTATCAGGGTTATCAGGATCAACCACAGGGATTCCTCTGGCTCCTGCTTCTGTCAGCAGCTAGAGAGCTGAATTGATGCTTCGGGGGGTTTTCCATGACATTTATTTCCTAAGGACAGAGAAATTGTGCCTGTCCCATCCCTGGAGTGTCACAGGGAGGTGGGAGTTGTTTTAACCACAGGGATTCCTCTGGCTCCTGCTTCTGTCAGCAGCTAGAGAGCTGAATTGATGCTTCGGGGGGTTTTCCATGACATTTATTTCCTAAGGACAGAGAAATTGTGCCTGTCCCATCCCTGGAGTGTCCCAGGCTGGGTTGGACAGGGC
The DNA here is from genome assembly GCA_013397155.1 of Irena cyanogastra. NCBI lineage: Eukaryota > Metazoa > Chordata > Aves > Passeriformes > Irenidae > Irena > Irena cyanogastra. The sequence goes on from VWZV01010772.1 coordinate 249,865, forward strand.
TTGGAGCAGCCTGGGACAGTGGAAGGTGTCCCTGCCCATGGAAATTGATGATTTTTAAGCTCCCTTCCAACCCAAACCACCCAGAGATCACCATTAATACAAAGAAATCAGTTTTTAACCATCCCAACCAATTTTTAGGAGAAACAAGAAACAGTAGTGGAATATCAGACTGGATTTCAGCAAGTGTCCCTCTCACTGGAGCCTTGTTGGGCTGTGGGTTTTGGGTGCTGGGATATTTCAAAAAGCAACATTTAGTGTGTGGCCTGGGCACATTTTAGATGTGTTCTAAATAATAGGAGAAAGAGAGGAATCTGTAGGAATGAAGACTTGGAAGAGCAAACTAAACACAAGACTGTTCATTAGAATAATGAAAAGGGAGGGAAAAAGAGGAATTTAGCTGGATTTCATCATGTGCTCTGTGATATTTGCATTTTTTCAGGTCATGGCTCCTTGTGCATCCCAGCAGGAAGGCTGGAAAAGCAGGAATGCCGTGGGAATCATGTGTCCTCAGTAGGGAAAGTAAATAAAAGTATCTTCAAAGCAGAGCCCAAACCAGAGCCAGGACTGACTGTAATTATTTCCCTAATTAGAGGGTCAGCAGAAGTTCAAAAATCTGAGTTTAGTCATGGAATCAGAGAATCCTTAAGGGTTGAAGAGACCTCCAAGATCACTGAACCAAACCTTTTCCAACACCCACTTCACCCCACCACAAAGGGCCATAGCTCCTGGATTTTGGGAGCCTTTCCAGGGATGGTGGCTGTTCCAATTCCTTGATTAGCACCCAGGACGTGCTGCCCTGTGTGTGAAACGTGGAAAAATTCTTACCTGGCAGCTGGAAGAGGAATCCTCCTTGCATTCCTCGTCTGCAGTGCGTGCTCCATCAAACACTGCACATTCCATGATTTTCCTTTTGCCTGCTCAGGATTTGTGTCTGCTGAAATCTCCTCCCAGGATCCCCAGCTTTGACAAATCCTCCAGCACCAGCTGGAATGGTCCTTTCCCCAAGCAATCTTCCTTGCTTATGCACCCCAATTTCTTCTCCCAGTCTGCTATTTCATCTTGAGCTAAAAATAGTGAGAAAAAAAAAAATCAGAGTTTTAGCAAAAAACCACAAACCTCAATTAATTTCCATATCTATTAGTAAAGAGCTTTTCCTTAAGGCATGGCCCACAAATATCTGTAAATCTCAAATTGTGTCTTGGCTCAAAACGCGTTTTGTGCATCAAACTCTACAAATGAGCAATTAAAATGTGGGCCCATCTTTAGGAATTTCTTTCTGGCTTTACAATTAAACATTTCTAAAGCACTGGGCTCCACTCTGCACTTCCAAACAACCAGCAGGGAGGGGAATAAATCACATTTTTACCTGCAAGAAGCATCTGATGAGCAGCAAAGTTGTCAAATTAAGCCCATATTACTCATGGTGTAGACCTGTAGCAGGAGAAAAATTAGAAAATTCCTCAAAACTGGGAAGTTTTGTCACTGCCTTCATAGCATTGCTCTGAAACCCCTCAGGGACACTGAGGACATTTGGGGACAGTGCTGTCCATGCCCTGGGGTTGCTGGGGCATCCCAAGCTCTGGTAGCTCTGGGGAAAATCCAGCACTGCAGCTTCTCCCTCTGCCTGGGTGTTCCTTCTGGCAGTATAATCCCAGAAAACCTTGGGAATAAAGGGAAACCCCATTAGCCTTAAAAACCTTGACAAAAACCCACCCTCAGCCAGGCCCAGCTGTCATAGAGTCATCAAATATCCTGAGTGGGAAGTGGGCACAAGGATTCCCAAAGTCCAGCTCCTGGAATTCCTTTCCAGTTGGCCAACACAATTCATGCCTTCAGAGCTTCTGCCAGGCTGTGCCAAAAATTCCACAGGGGGTGTTGGGAATTCCAAAATTCCACACACCCAGGCTGTGCCCAAAATTCCACAGGAGGTGTTGGGAATTCTAAAATTCCACACGCCCAAGCTGTGCCAAAAATTCCACAGGAGGTGTTGGGAATTCCAAAATTCCACACGCCCAGGCTGTGCCAAAAATTCCACAGGGGGTGTTGGGAATTCCAAAATTCCACACGCCCAGGCTGTGCCAAAAATTCCACAGGGGATGTTGGGAAGACCAAAATTCCACATGCCCAGGCTGTGCCCAAAATTCCACAGGGGGTGTTGGGAATTCTAAAATTCCACATGCCCAGGCTGTGCCAAAAATTCCACAGGGAGTGTTGGGAAGACCAAAATTCCACGTGCCCAGGCTGTGCCAAAACTTCCAGGGGTGTTGGGAAGATCTGGGCTGCCCTTGGGCTGGATGTGGGGACCAGTGACACCAGCAGCAGGTCCCAGCTGGGTGATGGGACCTGTGGAGCTGCTAAAACCAGAAATTCCAGCTTCCCATGATGGGAATACAAGAACACTGAAAACTGACAGAATCCCCATATCCAGACACAGCGCATCTGAAACCACACACCAGCAACAGGATTAAAGAGGAATAATAAATGCAGCAACACAACTGGGGCACAACTAACTGCAAAGCAGCAGAGCGGCACAAATGCAGTGCAGAGAGGTGAGGGCAGCAGCTGCTTTGGTGCTGCTGCAGGTTTGGAGGGGCAGGTAGAGCAGTTTGCTCAGTTTGTTACCCTGGAGCCGCTCGAGCGGGCGCGGAGCGCGGATTTCCAATAAACGGAGCCCTTCTGCTGCAGCTTATGGTGCTTTCTTCCTGCTGCTGCTCTGGGATTTATCTGGAGTTCACAGGCTGGGCAAAGTGGCCACTAATCTTCCAGCAGCACACTGAGAGCATTTGCAGCAGTGCAGCTGCTGAAGTCGTTCCCAGCCAGGCGCAGGAGCCAGCCGGGAGGATTTGGGGGGATTTTTCTGTACCAACAGGTGAAAGCAGATTTCTTCCCACCTGAAAATGTTGGGGAACAAATTTCGGCCTCGTTTCAAGTGTGTCTCCTCACAGGAATTGAGCACAGACTTGAGCTTCCAGTTTGCTCCTGCTGATTCTCCTACGCGGTCAGGAAAGGGATTTTGTGTGTGAATGGAATTGCAGCGAGAAACCACACACCTGGGGAAAAAAAAACAAAAACAAAAACAAAAACCCATATAGAATAAAAATATAAGAGAAAGGCCCCAAACAGAGGGAGAAATGCTGTCTCAGAAACCCCTGGGGTTTTAATTAGGGTTTAATTAAGGGAATTAATTATTAAATTATTAATTAAACAGGGGGTTTTGCCCCAAATCTGTGAGTGCAGAAGGGGGACAAAGCCTGTGAGAGCAGTTTCAGAGCTGGACCTGCTGAGCTGCTCCTGACATGTTACAGAGCCATGGAAAAGAGCTCTGGGATCGAGTTCAGCCTTTGATGTTCATCCCTAACCCAAATCCCCTCCCCTTTGGACCCTTGCAGGGGTGGGGATCCCCCCTGCCCTGGGCAGTGTGCCAGTGCCTCACCCCCCTTTCCATGGGGAAGTTTTTCCCAATAGTCCCAAACCCCAACAGCCCAGGACAGAGAAAGCCAGGAGGTGTCAGGGGAAGTTTCTTTTCCCACTTCTGGCTATAATCCTAAGGACAAGGCTTGTGCAGCCCCCCAGGCTCCTTCACGTGGTGCCAAGAACAGCAGAAATCAGATGTGCTGAAAGAATTCTCCTTTCTTCATCTCAGCTTCCCACAGTCCAGCACTCATTGTAGGCCAGCCTGTATTTAGCAACAGAAAATTAGACATAACATAATTAACCCAGAATATTCTTTATTTTTCTATTGCACAAGGCAAGAACAGCAAATTATGGTAAATAATTATGGGCTGCTTACGAAATTTCAGTAGATAAGAAAATGGACTTTCTCTTTTGATAAGATTTTAGAACTGTACAGACTTTATAGCTGGAGAGGTAAATTACTTTTCCCGTGGTTTCAACATAATGGGCTGTGCAGATAAAGGATTTTTGTGGGAATGTGAACACTTCCAGATGTTTCACATATTTTCCTCATTGATTTAAACATAATCTTCACATGATTGTGCACAGAGAGTTCATGCAAGTTACGCATAAAAGGCACTAATGCACAGAGGCAGGGATTTGGAAGAAGAAAATGTGGAATTTTACACCAGTTTTAAATGCAAATGATGATTTGATTGACTATATCTAGGCAAAAATGCTGCTAGGTGTGAAACTTTGTGTTATTTCTGATATTGTACCTGGAGAATTCAAACCTATAAAGCTAATAAGCTGATTGGAATCATGCCAGTTTCAATAGATGCACTCCAAAGTGAGGCTGGGGGTACTTGTTGCCCAATTTTCAGATTCCGAAGTTTACTGAATGATTCACCAGGATTCCAAGGTTTACTAAAGGATTGTAAAGATATTTTTGGGAGAAACAATCAAAAATTTAATCTAAATACTTGTACCAAGAAATAGAGACTCCCTCAAAGCACAAATGTGTTTGTTCTGCGAGTGTGTTAATAGATAAATAAACTTTTATGACACAAAGTTTCTTTAATCCAGGGATATTTGAGTTGAGGAGTTGAAAAAAGGAAAGGAATACCATCCATTAAACTGGTGATTTACCAGTTCAAGGAAAGCACTGCAATGTGATTTGAAAGTTCATGATAAACTTTGCAAATGGTTTGAAACAAGATGTGAATTAGCTCATGATAGAAAAGCAGCCTTTACCAACTCTTACTTGAAATATCCTAGTCTTAACTAAAGTTTCCAGAAGCACTGAGGGAGAGGAGGGTGAGCTGGGGCTCCAGGCTGCCTCCAGGATTTATGGTCCCCAAATCCAGCTCCCCTTACAACCCAATTTTTCTTCCTGAGAGTGTTTGGTTGGGCTCTGACCCCAACTCTCTCACCTACCAGCACTCACACCACAGCACCACCAATTCCAGCAGCTTTCAGACAGGACAGTAGAATCTTCAAGGAGAGGTTTTACTTTTAAATCAGTTTTTAGAAGGATTTGAGAGAATTCTGGCAATTATTTGCAATTATAGGGGTTAAGGCTTGGACTCAGCGATCCTACAGCTCTTTCCCAACCTTAATGATTTTTTGATTTTATATTCACCAGCATATTTTAATAACTCCTTATGACTATCTCTGTTGATGTGAGGACAACAGAGTGATATTTCTGCTTTAAAATGACCAAAACCCTGCGTTCTGAGGGGTTCACTGAGCACAACCAGAGCTGCAAGCAGAACAAGACGACGTGCCGGGGTTTGACCAGCTGATCTCCTAGTGGGCTCCAGCCACGAGCCAAGAGGGTATGGGCAAACATTGCTGAGCTCAAAACAAAGCCATCATCTTTACAAGAATGTCCACAGGCTTCCCTAAACCTGTAGGGTCTGGGAGACCACAAAGAGCTGGTGGATGCAGAGCTGCAGGTTAAGAGCTGGAAGTCAAACGCGTTGGGAAGCGCGGCCGGACGCCGCCGATGAGGAACAGCCTTTGTTCCCTTGGAGAGAGCAAAGAGAGGAAAGTGGAGCTCACCTCGGAGAGGAGGTGAATCCAACTCCCAAATCAAACATGAAGAGAATATTGAAAAGAACAGTGCGGAAAGCAGTTTGGATTTTCTTCCGGGGTTCAATATCTGAACTTTTAAAATAATTTGTTTCTTTTGTTTGTGTTGATGGCTCCCTGGTAAAATAAAACCTCAGGTTTTCCAGGCTTTTTGTAGTCTGCATCTTATTTTTTTTTTCTTATTTTCTGTTGTAGGGTTGGATTTTTTTTCCCCTTAAGGCAATGCTCTCTATTTCAACATTATTGACATAAAGCAGAGCTTGTCTGACATAAAACCTGCACAACAGTTCCAGAACATGGGGAGGGCTGTCCTGGGGTGTCCTTCAGCCTCATCCACAGGGAAAGAAAGAATGAGGCAGGACAGCAGTGATGTCCCAGCTGTGTCACCAAGGGACACCAGCCAGGGACAACCCAGCCCCAGCTTTTTCCTGCCTGGGTTTGGCACCTCCCTGCCAGGGTCTGTGCTCCTCTTTTATCCTCCCAACGACCCCATCCAGGTTTTAGCAGCTTCTCCTTACACAAATAAACCTCCTAGCAACATCCACATAGGAGTCTCCTTTCCCTCATTCTGCTTTACAGGCAAAATGTGATTTGTGGGATTGGTGCAAAATGTGCATCAATCATGCCCAAAATATTGCAGAGGAATAGGAAACAAACTCCTGAATTCTTTGTCTTGATCATGGATAACTTTATGTAGTAGAAACAAAACATCCTTCATGTCACCCATCTAAACCTTACAAAAGCCAAGAAAATATTTAAACCCAATGTCTTCAGCATTTTCCTCTGGAAATCATCTGGCCTTTAAGGGGAAAATCTATCAATACCTTTAGCTAAAACACAATTCCATGGTATCATTGAAATAATTTAGAGGATATGACTCTGATTTCTCAGCAGTGATTTATTGTTTTTCTTCCCATGGTGGCACTGGGACATTATTCCTGTGGAAATAGGGCTGAAGAGGACACTTCTCCTTTGCCCATAGCGCAGGTATTTTCCCTCTCTTTGTTATTAGCTGGTTAATAATTGTTGTCTCCCACGCTGAACAAAATGTTCTCTCCTAAGTGATGTAAAACTGAGGCTAGGGCAGAGTGAAGTGAGGGTTGTTTGCTCAGGTGAGGAGATTTTACAGCTCTTTTTTCTGAACTTCAGGGAAGGTGCAGAACATCCCTCCTTCAAGCTTGGCTGGATTGGAAATTATCTATTGTCATGCTTCCTGTGGCTCAGCATCCTCATGGGCTGTTCTTAGTGACATCTTCATTCTAGGCAGAATTATGGAGTCTATTTCAGGCAAATGCCACAGACTCTAATTCCCTTTGGTGCAGCAACCCTCAGCCAGCAATTCCCCTCTGAAAGGCTGGCAAACACTCCTGGAAAAATGGGCTTTTTCCACAGGAGGAACTGGCAGAGGGGAGGGAGCAGGGAGGGAATGCTGGAGCATCTCTGGTGGAGCTGGTGGGAAGGAGAGCAAAGCCTAATCCCTGGAACAGCCAGAAAAATTACCAGCAGGAGCAAAGCAGGAGGTGTTGGCCAGAGCTGAGGTGGTGCAGGCACAGGCAGAAGCAGGTCAGACATGAGTAGGGCTATAATTTGATTTATAACTTAAAAATTCTTTTGGAGTAAAATAACCAAGTTTAAGTGTCTTGGCTGAGAGGACCTTTCTTTTCTTCCCTGATGCCTCATTTCTGATGGAATCAAGGTGAAATTGTAGAAGCCCTTTGAAAGCTCAGCTGTTTGCAAGGCCCCCATTTCATTTCCAATTGTTGACCATCAAATTAAAGTGGGATTAGATGGGCTATGACTGGGATGAAATGGTTTTCCATCCAATCTCTTCTCATATTTCCTTCTCTCAAAGCTTGGCTGCCCTGGACACGTACACATTCTGTCTCTCTCCATCTCTAGACCTCTATCACCTGCCTTTTAGGGCTGCCTTTATCTATTTTTCATATTCACTTCTCGGTAACACTCCTGAGTCCATTAGGGTATCTTATTCTCCTTAGCCAGGAAAAGCAAGCTGTGCTCCCATTTCCATCCCACACACACTGACAGCATCACTCAGCTCACACCAGTCCCACAGCCTGACCTGGCAGCTCCTGGACAAGTTTTATTTGATTACAATAAAAGCAGTTGTGGAAGGCCAGAGCAGCATTCAAATGGTGGAAAAGCAGCACGACCTTGTTTTCTAGCTGGCAAAAGAAAACATGAACTTCTCTAATGAGAATATCAGATAATGTCTTATTAAAAGTTATGTGGCCATCATCCTGCCCATAACTCAATTTACTTCTGTCTGATGACTATTTAAGTTTCATTTATTGCTTCTGTCATTTTTTTTTCCAAAGGAAAAAGCCTGAAGATCAAGATCTGCTGTCAGATCAGGCTGTTGAGGCAAAGCATGAAACTGGAATGTTGGAAGAATCTGGACTGTCTGCAAGACCTGATAGAAGGTACTTGGCCATTGTCAGGAGAGCAAAAATGAATTGGTCAGGAGAGCAAAAATTAATTAATCACAAAAATTAATAAATTAATAAATAAAACAAGCCCAGGGACCATCACCTGCTGCCTCTCCAGCAGCTCTGGCTCTGGGTCACAAAACTGTGGGAGCTGGAGAGTGGTCCTTACCCTGCTGCTCCTCCCTGGAGAAGAAGAACGTGTCAGTGAGCCCTGGGGGTGGCAGGGGGCAAGACAATGCCCAGGATGATGCCCAGCAGCCTTTTTCCAAGGATTGCCTCAAACGGGGCTCTCCCATCACCCTTCCCCCAGGCTGCTCCCAGCCTTTGCCAAAACACATAAATCAGCAGCTGCCACGTGCACAGATCAGCATTTCTCAGCTCTCTTCCAGGGGAAGAGGCACCAGAATGTCTCCAGAGAGACAGAGCTCCTCCTTCTCCCCAGCAGCAGCTCCACCAAAGCCTCACTTCTCACCACCACCCTCTCAGACAGGGCTTGAAAATATCATTTTCCCCGAGTCAGATTTCCGATCAGCCGCGGCTGCTGCGGTAAGGGTTGCATCATCTATGCAATTGTTACCCTATAGATTTTGTTAATATTGTGCATATTTTTAGCCTGTGACCTATATTTCACCAACATATGCAATGTGACACATGCCATCAGAAATTAGCCGTGTCCTTATGAGGAGGTAAAGAACGTGACACACACCATTAACACGTGTCAAAAACCATCACAGTCCTCCTCCATCCATTAAAGCTGCCCAAGCACTTCCAAAACGAGGACACCCAGTCCCTTTGAACTCCATGGTTTTAGCTGCTACACCTTTAATTTTGTCTTAAGAGGGCTCCTGGCTAAATCCCGTGTCACTTTTCCATATTCCTGGTTTGCTGCCATACCTGGGAGTCTTCCCTGTAATCCGTGGTCAGAGAAGTGGCAGCAGAGGAGCACGTTCCTCCTGGCACTTGGCACATTCTGCTGGGATTTATGGAGATTAAAATGCAAAAATGAGCTGATAATGTGATGCAAAGCATCCTCCATCCTTAAATCAGAAGCAGAAAATGTAGCAGTCTTGTTTTCCCTTTCACTCAGTCTTTCGAGAAGCCTCGAACTTTGCTTTTCTTCCCCAGAAAAGCAGGTGATCCGTTTCTCACTTTCTCCCTTCTCACTACAAAGTAATTAATTAAAATTAAATTCCTGGAAGTGTTAAAGGGGTTGCGGCAACAACATGTGTTAATATCTCCGGTGCTATCAGAGTCATCTCCACTTTAAAGAGGCTCTTTGTTACTAGGAAAAAGAGGATAAAAAGCACTTTTCAAGCCAAAGCAGCTCGTTTGGAAGGGCTTTGTTATCTGGGTGTTAGAGAAACCACCTTAATGATCACTCTAACATGGGTTTATCAAGGAATAATGGTGTGTACATATCTGGATATTGTTATTAGAGGGATAATAACGCTTTGAGGGTCACACAGGAGCCTGCACAGCCAGGCAGGGGACACGGAGGGACACACATAGGCAGGAGACAAGCCCAACGTGGCACTCAGACCTGCTGAGGATGTGTTTTGACACTCTTGTCCTCTCCCATTTTTCACCTTCAAAAATCGATTTTTGGACTTGGGAGCTGAAGTCAGTTTTGCTCTTTCCAAATTCCAGGGAGGGAAACAGGAGGTTGCAAGTCTCCTTGAGGTGGCTGGTTTGGGAATGCTGTGAAAATCAGATCAGGGCCATCCTCGGGCAGGGGAGCTCCTGGTGATGCCTAAAGTTTTAGCTTTCATATATTCTAGACTCTGCACTGCATTGGTGTGTGACTCTGAACTCCATCTAAAGTGTCAGCAGCTCTCCTCACAGCTCAGGCACACAGAACAATCCTTTCCCAGCCCAGAACCAAGGACAGCTCAGGCACACAGAACAATCCTTTCCCAGCCCAGAACCAAGGACAGCTCAGGCACACAGAACAATCCTTTCCCAGCCCAGAACCAAGGACAGCTCAGGCACACAGAACAATCCTTTCCCAGCCCAGAACCAAGGACAGCTCAGGCAGAACTCCATCTAAAGTGTCAGCAGCTCTCCTCACAGCTCAGGCACACAGAACAATCCTTTCCCAGCCCAGAACCAAGGACAGCTCAGGCACACAGAACAATCCTTTCCCAGCCCAGAACCAAGGACAGCTCCAGCTTCAGCCCAAAAAGTGCAAACAGCAGGGAATTGAGAAGAGCAACCTGGGAGGATGGGACTGCATCACCTGGAGCTGGAATTGGACAATAAACCCAATATGGAAATGGACCAAAACTTAGAAAAGTGTGAAAACTCGTGGCTAGTTGTCCATTTCCTGACCATACTGGATAGAGCCACAGCCGGGCCCTTGCACTGCCCAAGGTGAATCCTTTGAAGGCCTTTTAATAAATCCCTGCTTTATCCTTTAACTCTGCCCAGCCTCTGCTCCAGGCACCCCTGGGATCCCCTGGCATGCAGAGGAAGGGGTCACAGCCGGGCTCTCAGTGCAGAAGGTGGCAGAACCAGTGAGCATCTGTTGTGTCGAGCTACCCATGGCCACGGGGAGAGGAATCTTAAAAGCTTTGTCAGCGTCAATTTGCTTCCAGCCTCGCCCATTGTGGAGGCAGGGGTGTCTCCAGAGCCGTCCTGCAGAGCTGCCCATGCCGAGATCTCATGCTCTATTTACCCCTGGTGACCGCCAGGCTTTGATTCATTAGCACAGACAAACTGATTTCCTTCCACAGCCCGACCTGAGCACCTGCAGTTGCTGCTGAAAACACATCCCTGAAAACCCTGCCGTGAAAAACGCTCCTGTCCTGCTCTCTCAACTGCCTGGAAAAGCCTTTTTCTCTCCTGGCACACTGATCTTTCTCCCAGTGCTTTTTGTTCCCTCGTTAGCATCCCCAGCGTTGTGGCACGGAGAGTGGAGCACGGGCGGGACGTGCCTGTCAGCGTAGCAGGCTGGAAAAGCTGTGATTAAAAATAATGCTGCTCATTAGTCATTACAAATCAAGCTGAGAACAATGCTCTCTCTGGCCAATTTGTAAACAAACATCCTGCTCAACCTGGGTTCTCTTTGAGGGAGAGAGCAGGAGAGCAGCTCATAAATAAATAACTCCCTAATTCTGCAGGAGACACAGGCTCAGGGCAGCTTACTGGGTGAATAAATATTCCATAATTTCATTTTCTACAAAATTACCTCCTACAAATTTGGGTTTCAGATATCCCTAATGCCAATAATGATGCATAAATATTTGATGCAGGCGAGTGCAGTGTATGTGCGTGTCTGGGTGTGATCTATGCCTGTTCTCATGTGGACAGAGAATTATCATTAAAAGTAACAAATTAGTACCCTGAGAATACTGTCAAGACCATCACAGGAGTGAAAAAAACCCCTCAACCTCAAGACAGATGAACATTCCTCTTCCAATTGTGAGTTCCCAATGTGAAAAACTGTCAGCATTACCAAAAAAAAGGCATTTCCAGCATAATTCCTGCATATTTTTCTCCTCCACAAACATCACTTCAGTTCTCTTGGGCACCTGCAGGTTTAGGAAAGGCTTTGAATCAGTCACCGAAGTCCCTCACGTGTGTGAATTAACATTCCCAGCCACGGAGCAGGCTGAGTTCAGACACCAGCCCGTGCCTGGGAAAAGAACATTTCCTCAGCCTTCCAGCAGAGTTAAAACCAGTGGCTGGGGGCACAGCAGCACGGACATTCCTGCCCTGAGCTCCCTGGAAAACAGCTGATCCTCAGGGAACAGAGGACACAGGTCCCATTTGCTGCCTGGTTCATGAAGGAATGAAGGAATGAAGGAATGAAGGAATGAAGGAATGAAGGAATGAAGGAATGAAGGAATGAAGGAATGAAGGAATGAAGGAATGAAGGAATGAAAGCAGTGCCAGGCAGGCAGGGCTCAGTCCCCATCCTGTCCCCTTCCCTGTGAATGGATCTGGGTGTTGGATTAAGCTCTTTCCTAACCCAGAGATGGGGCAACTGAGAGGTGTTTTAAAAACTTTCGTTCCATTTTCACTGTCATGAGAAGGGTGAGACAGTACAGATGTTATAATTCACACTATCACAATCAGAAATTAACTATTTCCTAATTACAAAACACTATGAACGTTCCTTGGCCTATCAGCTTTTGCCGCCCCACGCTGTAAATGTTTTAAAGCTAATAATCTAAAATTACCCTTCATGGGTCCTACTGCAATGCATCTATCATAGTTTTATTTCTCCAAAGTATCTAGTCTTATTTGTAAGGCCATCCTTTGAAACTTATTTCTAGTTCAATTTCTTTCTCCATAACGTCTGTCCTATTCCATGGCATTTCTAAGTCAGCATTTTTTTTCTCAAGTTTTGCATACAGATGCACACTATGTGAGCCTTCTGTCAGGCTTGGAGAATTTTCTATAAATCCATTTCCCACATCTGGGTCCTTCCAGGGATCCCTGAACTCACAGTGCAGGTGTTTTCCAGCCAAGTTTTCCATGGGGCCAGATCTGCCCCTTGTCCTGTCCTCCCTGTGGCAGAGACCAGAACCAAACCTGGTTTTGAAAATGCACTGCCAGGTCTCCAGCTGACAGGAGAACGTGCTCCCAAGGGAACATCCCTCCTTCCTGCTGGGAATTAGAGGCTGGTTAGCAGCCAGAAGCAGGAAAGTTCATACTCTAGGAATTGTCCTATTTCAGCCCCACTGTTGGAACCTCGACTGAATGCTCAGGGTGGATTTAGTGACAGGGACAGAGGGATGGTGGCAGGGACTGAAAAAGGGCACACAGCTCCAGCCTGAGCACTAAGAGAATGTTAATTTCCTTTCTTGTTTCCTGATCTTTTAGGAGCAATAAGTGCTCTGTGATCTGTAAATTATGAGTGCTACGTGATAAAGGTGGAAGGGACCTTAAAGACCATGTAGTTCCAACGTCCAGCAGAATTTTCAAACTCTTTCCAAACCAAAATTCACCCTTCTTCTACCAAATTCAGTTCTTTAAATCCTCTGCAAATCTGAAGTAACTCTAATTACAAAAGTGAGAACTTACCCAGCTTCTTGAAAACATTTCTTGGGCTGATTGGTTTTTGCCATTTTCATTGTTTGCATAATACAAACGGTTAATGTAATCTGCAAAAAGAAATATGGAAATGTATTAAATACATACAGGCCATAATACAGTTTCAGAAAATTAAGGCTGCACTAGCAAGTATGAAATCAAGGTTATCTGAAATTCCACTTTTATCCTTCAAAGTAGTCCCAGTTCTTCCAAATTCACAAATTTGGAAGTTTTGTATTCAACCATTTAGATAATTAATAAAAATATTGAATGCTACTCCTACAAAATCCCACTTGATGTATCCTTTCCCTTTTTATAAGGAAATATGGATTCTTTGTTTGTCTAATGAGTTTTGCAGCCAATTCTTGCTTCACCAGATAATTCTTTCTAAAAACTTAATAAATATCAAATTACTAAATTATAGGAAAGGCCAAGAAAGGGGAAAATTATAACAAACACAAGTCTGCAATATTGTTCCTAGTCCTGACTCCTCAAAGGGCCATTCCTTTGCTGAATTGCAGTCTCAAAATGATTGCTTGGCTGCTTTAAGTCCACACTGAAATAATTTTAGAGATCACCTAGCATTAAGACTTGAGTATTTTGAGAATATTGCCTAAAATCCACAGCAAAACACTCTGTGAAAATATTATAAATAGTAAGGGCTGTAAACCAGTGATTTCAGTAATGATAAGTGATGTTAATTACAGCAGCAAATCTTTCTTCATCAGCTGTATTCTGCTGGCGTTGAAGTGAGGAATGTTTTATTTTGAGGCTAAAACTCCTTTGCTTCCCTAAATAGCAGATGAGAGATGAGCTGGGGATGCTGATAAGCTCCTCATTAAAACAAATGTATTGATGATAGTATTGTCTGTAAAGACAACCTAATGTATAGACAGTTGGATGATATATAATTTAAACACCTCTCACTTTACAAACCTGACAACTGAACAAATATAATTGATTCGTGCACTGCAATATTCATTCCATTAGTTAGGATATACATCCAAAATTGAAGGTGCCAATCAAATAAAATGAATGCGTGTTTTCATAGAGTGCTGCAATGCCTTTTATTAAACCCAGGGAGAGAAAAAAAAAAAAAATCAATCACTATTTTTGGCTTCAGACTCAACAAGAGTGTGACTCCTGCGAGTTACGTGGCAATAAATATACATGTTTGTTTTACTCGTGCTAGAAAATTACTCTGGCTACCTTTGATCTTTTTAATGTGTAAGAAAATAAGCTATTTATGCTAGCGGGGTCTATAAACACTTTAAACAAATAGATTCCCTGACGTATAGGTACAGGAGATAGTACTGATTCTCACTTACACCAATTTTACGCTCCGTTGGTTTTGCTGAGAGTTACTCTTGATTTACACCGGTGCAGAAGAGGCTGGAGCAGCCCCATATTTTAGCTGCTGTCTCTCACACGCTGATCTGCAGCTCCCAGATTGCTGGATGAATAATGCTGAGCCAAACGTCGCAGGTTCTGTCTGCATTTTTGTAGTAATTTACTTCTGAACCTTGGGAATAAAAGCAGAAATCTGTCATAAACAAAGCACTCATTTCCTTCATCTGGAGCTGGGTCTGCTCGGCTCTGCTCTGCCCGCCGTGTAAAACATGCTCCGAGGCGTTTCTCCTTCAAAAAGGATGCACAGACTGTGCTAAAATCGGTTTAGGGTTCCCAAAGGCTGCTCGGAGGGGAAGGAGTGCTGTGGCAGCCCCAAGCATGGCTTGGCCCTGGGGAATCCCACCCTGGGCATCAGCTCCAGCCCTGGGGGCTCTCACAGACAGCCCCAAGAGCCACGGGCAGGGAAAATGGCAAGGAGGGACCTCCACCATGGAAGCAAGCTCTGTGGTTTGTGAGAATGGTGCTGGGGTTGGTCTCATCTCCCCTGGGCAGCCAGAAGCACCTTTTCCACATTAAAACAGAAAGGGCTGGGCAAGGTCAGCTGGCTGTGAGCGATCTTTCTTCCTGGGAAAATCCTGAGAGGTGGAAAAGCCTCTGTGCTGTGGTCTGGGGGCACTTGGTCTGTCCAGCTGGAGACAAGGAGACTGGAGGGGACTGTGACTCTGCAGTCACAGCTTCTGCTGAGGGCAAGAGGAGGGACTGAGCCTGATTTCTGCTCTGTGGTGACCAGGGACAGGACAGAGGGAACAGCTGGAGCTGGGCTAGGGCAGGATTTTAGGGAAGGGTTCTTCCCTTTCTTTAACACCACAAATGAACAGAGCTCTTGAAATGTTCCTGGGCAGGGCAGCTGAGAGGGAAAGGAGATGCTGCACAACCCCACACCCTAAATTCTGCCTGAGAGCATCCCTTGCTGCTCTGGTTTTCAAAGCCCCTCTCATGGGAGGGAGAGGGCTCAAGGGGTGCTAAACTAACCACCGAGCAGAAAGAAGTCTATCTCCAAGTTCAAAAATTATGTTAGAACCTTTAAAAATGATGTTAGAACCTTTAAATCCCTCCTAGAGAACCTTTTTCACTCCACCCTTTCATGTCCTCCCTGGTATTGGCCATCTCAGGAAGGAGAGGAGTGAGCAGCTCAGGGGAACAGCAGGCAGCATTTCCCTCCCAGCTCTCACAAACGCCCATCCATCACCCCCGGTAATTCGGGAGATGCTGGATTAGGGTTTTCTTTGCATGTGATCACCCAAATCCCTCATCCCCGAGCTGGCAGCCCCGGGGTGAGCGGGGTGAGGGTGCTGGGCTGGCTCATGTCACCGTGATTTGTGGGGGACACAGGGAGGGGACACGAGGTGATAATGGTGGCATTTATCAGGAGTTCCGGGGGAAGAGGGGGAGACAGCTCCGGGGAGACCCCTGATAAATGCTCAGGGTGCTGAGGGGCACAGAAAACCGGTTATTTCCCAGAGAGCAGTGAGGAGTTCTAGAACTGGGGAAAATCAGGGATGCTGAGCAAGGTCCTGCTGATTTCATCCCCTGCATCGTTCCCTGCATCGTTCCCTGCATCATCCCCTGCCTTGCCACCCAGCTGTTTCCCAGCTTCGGGCTCCAACCAGCCCCAGAACCCATCTCAGGCCCTGCAAACCCCAACCTGCTCCTGTCACATCTGCACCAGCCTCCTCCCTGCTGCCAGCACGCCCCGAGCTCTTCCCAGGGGTTTTTCCCTCTGTCCCACTCAGGGATGTCGCCCTCCCCTTTGTGTCCTGCCCAAAGGGACACCCAGGAGGGCAGCAGCCAGCAGCTCTGCCCTGCCTCCACCCAGAGGGATCTTTTTTCCCTGCAAAATCCAGAATCTGCAGCACTTCCAGGGTAAACTGTGAACAAGGCAGCCAGCTCAGCCATTCCTCACAGCTCCATATGGCTGCTGTAAAAAATAGCTCCTGAAAATGACATTATAATGAACAGAAATGGGTGTCTTCACCATTATAAATAATTAAACCTTTGTGTATATGTGTTGCTATAAATATATGTGTATGTACTCTTCATTATTTTTTTTTGGTCTATGTATAAAAGCACCTATAAGAAAACAGGAAAAACCACAATCCACAATGGAGGATTTTACCAATTTTATCAGTCTAAAATCACATTTCTGACTAGAAACCTGGTCTTGCTGGGGTGTAAATAAGGAAGAACAGACTTAAGGCACTGGCAGACTTCAAAGACAACTTCTTTGTCACTCTGCCACAGAAATATCTGGGAGAAAGATGAAGGATGAACACAAGGAAAAGAAAAGATATTTTAATAGGGAAACCCATTAAGCAATAGAATATTTCCATTCTCAAGCTGTGGTCTCTCTACCAGTGGAAATTTCTGGGATTAAGGACAGGGATGACATGGTTAATCCTATCTCTGGGATATGAAATAAATGGCTTTTTGAGACCCCTCTACCTGCATTTCCTGCAGTTGCAGTGATCCTGATGAAGTATCTCAGCCATAATTCTGTGACTCTTTCAGGGAACTCTTTTCCCTTCTTATTTCAGGGCACTCCATCCCCAGCAGGGATGATAAACCTGGTGACATCTCAAAACATAAAGAATTGCTTGGGGACAGTTTTTTTTCCTTATCTGTCTGTGTCTCAATTGCTGGGTTTTCATCTCCAAAAAGTCAGTTTGGACTGAAATGGCTAAGTGATAAAAATAGCTAATATGTTCTTTTCTTTATGTCCCCATTTTTTGATATTTCTGCAAACAAACAGGAAAGCTCTTTGAGAAGTTGCCTGGGTGAGATCAGGAAAAGTTTTGGCCACACAGAACTCCTGGGATGTTATTTTGTGGATTAGGAGGACTGGAGGAGAGTTCAAACAATAATCCTGCATTTTGGGGGGAAAAACCCCAACAAAACGGAAGAGGAGAAATGAGCTCAGCCCAGCTGAGCCTGATTTCATTCCCATCTGGAAAGAGGGAACAGTTTTCTCTCTTGGCACCTTTTCCAGGATATCTACAGCGTGGAATGCTGCTTGGAGGAGCTGCCTGCAAAGGGCTAATCCAGCAGAACAGAGCTGTGATTTTTATCCTGCAGCAGCTTTACAAGGGCGTAAAAATGAGTTAGGAAGGACACTGAAAGCTGGATGCCTCCCTGCCTCCTGCACAGCAGGAGAACAGGGGGTGAGAGGGGGCCACAGGAAGGGTTCGTGCACAATTAATGCATTTTCAGGCTAATTTACCCACGGAATGGGCAGAGGCAGGGAAGCAATGAATCCAGAGGCACAGGAGGGATCAAAAATCCTGAAACGCAAACAAAATAAGCAGAAATGCTACAGAATCTCAGAGTGGTGTGGGTTGGATCCTAAAGACCATCCCCTGCCATGGCAGGGACACCTTCCTCTGTCCCAGGCTGCTCCCAGTGTCCAACCTGGCCTTGGGCACTGCCAGGGATGGAGCAGCCCCAGCTGCTCTGGGAATTCCATCCCAGCCCCTCCCCACCCTCCCAGGGAACAATTCCTCCCTACCATCCAACCTAAATCTCTCCTTTCCGTTTAGTATTTAATTGAAAATGTTTTTACTTCAACCTCTTGTAAGACAGGCCTGACAAAATCACCCTTTTCTCCTGCTGAAAGGCACGGAATGAGCAGCCAGGTTTATCCCACAGCACCAGTGCTTAGTGCAGGATTTTTCCAGCTTTACCTCTGGAATAAACAGGTCGCCAGCACTGAAATATCCATCCTCTCTTTCTGAGCTAAACACTCCATGTAGCTTTTTATTTTAGTCTTTATCACAGGGATGCATTTCTTCCTATCAAACTCGTGCTGAAAGCTCAGCAGGAGGCCTCATTGCCAACAATGCTGTCTGGGCTAATAGCATATTTCATAACTGCTCATAACAAGAAACGTGTTTTTCCGCAGAAAAGAAAAAGCAGATTATTTGGAAATATCCGGGAAACTTCTAAAACTCAGCTACCACGGGGACAGAATTGGTCACAGACAGGAAGCAGGGCATTTACAAATGGCACACGAGTAAAAGGTGCACCAGCTAGCACTCCCAAGCCTCAACTTTGCACCACAAAGACAACCCGAAAGATCAGGAGCCTGGAGAGGAATCAGCTCATCACTGATGGGGTTTGGCTGCACTTTTGATGGTCTCATGGAGCCTGTGGGGTAACTTTTTGAAAGGATGGTGTGAAGAAGATTGCTGTGGTACTGCAGGCCAAGGAAAACTCATTTGTTTTAATTGCTGTAACCCAACGTTGTGGAATTCCTGTTCCAGCCTTGCCCTCCACTTCATCTGAGCAGGGCCTGGCATGGAGGGATCTGATGGGGGTGCTTAATGGCTGGAAAATCAGAGAAAATCCCTCTGCTGCTTTATCCCTGTTGGCTTTGATACCCAGAGAGGAGCTCCCCTCCATGGAGCCAGGCTGGGAGAGCTGGGGGTGCTCACCTGGAGAGGAGAAGCTCCAGGGAGAGCTCAGAGCCCTGCCAGGGCCTGAAGGGGCTCCAGGAGAGCTGGAGAGGGACTGGGGACAAGGGATGGAGGGACAGGACACAGGGAATGGCTCCCACTGGGAAGGAGTGGGTTTAGATGGGGTATTGGGCAGGAATTGTTCCCTGTGAGGATGGGCAGGGACTGGCACAGTCCCCAGAGCAGCTGGGGCTGCCCCTGGATCCCTGGCAGTGCCCAAGGCCAGGCTGGAGCAACTGGAACAGTGGGAGGTGTCCCTGCCCATGGCAAGGGTGGGATGGGATGAGCTTTAAGGTCCCTTTCAGCCCAAACCAGCCTGGAAATCTCTTACAATTCTATTCAAATACAAATCCACAGCAGCCCCATCCTCACTGCATGGACCATCAGTGGTTTTCTGTGAGAGTTTTCTGCCATCCTCATCCTCACAGTCCATGGATGCTTCCTCAGCATTCTGCCCCACTGACACCTTCCCATTACATCTGCACCTTTCCTTTCCTTTCCTTTCCCTGTGCTCTTGCTGATCTGCCTCTGCTCCAGCTGAAGTGCTTTATTTTGAAGAAAACATGACCACTGTAAGAAAGCTCAGCCCCAGCAGCTGGCTGATCAAATATACATAAGGAGGAACCTGCTGCCTGCTCTTTTATAGCTCTGTTTTTCCTGGAGTCATCACCCACGGCTCCTTTGCTGTGGTACAACATTACAGCACATTACAGGGCTTGTCTGTCAAAGGCCTGGCCTCAAACACTCCCAAATTGGCTCAGGATCAGGCATCAGCTGAAATCTCTGTTAATCAGGACTTTTCAGAGCTATGACACAAAACACAAACAGGAGGAAGAGAAGTAACAACAAAATCGAGCTAAAAGTGAGTTTTGCCCCAAGCCATAGAATAGGGCAGGGGGTAATTTTTTTTAGTGATTCTGCTGTTGTTTCACAAGTTTAAGTCTGATTTCTCTAAAGAAAACCTCCAGTGGTGAGGTGGGGGATAAAACAAAACTGCTAGGCCCTTTATCCCACATCTGCACGTCCTGCTTGTCATGCAAGGACTCTGTTCAGAACAAAAGTGGATGTTCCACATCCTCATCCAAAAGGCAATCAGGAGAATTCAGAAATACCACAAACGTTCCTTCCACACACAACTCTGCAATATTCCTAAAAGTGACTCTAATGCACTATGGCATAACAGAAATGATCTTGCAGACTATTGCTGTGCTAACAAAGATAAAAGAGAGGCTCAAAGACATCCCTCATTTCAGGCTGGCTGCGTTTTGCACCTCTCTAATCAATTTACATTATCCCAAATTCCATGCACTGCACTTGCATTAATTTAGGCAACCAACACATCCCTGTGTGGAGTAACTGCTTCTTTACAGGGCAACCAAGGAAGCTGAAAACCAGAATTATTCCATATTTCCCAATAAAAATAATCTGCACATTTATGCCTCTTAATTACTCAATCATGTGCAAAAAACTGAACGTGTATCCATCAGGGATTGCACGCACAGTTAATTAAGGATGAAATAATAAATGCCTGATTTCTACAGGATAGGGTAAACATCCAATTAAAAGAAGATGCTGTGTACACTTTTCACTCTCATTAGTCAAAGCATAAAGCATTTTAACATTTCCTAAATAATTTACTTGTATTAAAATAAAGCTAAATGCTTAAAACATTAATAGGGTACTTTACAATGCTGTAGTCAATAAGTTGCTATATGAAGGCAACGTCAATAATTTATGGCTCTGCTCAGCAGGAGCAGGCTGCAGTTCTCAGCAGAGCAGGGCCCAGCAAGGCTGAGGCAGCAGGACCTGGCCAAGCTCTGCTAAAATCACAGTTAAACCCTGCAGGCAGTGGTACAAACCCACTGCTGACAGGAAATCTGGGATCTGAGCCTCTGGGTGTTGAAAGCACCTGGGCAGAACGTGGTGCTCAGCTCCTTGGTGGCTCTGGGGTCACCAGCCAAGCTCATGGATAAAAAATGGGAGTGGTGCTTTGTGAACATGAAAAAAAAAGGCTTTTACCCCAAAGAGAGCCCCAAATGTGGGCACCTCCACAGCAGCAGCCAGGGGCTCTGCACAGCCCCCAGGAGCACCCCCAGCCCAGGTGTGCCAGGGCAGAGCCCTCCCTGCTCCCAGGGCAGGGGCAGAATCCTCAATTTCCCAAAGCCAGATGGGCACGGGTGGCTGCAGAGCTGGGAATTTGAATAATCTGGGTTACTGATATGCAAAGCACAGCAGGCAGTGCAGCTTCAATTTGCTGCTCAGAGTCAAGGTATGGCTGTTAGAGCTGGGCTCTCTGATGAGCAAACACATGTCCTGACTCTCCAAGCAGATTGCTGGATCCACTGAATTAAGATTGCAGTGCCTTAGCAGGGAGCACACGATAGGTGTGTGCAAAGAAACTGAATTAAGATCTTTTTCCCATGGATCATTTTGCTACATAGACGAAATTTCCCTAAAATGTTTTGTTATACAGCTGTGGCTATAATAAATAAGAATTAATTTTGTAGAGAGGAGTTATTAAATGCTGTCTTTTATCAGTTGATATAAGGACTATCCCACTCAATTTCAGATGTACAGCTCAGAATATATAGAAACATGGCATTTGGCTGGGACAGCTTTTGAGGTTTTTCAAATGCTGAAATCACTTTTCATTAAAACTGTGACAGAAACTGAGAATCTGGCACCATGCCTTTTCTTATATATACAATAAATCATGCATTTTGTGGCAGGATTTGTACTTTTTTTTTTTTCCTCTTTATAAAAGTCTTGTACAAGATGATCTTGCTTGAGTCACACCAAGATCCATCTGGATCAAGACAGATTTGCCTTTGAAAGAGGAGAGTGAAAGCTGCTGTCCCCAAACCCTGTGCCATGCCAGGCTCCTACAGGCCTGGCTGCTCTGCATGATTAATAAATGAAATTAGGGAAAGGGGACTGTGGGCAGGGTTAGACCAACCCCTGTGGTGATGAGCAGGTGAGGAAATATCTTTGTGGATACTTGGGTGCAAGAGGGATGGGTTGGATGGGGCTTGGAGCAACCTGGGCTGGTGGGAAGTGGCAGGGGGTGGAATGAAAGGAGATTTGAGTTCCCTTCCTGCACAAAGCATTCCATGATCCTATTAAAAAAAGCACTTTGATCCTCAGTGCCTTCTTTTTCCCTCATGATCCTCATAGTAAAGAGGATCCACAGACTCCATCACCTTCAAGTTTCCAAACTATTCTGTGTAATGCTCTCACTGTCTGCAACTTCTCCAGGAGTCTCATTTCTGTGACAAGGTTGGTGGAAACCTAAATTAAATTTGGGACCTAATTTTAAACAGAATCTCAACCTCCTGAGTAAACAATAGATGGAGCCTGCCTATTAAATCATCATGTTTTAATTAAATTCTTTGCAGCTCGTGCGTTCCTTGAACTGAGCGAGGTGATAAATGCATTGTAATTTTAATAGGGTTGTATTTTGTGCTAAACTCACTGAGAGCAGTGACACGAGACAGGCACCGTGCTCCCACAAAATCCTGCATGGGATTCTGCTGATAACTGCACACTTGGACTGCAACAGGGGAACTTCAGCAAAGAAACAAAGCTGATGGAAAGTGGGTTCTTTTCAATTACAGACAAAGATGTAGAAGCGTGAGAGTATTTGTGGTACTTGCAAACAAAAATAAAAAGGCATTTATTCTTTATGTTAGTGATTCAGGCTCCTCTGAAAGCAAAGGGAAATCTGTGTACTTCTTTGAAGGGATTTTGGATCTGGTCTTTGGTGTGTTATTGTAGTAATAAAGTAAAATAAAGAAATTCACAAAAATCATCAGGCATTGCAGAGACAGGACAAGGGAAAAGGGCTTCAAACTGAGTGAAAGTAGGTTTAGATGGGATATTGAGAAGAAATTGTTCCCTGGGAGGGTGGGGAGGGGCTGGGATGGAATTCCCAGAGCAGCTGGGGCTGCCCCTGGATCCCTGGCAGTGCCCAAGGCCAGGCTGGACACTGGGGCTGGGAGCAGCCTGGGACAGTGGGAGGTGTCCCTGCCATGGCAAAGGGCTAAAACAAGATCTTTCATTCCCTTTCCAACCAAACAACTCTGGAATTCTATGAACATGAAAAAGTCAAGTACAGCTTCTCTCAGCACCAAATCCAACCGAAAGAGGCCCAAAGTAAAACACCAGCAAATTTTTTTTTTTTTTTTGGTATTTTAACACCACAGTGAGGTTTAGGAAGTTGGTTAAAAAAGAAAAAGCTGTAACTTTAAAATGACCTCCAGCAGCATCATGGAATATCTCAGCTGCTTTATCACAAGCCCTGTGAAGGTATCTCCCAACAAAGCAATGGGATCGTAAAGCCTCCTGGTAGGAAATATGACACACTCTTAAAACATATGTCAGACATTTCCAGAATTGCAAACATGCTATTTTAGATGGCGAGATTCCTTTCCTCGTAAAAGCATCTTTAAATTGTCTGACAGAGAAAATTCATATCAGGAATAAAATCCTGGCCCTGCTGGAGTCAGTGAGAGTTTTACGCCTGACGCGGGCGGAACCAAGGTTTCAGCTCTGCCTTTTTACAGCTCCTGCTGTGTGTGAGCCCAGGCTGAGGGCACCAGCACCTCCCTTGGCTCTGACAGGGGATGACCTGGAAGGGCCCTGCTCTGTCTCCTCCTCAGAGCCCACCCTGGGTGCTGATTCTTTGCTTCTTTTTTCTTCCAAGCTCGGGATTAAATCTCAAGATGGTATTTCTTATTTGGACTCAGATGTTTATTAGTTCTTATCTCTGTTACAGACTCACAAACCCTGAGTTCTGCAGCACTTCACTCTAACACTAAAAATGAAGCCCTATCCCTCTCTGCAAAGCCTTTTAAGGATAAACTGTCCAGTTAAGAAATGACACCTCAATTATTTTTACTTTTAACCCAATAACCAACCACCCATGCCTGCAATGGAGACTTTTTTATCCAATTACACAAAACCACCCAAACCCGTGGAGAAGAAGGTGAAGAAGAAGGACCAGCCTCTGCCCTAAAAATTCCATCTTGCTTTATAGATATTACTGTATTCTAAACCCTTAAACTCTGAGTTTTCCACCCCGTGATATCACACACTTCTATTCAAACTCCACACCCACAATCCCAGTTCTGCCATTCAATTTTGGAAGCCTTCTCAGGTCAATGCAGTGTTCTCCTGGGGGCCAGTGCCTGGCAGCACAGAAAGTCTGAAATTCTCAGCAGCCAGGGTTCCAGCACCTGTGCCCCCTCTGCACTCCAAAGCAGCCCCTGGATGGGCACAGAAAATAAACCAGACCCTGAGCTGACACCAGGGACTGATGCTTGGGAGCCATGATCTATAATCCCAGAGCTGATAGGTTCCTGCTTGCTGAGACCTGATTATTCCACCTGGATAGCAGCTTAAACAAAAGAACAAGCAGACAAAAGAAATATATGTGCAAAGTCCAAGAAGCAGGCCATTATTTTCAATAGAGGTGTTGTGAGTATTTTTTTTCCCTGGCATTAGCTGCAGTAAAATGAATCATGCAGAGCAACATTTTTCACAAACCCCAAACATCCTGCATTCACATAAAACTGATGTACACCAGGAATGTTCACTGGGCTGGAGAATGGGAACAAAGAGGGCTGCAGACACACAATTTGTCATCTGGATTTTATATAATAACAGGATATAAGCATATAAATGGGTAGGTTTGGCAGGTGAAAAGGAAAATTATAGGGAGAGAGGAATATTGTAGCTAACTCAACAGTGGCCATATTGCCAATAGATCCTTTTGCCATTTGACAGCTGTCTTAGGTAAGGGCTGAAAAATCATGTTTACTCAGATCAGCCCAGTCTGCCTTTTGGTTATTTAGGACTCTACATATTCCACATAAAAACAACACTTTCAGCTCCTAACTTCCATTGAATCCCCATGAAATGTCCATTTTAAAGATGTGCTTCCTGATCCTGCCATAGAAGGTGTAAGCAATGAGGTGCTCAGGTGAGCCAGACTGCACATCCAAGTCTGCAAAGCCAGCTCAGAAAAGCAGCTTTTTGTACACAGAAACAAACACAGTTTAGTGATTTTTTTTTTCCCAGCTTGATCTTAATATTTCTTTTAGAGATCAGAGGGTGCTCAGCATGCAAAGGAAGCCTGGGAGCTGAGAAAATCTCTTTCCATAGGATAAAAAAAAGGAGGGAAGCCCTGTGAGTGGGTATGGCAGAGCCCACATCCATATTCCACAGACAGATGCCAGGGACAGCAGCGAGGGAGGGAATTAGGGGAAGGCTCAGTAAATAGCTGACAGATTGCTGCTGCCACTGCCTGTCTGCAGGGCTTGCTCTGTACTGTACTGAGGAACTCGTACCAGTGGACTGAGCTGCAGTGGTGACATTAAACTGGGTCCTGCTGCTCGGGGCTGGGGCTGGTGCTCACCCCAAATCAGATCAGAGTGCTGCTAACTTGGCTGCTGACAGAGCTTTCACTCACTGGCAGCAGGTGCTGGGGGCACTCTGCTGCTGCTGACCTATCACTGGCATTTGGGCAGGAACTCAGAGAAGAGAGCATTATTTACTTTCACTCGGATGAGATGGCATTCCTGCCAGCAATCTGCTGCTGCTGGAGGACTGGGGGAGTGAAGGACATTACCAAGTGTGGTAGCATCTCTTTCTTTGCAATTGTTAATTTTTTTTCCATGAATTCCACAGTTCTGTTGTATACCCTCGTGTCAAGGGAGTTTTTTAAAGGCTGCTGCCCAAATTGCTGATTTTGAATCTCAGGAGTTCATACGTGGAGGCTCTGGGTTTCAGACATTCACCTACTTGACAAGCAGATGCAGTCAGGTAGATTTGATGTTTATTCGAATTGAACTGCCTTTAAATGGAAGAACAAAACTGTGGCTTCCACTCCTCAGTTCTGTGTCTGATTTAGCCATTAGGCCAGCTGAAAGCAGAGCTGGCAAATCAGCCAAATACACACACAGAGACATCAGGGCAGAGGGAGAGAGAGCAGGAGGGAGTTTCACAGAGGAAACTCATGTTTATAAAGCACAAAGGATAATGGATGAACTCAACAAAAGCCATTAAAGCATCAGCAGAAGCTCAGAAATAGTTTGGACAGCTTATCCTAATGAACTCGGAGTGGTTCACCTCGCAATAAATGGATAATGAGGGTATAAAAATGGCAGGCATTAATATATTTGCAGGTTAAAGAAACTGGTAAATGGTTCCTTGGTTCCTGCAAGTCTCAGGCTCCGGAGCAGTGGGACAGGAGAGGTAGACAAAAAGCAAACACCATCCCTTATTGATGCACAGCAGGAGTCTTCCTGAGTTTTTGTGTTTAATTAGACATGAGTCTGATCCTCCAGCCTCGGGGGGATGCTGCTCCCTCTCAAAATGCAGATTTGAGGGGGATTTTGGGAGCCTGTGTGTGGCTCATCCCAGGTTTCCCTCCATCCTCCTGCAAGTACTCCTCCTAGCTGCTGCCAGCTGCAGGTTAAGGAGCTTTCACCTCCCTTTTACATCCAGAAAATCCCAGATCTAATGTGAGAGGAAGAAAAAGGGAGGTTTGCCCGGGGAAAAACCTGCAGCTGAAGAAAGAGTTCACAGATGTGAAACTTAATGCTCAGGTCAGCCTGCAGGATTGGAGTGGGAAGTTCCACAAGCAGTTGGAACCAACCCCACAAGGGCTGGGCTCCTTGTGCCTCTTTTGGGCAACAGTTAAAAATGAAAAATATTACTTGAAATCTTACTTAAAGGGGATTTTTTCCACTCTGCAATCTCTTGCAGTTCTGGAAGGATGCAGTGCTCCTGAAATCTCCATTGTGGCCAGGGAAAACTTCCATGAAATGCACTTATTTAAGGAATATTAGGAACTGGAGATCTCAGTTAACCCCCCCACAATCTCCTGGCAATAAATTACATGAAATTAACATTTCCAGTATTTACAAGTTCCCAGAGTAAATTAAGGTTCAATACCTTCATAAAGGGTAGGGAAATACTCAAAGAGATCACCAAGAAACCTTTTGGCCCTCGGTGCAAGGTGAAATTAACTCTTACAAAAATACTGTTTTGCCTCTTTAGGCATATCAGAGTCAGACACAAAGAAATGAAATCAGTTCTGTGAGAGTTGGGAGCGATGGGTGGAGGTTTTTGGAAGGTTTTTTACTGAACAGGTATTGGGTGAGCCTTGGAAAATCCAGCGCTAGCAACCTCAAAAGGTGGAACTACAGCTTCCCTCCTTAACCCAACACAGCTGGAACACAAATCTGAGGAGAGCTCCTGAGCTTCCAGGGAATTCCTACAATCTCTGTGCTTTTAGACTCCTTATTTTCTATGCAAAACCACCAAAATATAGACAAGCTCCTAAAACACACACACACAAACCACCCAGGGAGTTTTCTGAAACAAATATTGTAGAAGAGTTCATTTTAACAGAGTTAATCCACCCAGAAATGGATAGCAGCAAGATATTTAATCATGGCATATCCTGTTTAATCACATTTGGAATCCTCTGGAAATTAAGCTTATACAACTTCCTTAATTTAGAGGACAGTATAATGCTTAAGTATTTAATCTCCTTAGGATTGATATTGGACTCGAGTCTTTCGCAGAGTTTCCTGTGTAGATGGAAATTCAGAAAGGCTCAAATTAACAAATCATTCCTTTGTTTTCCAAACAATTTTTTAAATTATTTTTTAACCTCAAATTTGGTTTTCTTCTTGATTATTGACAATTCTAAGTCCACTGAGCTTTTGTGGAGTCTTTTAGGAAATGGATTCCCCACCACTGTGGTTCTCATCATGATTAAATGAACAAATGCAGACCCTTCCAATGCCCTCTGGAAAACCTTTTCCATTCCACTATTTTTAGTCTGTGCCTAAAAGTCAGCTGTGTTTTAAGCCACAGGTTTATCTTGGGGAGCTTTAGGAGGGATCTGACAGACCACAAGTTCCAAACCAAAGCAAAGGATGATTGTTGAGCCTACCCTGGATTTCCACCCTGCTGTCCATTTTATCATACAGAGATTATAAGATTTTATGTAAAATGCCTCAATTTCAGAGTGAGCACACATTTAGACATGAAATTAACACAAGCAGCATCAAGTTATTATAGCAAAAACATTCACCAGTACTTACTTTTGTCCCTTCTCCATCTTTTAAATAAAAATAATCACTCCAAATGTCTCAGACAAGGCTCTAACACCAGTCTAGCATTGAACTCCTCATAAACCAAGATGATGCCTTGTCTCAAAATGTACTTTAATAATATAATATTTGGGGGTTTTATGCCTAACAATAATTTGATTTTTCCGAATTTATTGATGAAGGAAGGGCTGTAAATTCACCATGAGCTCTTTCACTAAAGAATGCCAAATATTTCCTACAAAAAAAAAGTGGAGGGAATAAAATTGAAATCATAAATTCCAAACTCATCCAGGCGGGTGAGTGCAATGCTGAAGTAAATTCATTGGCAGATTTACAATTAAGATCCATATGGAATGGAAATAATAATAATTACAAGCTTCTAGAAATGTTGTAGCAGGTTGTACCCTGGATTCAGCAGGGACAAATCACTCATATTTAGTTTCAATAAGGACATAATTCCTGATGCCTTCAAACACCTTCTAAGAGTGGCTTAGTTTAACATATTCTTGGAGAAGATGGGTCTGTTTAGAACCCAAAAGGCAAATGGAAGTGGGAACGATTCCATTCCACAGCAGAGAAATTCCTGGAGGCAGCACTGGCAGGGGTAGAGCCACCCCAGGGCTTGGTGCTGGCACCACCCTCCTGGAACCTTGGTTTTGCCCTTTATCAGGGAAAACAGGCCCAAAGAGAAGATCTGATGATGGCTACACAAATTAATCTGTTTTTTCCCCTCCAGCAGGGCTGTGGGACAGCAAAGAACCTTCAGCAGTTGCTGTTTTACAAAGGGTTGTGTATTTTACTGCCTTCAGTGCCTCAGAACCTGGTTTAAAATGTAAATAATCTACAGGGTTTATACTTATTGCCTAATTCTTAGTCCATTTCTGCCAAACTTCAGCTGAACATTCCCAACTCCTCAGGGTTTGCTGGGAGCTGAAGGGATTTTTCAGAGGATTGACACAAAAATTGATGACAATTGCCAAGAGATGCTGCTGGCCTTGGCTCTGATTTGGCTCGGGCTGGGTTTCCCCCTCTAGCAGTGTTTTACCAGCATGGCTGAGTCACTGAAATGTTTAAATCTGTGCCTGCATCCTTGGGCTTGCAGCAGGTGCTGAAATTCAAACGCAGACCTTGATCACTCCAGGAGCTGGAGGCATCTGTGACCTCTTCTACAGCCCAGTAAAAACCAGTGCAGCTCCATTAACTCCTGGAATTTTACACAGGTTTGCTGACAGCTTCATCATTCTTTGTTTGCCTCCTCAAAGAACCCGGGACTTCAACTCACACCCATCCACTGACCCAACCAACACTTGCACAGTGATTAAAAAATGTCAGTTCTGGCATAAAAAAACCCCTCCCTGCAACATTTCTGCAGAGATTTTTGTTGTTGTGACTTGTTTATAGCTAAAATATTCTCACCAAGTTGGCTGATATGGACCTAAGGGAATGGGTCTCCTATTTTTTATTTCTGTGTTTTCACTTGGCCTGGAGAATCTGAACAGAGTCTCAATAGCAGCTTTGAAAATACAAGTTCTGCTATGAAAACTGAGTGTTGCATACATGAATAAGCTTTTAGTTTTATAAATGAGGAGCTGAATTGCTCATAAATATGTTGAGCACAATTCCAGCTCAGGTTCAGGAGGATGCTGAGAAGATTTGTCCTTTCTGTGTCAAGGAAAGCTTCATCAGAGTGAGGAGGGCAGGGATTTCACCTTGTGTCGCTCTGAATGCCTGGTTAGCCTTAAAAAGTTACTTTCTACAAATGTATTTAATCATAGAGATTGATCATAAAGGTGTTTTTGTGGGTTTTTCTTGAGTATTTTGGGTGAAACATTTTTACCCAAAGTGAAACCCAGGAAAACAAAAGTCACTTGTACCTTGGCAGCCCTGACATTGTATCAAAATTACTCTGCCAAAACACAATCATTTTTTCATCCTGTATAATCCCTTATCAGCATTGTCACTACTTATTTTGCCCAGTCTCCTGGTAAATTTTACATTCTAGGATTTTAAATCCTCAATTCTCTTTCTGGGTCAGCCCTGTGCCTGCTATTCTAAGAATATTGTACTTGTCCTTGAAAACGCATCCTGGCAACTCAGCACTCGGCTAGCGCTGGTGTGAAGCTGCAGAGAGCACAGCAGACACAACACTCATGCCAAGGACAGGGTTGTTTTTTTTTTTTCCCCCCTCCCAGTCATCCTTTGTTATGGAGCTCATGGTTTTTCTCGTTGTGAAACACCTGCTGGCTCCCCCGGGAATGCCAGGTTACCTTGGACACTCCTATCACCGCTGGAAAAGGGAGGTGTGGTGGGTAATTTCCCCTATCAGCAGCATTTCTCCTCCTCTGCCTAAACGTGGAGGGTTCAAGGACATGGAGAGTTCAAGGATGGGGCAAACAACTGCAGAAATTCAGAGCTGCTCAAGTGCAAACTTAAAACACAGACCAGGTCAGCTCTGATGCAACTCCTGATGTTTAATGAAGCTCTGGCAGCTTCAGTGGGTTTGAATTCTTAGATCCAGCATAAGACATAACAGCCACAATGAGGGTTTTAAAGGGAAAAGAGCCCTTCCAGGAGGGATTTCACTTCACTCCACAGCCCTGGAACTCCTCTCTCTGCTCTTGGTCACGTTACAGCCAGACCTTGACTGCCATCCTGAGCACTGAGTGGGCTTTCTGGTGAAAACAGGAGGAATTATTCTCACTTAATGCTTGAATAAAGCTCTTGTACACACTTTGGGTGATGATGAAATTGAACTGGTTTCAGGTGAAGCACTTAAGTGTTGGATCTCATCTCGTATATACACTATTTAAATCTCATTAGTACAGAAAGTTTCACTCAGAAAATGGGACCATTTGCTCTGCCCAGCAATTTCAGGTCATAGCCTGAAACCAAACAAGAAGAGTTTTAAGAAGTCTTTCCAATTCTTGTTTGGCCTAACAAGAATAATGGAATGCATCTTAAAGATATAGAAGGAAAAATAGCTAATCCATAGGATTACGAGGCACTGGAAGAGATGAAAAAAAGCTCTCTTGGGAATTCATATTCTATGCTACAACATAAGTGGGAGGGACAAAAATCTCGAGGAAAAATAGTGGAAACAAATCCACACTGAAGGAGAAAGATCCAAGCTTAAAGAATAAGAAAAAGCCACAGCAGAAGTGAGGCCATAATTAGTACTCACCCCACAAAAGCAAACAAGCCCATTCCTGCTAATGGCTCCAGGCATCCCCCGTGGGCTGACCACCCAAAAAAAAAAAAAGTGAGACATCCCCATTTCTACCTCAGGAGAGAACACGGCTGCTTAGGGTGGATGGAAAACTGGAAGAGCTAAATATTAACATCTCAAGAAAACAAAAACCACAGGAGAGCAGTGATGGTCCCCTTACCCTAGTGAGTGTTTTAATGGAGAGGTTCAGCTCATCTGGATGAACCGCTGTTATTTATCACCTCAGAGCTCCGCGGTTTAATCTGACAGAGAAGGGCTGAACGCTCCAACAGCTGTAAAAATTAATACAGGCAGAATGGTGGCATTAAGGACAGCGAGCTGGGGCAGCCAGGAGCAGGCATTTAAAGGTGAAGAATGAACAGGCCGTCCACGCCACTTAGAAATGCAAATGTCAGCGCTGAAAAGTCAAGGCAGGTGCTTGGAAAGAAAAAGCTTTTCTTAAGAGCTCATCCTTCCATCAGCACACAGAGTATCAACCACGCATTCCAAAGCCTTCATCTAGCCATGAAAATCTGTTTGCAGCCAGGCACAGAGCGGGAAGTTTGAATAGAAGAGCGATTTTTGACCTCAGTGGCACCTCCATTTCCTCCAAAATGTGTTTGTGTGTAAAACCTACTTTCACCTTGGTATACAGGTGTTTTTAAGGGTCTTTCAGAGACAGCACAACACCTGTTCTGTCAGGGAAAGCTGGGTAGCCAAGAGTCAGAGAATGGTTTGGGGTGGAAGAGACCTTAAAGTTCATCTGATGCCTTGTGCAGGCTGCCCTAGAGCAGAGGCTGGGCAGAGTTACAGAATAAAGCAGGGATTTATTAAAAATATTTCCTCCATGGATCCACCTTGGGCAGCACAAGAGCCCAGCCAGGACTGCACCCAAGATGAACCAAAATGGTCCCAAAATGCAGCCCGGGCACGGGCTCTGTCACTGGGATCAGTTCTGCTCCATTTGCACCTTGGAGTTCATTGTCCAATTCCAGCTTTAGCTTCTGCACTCCCATCCTGCTTGTTTTTCTCTCTCTAGCCCACATTGTTTGTGCTCTTGGGCTGAGATTTGGATCATTTGCCCTTGGTCCCCAGCTGGAGCAGGAATTGTTTTGTCTCTCTGCTCTGTGCAGAGAGCTCACCATCCCCTCACATGAAGCCCAGAACTGCACACTAAAGCAGCACAGAGTCTGAAAAATATAAAAGCCAAAACCTGAGGCATCAATGCAGTCCCACACCCATGGGCAGGGACCCCTTCCACTGTCCCAGGCTGCTCCAAGCCCTGTCCAACCTGTCCCTGAGCACTTCCAGGGATCCACAGCTCCTCTGTGCCAGCCCATCCCATCCAAAAGTGCGAATCTCCAGTGGGATCCAGGACAGGATGGGCCAGCACAGCCTCTCCAGGACACTTCCTTGGGACACTTGTCACCCCAAAGTCCATGATTTCCCCCCCAGCCCTGTGGAGCAGCTCAGCCCTGGTCCCTTTAAGCACTTTGCTTGCCTGGAGCTGTGCAGTTGAGACACCAGTTGAGTACACTTTAATTAGCCCAGAGGAAATCACAGTAGGGATTAAATGAGCTGGGCTGTTATTCTCCTGTTTTTACTAGCAGCAAATAAAAGCCTGTAATTAGCTTTTATAAAGGCATTTTCAGGATCTTAAGGTCATCATAACTGTAAACAATAGTATATTTATCTAATCTGAAAGTGGTACTTGAAAATATTTTCATTCTGAATAGGAAATAGTAAAATTACAAATGATTCACAGGTTTTTGAGGAATTTTTAGTTGAAACTCAGCTTAGCAGCAGTGGCAGAACAGAATTTTAGAGAAGGCTTTCAAGTAAGAATTGCACAATTTCCTGATGTAGTTTAGCATCAAAATATATCCTTAGCATAATTTTTTTTTGTTGTGATTTATTGCAATTCATTTATATTAAGACACTGGCTTGGATAATGTATTAGTATGTAAAATATTACATGAATCAAACCAGGACTAGGATTTATCAAAATAACACTCCAAATAATACCAGTTTCAGTATAACTGAAACAAAGTAACTGGCTGAATTCTTTTAGAGGGATTTCCCCACATATTTTCCACATCAATTTTCTGTGGAAGTTTCCAACCAGTTTATTCCACTCTGCTCCCATCAGATACATTTCACATAAACCCTTCCAGCAATGCTGATACGTCAGGAATTGTTCCATGAAGTTACATCAGCATGATTAAAAGAGCTGGCTCAAATGTACCTTACTGAAATATAATTTATTAGCTGCAATAAAGCCCTCTCACAAGATTTATCTGAAGGAAAAATCCCAAGGCTGTTTTCTTGTGAAGAGTCTTGTGGGTAGATTTCAAACCAAAAATTGGGGAAGTGGTTTGAAACAGGAATTAAAGGATGAAAGTGAAGAGCTGTAGGAAACAAGTGCAGATTGGCTTTATCAAATATTGGATATTTGTTCCATTCTCAGCACAGCTGCCCCCACCCTGCAGCCACAGCCAAGGTATGTCTCCAGGAGGGTCAAATAAAGCCCCACAACAAAGTTGGTTTGCTGTTTTCTAGGGAAACCAGGGTGCAAAGGAAGTCTCTGATGGAAAATCCTCACCAACAGGTTCCTTAAAAAGGATTATTGCTCCTTTATTGGCAGAACAGTCAGAGCTAAAAGTTTCCATCTTCCAAACTTAATGGGACAAGGAATGAGGCACTGAGCTCCTGCTGATTTCAGTTTTGGTCTTTATTCATTCAAATCCTGCCCTGGATCACCCTGGTGCCAGTCTGGGACACAGCAGCCCCGGTACCGGGGCTTCACTGTGGAAAGACGCCAAAAATTTATAATATTTAACATCTTACTCCTAATCCCAGAATGATTTGGGCTAGAGGGACATTAAATCCCATCCAGTGCCACCCCTGCCATGGCAGGGACACCTTCCACTGTCCCAGGCTGCTCCAAGCCCTGTCCAACCTGGCCTTGGACATTTCCAGCATTAATCACCTGCTGTAAAATAAAAAACATCCAGAAAACATTCCCTCCTAATGACAAAAAGATATATAAACTCTTGCTGACTACCTTTAGGAATCACTTTCCTGCTGGCTTAGGGACACACAGATGTAGAGATTTCACATCTCACCTCAGAAAAATCCACATATTTTGCAGACAGAATTAACTGACAGATACATTCACCATCAATATTGCAGATACCAGCCCGGGGGGAATTGAGCTTGTGATAGTCCCTGATCAAAGAAATTATCCCTGAATGCTCTGGACAGGGATCCTGCAATTCCTACACACTGCAGGTCTGTCTTGTACCTGTCACCTGTCCCAAGTTTTAGGGGATGAATTCCTACCAATAATCCTATTCTCCATTGGAACTGGTGGGGGCCAGAGACTATAAAGTGCTTTTGGGGGATGGAGAATCATTGCTGCAGCCCAGCCAAGGATTAGTGGATGGAGAATTAGCAGCTCCCCAGTTTGTAGGGCAGAAACCTCCCAGCACCAATGGTAGGACACGGAAAGTTTCCTCAAGAAAGGGAAAAGACATCCAATAACTCATTGACTCTGCAGACTGAAGCATAACAAGGCAATTGGCTCCAATGGGCAATGCTGGCTGAGTGATCAGTGGCACTGAATCCCACAAAACCTCCTTTCCCAAGACAAATTTCCCCCTGAGTGGTTCTTCTCCTCCCAGTGCATCACTCAAAAGCCCCTTAACCCCTTACACACACCCCCAGCAGTAAATCACACACACCTGCTGACTACTAAACATAATTTTGAATAGCCTTATGAACTTTCCTACACATCACTCTGACCTTTTCCAAATAAACACAGTAAAAACTGCATTTTTTTTCCCTTGGGTGAAAAACACTTCTTCACCTTGCAGTACCTCCATGATAGATGACAGCATAAACTCTCACAGGATTGAGTTATCTGCAATCATTTCCTTGCAAAACATCACTAAATTCCTGTCCCATCAGCATCTATTGATAACACCGAGGCTGATAACATCTGCAACCCCGCAGAGCCTGTGCTGCTGTACCAGCCTGATGCTCCACTCCAATTTCCTTCCTGTGCCTGAAAGGAGCTGTGAGTATCAGCTTTTGTTTTCCAGGTTACAGAAACAGGGAGGAGAACAGGATGCTGCTGTCATCTGAAGTCATGAACGCTCCTCAGAGCTCCTGACCCCCCTGGAGAGAGTCAGATAAAGCCTGAAGGGTATTTCCAGGCTCAGCAGCTGAGACCCCGAGTGCTCCCAAAGCCAAACGAGCTGCAGGGTGCTGTGAGCTCGTGTAGAGCCCAGATATTGTCCCGTGCTGATGATAGCTCTAAGGTTTGATTTGTATACCCCGTGCAGCTTCCCAGGGAAACATCCTGGGATGTGGCATTTGCTGTTTGCACAAACCCAGCCGAAAAGCTAAATGGACATCAAATATCCCTCCCTCTCTCCCTGCCAGCCTCAACGCCTCTTTGGGGCCAGAGTAATGAGAACATTTAGCTCTTAAGTTCTGGTTTTACTTCCACAAAAGCAACTACACATCAACCTAATGTCTTCCTTTGTTCGGTGACACAGAGGTCACTGCTGTGAGATTTATTTGATTTCGCAGTTTGCCTAATTAATCTGCTCATTCTGAGCATACTCCATCAGCACCAGCAAAGCAACAGATTCATTTACATGGTACAGTGCATCTGGAATAATTATTACCCCCAGAATTGTTATTGCTCCAAATCTGAGGGGAAAGGGAAGTTTCCTACTGTGATAAAAGGGCTCTGTTGTGGTTTTATCAGCTGAAAACAACAGCGTGGACTAAATTACAAAAGCAGCTTTTTGCAAGCATTAAGCAGTGCAAAACACAAATGTCCATAAAGCTGTTAGAAGACCAAATTTGTTTCTCTGATTTACTTCTTATCAAGTTTTATTCACAGGCTAAAGAGTCTGAAACCACCCCCATCCCTGCAGCAACACTGGCAGGCAACCATCAGCACTGATTAAAGCAGCAGCCCTTTTTGCACTTGCTATTGACCCCCAGGTTTGGAAAAATCAGACTTTTTATAACTCACTTCTGGAAAACTGGTGGGATCACAAGCAGAAAACTTTAAGGGGACAGTGAAGAACAACAGAAAGCATTTTAGATCAAGAGACTTGAGTAGCTTGAGCTGTGGGCACCTGATTGACCAAGAAGGGAGCAGCTTTGTTTTTCCATTGAGAGCTGATTGAAATTCACTGGTTCCAGTTCTTGGGTCTTTGATTTGCTGGAGGCCCTTTGCTTTGACCAACTGATTAGTTCTTTTCACTGCCCTGGGAGAAGAAATCATTCTTGACTTCTCCTTGGACATCTAATTCCTGCACGTCTCCCCTGTTCCTGTAACTTAAGCTTAAAACTGTGGCCCACAGTGAAAGGTGAAATATCTGATTAATCAGAGTTTATCCCTTGGTAGGTTTGAGTTTAGAAAGAAGAGAAGAAATGTGTGAAGCTCTCTGGTCCAGCCTCTTCCCCAGCTGTTCCACCAGCCTTTCACAGTCACAGTAGAGCACAACATCACCTCCACTACTGCCTGCCTCTTCCACACAATATTTGGATTTTAAACATTATTCCCAAACCTTCACTCTGCACTAAGGCTGGATCTGCCACAGACTCCATTCACCAGTGTCTAATAATTATAGCACATAAAAAAGTCACAAAACTCCTGCCTACCTTGCATCCAAGTGCCCCCCAGGTCAGCCAGAGCCCAGTGCTGCTCTTCCTTAGGTAGCCAACAGATCACCAGCACTTGCCTTAAATAAATCCACGAGGGTTCAGCCCACAGGTTCAATGAGGTGTGCCAGCATTGAGGGAACTCCAAATCACCTGTGCTCACTCTGGATCCCTACCAAAGCAAAGTGGATCATGTGGTAATTGAGATAATCCCAGCCCTAGTGAGGGGCAGGGGCAGCTGCTGCCTGAAGGAATGGAAATAAATAGATGCAGCTATATTTATCTATATATTTAGCCATACAATGGGTGTATATTGTATTATATGTCTGCAATACACACAGATATGTAACAATGACAGGAAAATGTATTTATCTGCTCTCTTTCCAACATCCCAGCCTTTCAATGGAGGCAAAATGAGCAGCTGTTCGCTGTGACCACTCGATTAACTCATTGCTTACAAACACCTCCCACCCCCTGCACCAAGGGCCAGCATTAGGCTCAGCACTGGCTCTGAGGCTCCTCGTGGTTCCTGGCTCCCAGGCAATGTGTTAACAATAGATATTTAAAATTCCTGAGTGTTAAATGTAAATATCAACCCGGCTGGGAATGCCCTGTCTGCTAACAGTGCATGGGGCCGATTTTGCATCTCCTGCTCTCTCAGTCTCTCATTCCAGTCCAGATCAGACCAAAAGCTGTGGCTGCTGAGGGTACAACTAACAAAGTGTGTGGAATGAGCTGTGACATCAGCCTGCTGCCTGGAGGGCAGGTCCCACTGCCACAAATGGAACTTGTAGTGCTGCTGCCTGGGATTCCTTGAGGATGCTGACCAAGCCCCAGACTGGTGTGACTGGGGGAGTTACAGGGGCTCAATTGCCTAAAGCAGGACTCACTGTTGTGCAAAATAAAGTTCCATACCCAAAAATACTGCTTTTGTTTACCTCCTGTGTGATTGCCCCCAAAGATTTTTCTTTTGTCCCCCCCAAAAAAGCTGGTTTTGACTGCACACGAAGCTTTTAAAGCCATCTAGCACCTTAATGGGTTTGAGATGTGGTGTTGCTGCCAGAGAATCACAGAGTGATGGGCTGGTTTGGGCTGGGTGAAGTTAAGATTGTCCAGTTCCAGCCTCCTGCCATGGGCAGGGATGCTTCCGAGGAGGTGGTGTCTGGAGGAGCAGCACAAATTCACTTTTCAGAGGAGTCTGCCGTGACAGAGCCCTTTGGACCAGGAAGGACAGGAAAGGCCTCGAGGGCTGCAGGGTAGGACAGCATTCAACAGGGCTGTCCCCCTGTTGCAGTAAAGTAGAAAAATTATAAAGAAAGATCTCGTAAAGTCAGACCTGCTCTTTTAGATCAGTGGCTGGCCTCGTCAAAGCTGGCACTTTGCAAGTTCCCATGTGCAAACAATCCTGGTGTGAGCAGTTTGTTAAAATAACAATCTATTCCTGGGTGAAAAACAACTAGCACCTACATAAACATTAAATCTGTCTCCTAAGAACCAGTGAAGAGAATATGTAAACAATTGAAGAGTAGAGAGATTCGATGGACAAGTAAAATACCTTTTACTAACCAATAAATAGTAGCAAGAAAGCCACTAACCAATTGGAGTCACACATGAGGTCTGTAAAACTGTATAAAAACGAGTTATGTGGATAAAAAATAGCCTTTTCCCCCATGAAGAAAATGGAGTCTGTGTGATTTATTCCAATATCCCCCCAACAACCCTTGGTGTGTGAGGGTACAGATCCATGGCTCCTTCTCTTGTGTGAGCTCACTGCTTCAGCCATCACCCCCATTGCCACAGCTCTTTCTAGCGAGCAACAACTTTTAAATTCTCCCTTCCAAACGACAATCAATATAAATATCCTGTGGTTTTCAGGCTGCTTATACACTTCCCATAAAAATCCACGGGGGCCGAGCTGTGTGCTGAGCACTGCCTGAACTGCATGCAAAGCACTCTGCCATGCTTTTATTTGTTGGGGCTCTCCAAAGTGCAGGGGAATATGAGCTGAGTGCCTGATGAAAATGAAGTGTAACTCCTAATGGTTTATTTGCACTGCAGTGCATTTGCCATATCATTCATTACATTGCACTCAGTACCTTCCCCCAGTTAGCCATACATAGCTGCACTTAAATAAAAATGTAACATCTTCTCTCTAATATTTGTGTCCTGAGCCTCAAGCATCTGCTTTATGGGGCTTCATCACTTTGTACATCATGCTACAAACTGCAGTGAAAACCTATTTTGACACGTGATTGAGCTGGTAAAATGGATCCGTGGTTTTTAGCAGTGGGCAAAACTTCAGTGATTTATTTCTGCTAACTTTTCTGTATGTAAAGTTGTGTTGGGCTTACTTTTTAATGAGTCAAAAAAATCAGGGCAGTGTAAATTTTGCTCAGGCTGGAATTGGTCTTGCAGAGCTTTAGATGGGAGTGATTTTAACTGGAGATGGGATTGCAGACTCACGGGATGTCTAAGTGTGTATATATCACAGTTTCAGTATTCAAACCATCCCCTCACTGGAGGAGATTTGGTTTTAGCTAAGAAAATTCCCATTCATCACCTCTTGCATGTCTAGGGAAGTGATATCTAAGTGCAGACAGAATGATTCTGCTCCCTGGGAGGACAAATTTCTTCTGGGTCCATCCTGGAGGTGTGAGGTTCACACATCCACCAGCTGACCCAAGGAAACAAAGCTAATGCAGCGTTTCCAAGGCACCCAATTTTTGTTATTATTAAAGGTGATGCCTCAAACCCGTACCCAGAGATGTCAGGGAGCAAATATGCATCAATAAAAGCAATATTTTACCATAAAAAGGGACGTTCCTTTGCCAAAATTACACAGAGTTATATTTATCTGTGAATTCCTGACTGGATGAAAATCAGTGAGCAACGTGAGCTAATCATTTTGCTATGCAGATTCCTAATGATGCAGGATGGCAAAAGAGTGGGATAAACTCTCATTTTAATGCTGTTTCTTGAATGACTGATTATTAACGTCACCCTTTAATTTGTAGTACAAACCAGAGGCAAATGTCACCCATCCTCTGCAATCAGCTCCTTAACTCTGTCACCTTCCCCATGCTGAAGGATTTATTCTAATTGCAGCTGGTTATCACAAAATACTGCATCTGAAATTGAAACCAGGAACCAGCACCCTCCAAACCCAAGGTGGAAAGTCAGGAAATGTGCACAACCTTTAAAGAAA
Source organism: Irena cyanogastra (assembly GCA_013397155.1). NCBI lineage: Eukaryota > Metazoa > Chordata > Aves > Passeriformes > Irenidae > Irena > Irena cyanogastra. Next base: position 289,914 of record VWZV01010772.1, read on the forward strand.
TGTCTTGGAGACAAAAAGAGAAAAAAAAAAAATAGAAGGAAGCACAAAGAGCTGCACAGTGCAGGGTGAAGGTGTTCCAGGAAGGTTGGGGGTTATGGATACTGGAACCAGGCATTAATTTATAAAAATACATCAGTTATTAATGCAAATACAAGGTGGCATTAAGAACAGCTCTGCTATGTAATTACTTACTGGATTTTGACAGCAGCATGGAAAATAAAGGGAATTTTCCTCCAATTAAATGCACCTAGTAAGGGAGAGGATGTGCTACCTCATTCACTAAACATTGAACACGAGGATTTTAATTCAACATCAGAGGCTGCATAAGCAGAGTGCAAAAACTGGGTCAAAATGTTTGTTTAAAAACGTTGCATCTCTAAATAGGAAGGGGAATTGTTAATCCATGGACATGGAGGATCACTCTGTTGCAGCTGATTATGTTATCCTAATTATTTTATCATTGTTCCTGTTGGTCCTAAGCTTAAACTTTGGGTTTAAAGAGTTTTCCTCTTACAGTTCAGGTTAGGAAGTTCAGGATATCTGTTTGTGTTTGGAAAAGCCTTTTGAAAGCAGTTGGAAATTAGAATATTCAAAGCAGTGCAGGTGAATTTGGAGTTCTCTGTTTCTTTAACCAAGGCCACCCCGTGCACTTCGCAGCTCCAAGGAAAACCTGCAAAACAAATTTATACCCCTCAGCCTTTTTTGTATTTTAATCCATTTTTTAAACATTTTTCTTTCCTAAAACTCTCAAGTCTACAGAGAGAAAATGCTGTTGTAAACATGACCCAGATATCCACTTCAAGTCTGATAGTGATCAAAATTATCATACAGTTTTTGCAATCTGGTTTCCAAAGTTCTGCTTGTAGCAGCTTCTTTTGCATTTGTTTCCTTTAAATATCTCTTTTTTAGAATATTTATGGATACTGTTCTCCTTCTGCAAAGTCCTTGCCCTTGAAAAGTAAGCAGCCAGTGTAGTTTAGGATATACCTCGGTATAAATTATTTATTGAAAGCATAAAGTATTGAAGAATATTGTCTTAAACTTTATTCTCTGACAATATAAAAAGAAAACATCATCTAATTAAAATGTAGGCTTTATAGGAAATGGAAGGAATTTGGTTTCTCTGAGTTATGGTACTGCAACCTTTGACAGGATGGGTTTTTTAATAAAAGAGAAGTATGTTTTCTGAAAAAAAAAACAAAACAGGGATGACTTATCCCTGAAGTAAATATCCAGCCTGTGAAACATAAATAACAAGGCTAAAGGAAGAGGAATACAGATAAACTAGATTAACAGAAAAGATGAAAGCATAAAAAGCAGGAGTGTGCTGGGGAAACTCTCCTGGGCTAACAGAAGAACTTGTCAGAGCCACAGGGAGAAAAGAAATAAAACATTAAAGATCAAACCAAAGGATCCCGAGATGAGGTAGTAATTTCAGGTGTTTATGTGCACTAATTAGGTACTACACATGTGAGAACGACTGGCACTAAAGAAAATGCTGCTGATGAGTGAGGCAGAGTGAACAAACTGGGAAATAAAATGGCATTTCACAGGAGAGATTGGTACCAAGAGCTCCTATGAAATTCAGACATCCTGATCCAGCCTTGCAGCACTTCTTGCTTCTTTATTTCCATCTCCCTGGGCTTTGGCTGGATTTGTTGGGTGTGGGAGCCAGCACTGCTGGGACTCACCTGGAGCAGGGATATTCCTGGGAAAAGTGAACTTCGTGCCTTCAAAGTAGCCCAGTATTGGAGAGAGACATTTGACAAGGGCCTGTGGAGACAGGACAGCAGGGAATGGCTTTGAGGTGACAGAGGGCAGGCTTTGGGAAGAAATTCCTCCCTGGGAGGGTGGGGAGGGCATGGAATGGAATTCCCAGAGCAGCTGTGGCTGCTCCTGAATCCCTGGCAGTGCCCAAGGCCAGGCTGGAGCAGCCTGGGACAGTGGGAGGTGTCCCTGCCATGGCAGGGGTGGAATAAGATGATTTTTGAGTTATCTTCCCACCCAAACCATTGTGTGGTTCTGTGATGATTCCATGATCTACAGCTCCATCCATTCCACTGGAAAAATTCAAATAAAGACAGAGGTGAGTGAGGAAACGCTGCAGCAGAAAATTTCTATTACCAAATACCACCTGCAATCACAAACCTTTAGGACTTCTGTTAGAGCAAAATAAAGCAGAATGTGTCCTTATGAAAATATATTTGAAATTATCTCATTTATGATTGCTCAGTGTTTGTGGCCAAGCTCTGCTTTCTGCAGCTCTGCAGATAGGACCTGAACTCAGCTGGACTCTGGGCTCACAGAAGCACATTCCTGTTTTGCTGATAAAAAAAAAAAAAAAA
>VWZV01010772.1:292273-470189 GCA_013397155.1 Irena cyanogastra
AAAAAAAAAAAAAAAAAAAGAAAGCACTCAGTAAATGTCAATTCCAAATTAAACTGCACTCCAAACCTTTTGTAAAAGCTACATTTAAAATGACTTTATTGCCAGATGAATATCTGAGAAATACCAGACTTTTTGTCAACTCCCTGATAGGAGGTTGGGACCAGGTGAGGTTTGAACTCTTCTCCCTGATAATTAGGACTGGGACAAGAGGAAACAGCCTCCAATTGCAGCAGGGGAGGTTTTAGTTGAAGATTAGCACCAATTTCTTTACTGAAAGGGTGGCCAGGCATTGATGGAATCACCATCCCTGGAAATACTCAAAAGGGATGTGGTGCTTGGGGCCAAGGGTTGGTGCTGGGGCTGGGTTAACGCTTGCACTCGATGATCTGAGAGGGTTTTTCCAGCCTGAGTGGAAATTCCACAAATCCATGTGCAGCCTTTAGAAACCTGCACATCGAGCATGAGTCCCTGGAATTCTCCATGACCTATTGTTTTAAGACAACACAGTGATTAATACTTGATCTGAAGCTATTAAGGAATGTTGGGGTTTTGTTGAGGTTTCCTTTTTTTTTTGCTGTTATTTGCTTAATTAGCTCATTGGCCACGCTGCATCTGCTGCCTGGGAGGGACTGAGGTGGACTGTGGGCTTTTACTGTTATTAATTGCTGTGAGTTCTGCCAAAAAGTGTTATAAAAAACACCCAAAAAGCCATTTCAGCACTTTGAGGGATGTTAGTCATGACTTACCCAGATTTCCTCACGGACTGCATCTCGTGGAGCTCTTGACTCTAAAATCCTGCACTGGGTGGTGGCTGGAGAGACCTGCCCTCCACCAGAGCAGCTCTGATTCCCTGCAGGGATCTGCTGATTTCCCTTGAGATCCACTGCTGGGGGTCAGAACAGCAATAATAATCCTATTTTTGCCATTTTTGCCTTGAGCAGAGGCAAAGCTGCCAGCTGACTCCTGCTGGAGGTGCCTGGTTGTCACTGACCAAGGTTCTGCTCTGTGGGTAAGGATGGCAGAGTTGCTGCCTGCAGAGTTCCTGCACTGCTGCTCCTTTGAGGATTATTTTGATTTTTTTAGATAATCTCATTTAATCTCAATTATCATAATGATGCTCCAGCACCTGCCCTCCACCTGTGGCTATTTTGTTGTGCTGCTGCCTAAGGTCACAGAATTTATTCCATCAGCTTGTCCAGCTGTGTCGAGGGGGTTAGGTTGGATTTTGGGGAAGGTTCTTCCCCCAGAGGGTGCTGGCACTGCCCAGACTCCCCAGAGAATGGGCACAACCTTGAGGCTGCCAGAGCTCCAGGAAGGTTTGGAAAACCCTCCCAGGGATGCCCAGGGTGGGATTTGGGGGATCTGTGCAGGGACATGAGCTGAGCTGGACGATCCTGGTGGATTCCTTCCAGCTCAGGATGTTCTGGGATTCTGTGATCTGAATAAGGACTTTCCACACTGACCTTTAACAAACAGCTTCTCCACACAAGACACTGAGACCCATTTAAATGTTCCTAACTTATTTGGTGATGGAGAAAAATAAAACCAAACCAAATAAAATAAAATAAAGAAAAAAGAAGCCTCCATGTGGTGTCATACTTGAAGCCTGGAAGCATTCCCATTTCCACAGCCATGCTAGGCAGTGCTCTGCTCAGCTCCCAGATTCCGTGGGCTCCATCCCTGCTGCAAGTGCCACCTCTAAACAGCAAAGAGCCCAGAACTGGCATTTCTGTGCTGCCCATCCTCATTTCCAGCACAGATTCATCACTTCCTGCTGGCACTGGGTAGAGTGCCCAGCAGAGCAGGGTCCTTCAGCAGTGCCACCTCCCTGGGAAGCTCTGCTGGGGACACGGAGCCTGCCCAGGGGCTGCTGGCTGTGCCCGTGTCCCCTGCTCAGCAGTGGCTCTCCATGGCAGCCAAAATGTGGATTTGGGCTGGCTCCAGCACCCCAGAGTGAGCTGGCAGCTGTCTGCAAACTGCCAGGACAGCCCTTTGGTCCCACAGGTGCCCGGGCTGGCACTGGGCTGGTTTTTACTGGGACACAGTGAATTCTCCTGCCCGGGCTGGCACTGGGCTGGTTTTTACTGGGACACAGTGAATTCTCCTGCCCGGGCTGGCACTGGGCTGGTTTTTACTGGGACACAGTGAATTCTCCTGCCCGGGCTGGCACTGGGCTGGTTTTTACTGGGACACAGTGAATTCTCCTGCCCGGCGCTGGGCAGGGGCGGTGTTTGGGTTAGTGCCAGGCACAGGGTGGGAAATGCAGAAAACTTTTGTCATTGCTGGGCTTGCTCAGAGCCAGGGCCTTTCCTGCTCCTCACAGGACCACACTGGGCAGGAGGCTGGGAATGCCTGGGATCTGGGAGGAGACACAGCCAGGACAGGTGACCCCAAGTGACCCAGGGGATATTTATACCTTGTGACATCATGCTCAGGATGTACACTGGTGGGAAGAAGGAAGAGGGACATTTGGAGGGATGGTTTCTGCCTTCCCAAGCCACCATTCCATGGGATGAGGCCCTGCTCTCCTGGAGGTGCTGAACACCTGCCCACAGGAAGCAGGGAATGAATTCCTTGTTCTGCTTTGCTTGTGTGCACAGCTTTTGCTTTCCCTGTTAAACTCTCTTTAACTCAATCCAGGAGTTTTGCAGCTTTTACCCTTCCCATCCCCTCCCTGATCCCACTGGTGGGAAATGAGTGAGTGAGGGGCTGGGGAATCTCTGGGATTAAACCACAACAAATCCCAAAAACTGGCACCAAATTCCCGTATACTCTCTAGAGCAAAGCTGACAGGAAGGGCAGAGATAAGCCTGAATTATATATGGAATTAAAAGTTTTCTTTCTACTTCAGCAAGTCCAGACCCTATGGTTAAAGAAAACATTTTGGTGTTTAATAGTTACGGTAAAATATTATCACAATAATCATAATAAATAATTCAATAAGTAATACACGGAGTAGGGTTTTACTTTTTAATTATCCATGTGTATACATTGAAATATGTAAAGTGGGATGTGATCTTATCCTCTTCTCTTGTGGGTGAAAATCACACAAAAATGCTGAATAAATTGATATAAACAGTCAGGCTGGCTGCAGGAATGGAAAAAAATACACATTTTATGCATTGGGACATTAAACAGAGTTATTTAAAATTCATACCTAGTTAATAATGAATACATTTTGCAATTAGTATTGGAGACCAGTTGCAGAACTAAATCCGAGCACAAAATCCTCCTGTGTGAACTGGAAGCATCAGCAAGGAGTGACTCAGGTGGGAGAATCTGGCAGGAGTCAGAGCCACGGAGCTGCCCTGTGGAGCTCTGGGCACAGGAGCAGGGGATGAATCACAGTGATGCCTTTCCCTGAAATACCTTTCCTGTTGGAATCCTGATTGCCCTTGGAGCCAGGGAAAAACCAACATGCTCCTGGTTTTCTTGGATTTCACCAGATAAGGATAAAAAGGGTCTCATTCTGCTCTCTCTTTGTTCTTCTGGGGTTTGTTCCTGAGGACATCAGGAGGGCTCCCTCAGATTGATATCAACAGGAAATCAAACTCCATCCTGGGCTACTCACAGCATCCAATTAGCATTTCAGGCTTTTAAACAGTTCAAATGGAAATGGAGGTAAAAATATCCTGCACAATCTCAGAGCACTAAAAACCTCTCCAGTGTCCATAATCCCCACACCAGAGTGTGCCACAGTGGCATGGAAACGTCAGCAGAAATCATAAACCACATTAATATTACCCAATTAGAGCAGACCATTCTTTTCCTAATGTCTGATATTTCACAGAATCTAATGATTATTTTCTCCACACCTTGAAAGAGCTGGGTATTAACATGGCAATATAATCATTAAAACAGCTTGTCCAAAACCTGGAATAGATCCTCAGGTATAATTGTTGCCTCTGTTGACCCTTACTGAGGAAGGGGATTTAAACATACTGTCAGATATAATCCTTTACTTTAAAAGGATCTCAGAAGAACAGGGAGAAGAATAGAAAGAGAGAGGAATAAAGGAAATATTTCTGCATGATATTGCCTCAGGCATTGAGACCCAAGGCCACGGGGAAAACCTGCAAGGCAATGAGCCAGTCCAGGCTCTGTGCTGGGTTTTGGTTCATGGAGAGGAGGACTGGCAATGTTTACAGTGCATTATCTCATCTGCTTATCAGTGTCAGTGTTCTCCACACCAGTCACTGCCAGCCCCTGGCCTCCCTTCCCCTCCTGGAGGAGGGAATTACCCGTGCCTGCCATTCAGGGCAGGACGCTCCATGCAAACTGCAATCTGTGTTTTCATTTGCTTTCAACACAGCCTCCCTGGGGCAGTAAGGGAAAAATGAGTGGTGGAGGGGTCAGATAGATATGTCAGGATGTAATTCACCTGATTTCCTGCTTTGGCTGTGCTGAGTTTGGAAACCTAAAGCTTTTTATTGTGTGACCTTTGGTGCTGGCATATGCAGGGAAAGGAGCTGGGAGTGCTTGGATGCACTCTTGGGCTGTTTGCTTTAAAACTCCCTCTCACATCTCACACTTAAATGTTTTCTCAGTGCCACAGCTGCCCAGAATTGGTTGGGAATTCCATGCAGCTCTTTGTATGGAGGGCAGGGAGGGGAAAACATGATGACAGTGGTGGCAACCACTGCTCCCACCCTACAGCTCCAAATCTTTGAGGCTGCCTGCACAGTGGTAGGAAAGGACTGTGCACAACTCAAAGCTTTTTAGGGATGACTTTGAATATTTTTTCCCCCTGTTGGCCTCTTCTGTGTGAAAGCAGCCAGTTTTTTCATTTAGGAAAAGTAGGATGGAGCTGGCTGATGCCTCCTTTTGATTCCTTGCCATCCCCAGTGTTTACTCAGGATGTGTGTCCATGGCCTTTCCCCATTTCCTGACATCTATATTCACGTGCCCCTCCTGAATATCCAGCACAGGTAATTGCTTTGTCTGCAGCACCTCTGGATGCAGGTGTATGGCAAAATGTTCTTGCAAAAAGAGGAGAGGAAAAGGAAAAGGCACCTTGAAATGCTGTGAAAAGAGACAATTTAAGGACATCAAAATGGTGTGAAAGGAATTAGCAGGAGCTGGGGTGAGAAAGCTCATGACAAACCCTTCCCCCAGTTCCAGCCTCTCTCCCTGGCTGTGGTGTGACAGCAGTGCCAACAATTAGAGCTCACTCACCTTCCACCTGCTGAAAACCACTGTGCATCACTCAGTTCCTGTGCCTCGGAAAAAATCCTCTGAAATACGAAAACCACCGTGAGGAAATTCACCTTCCATGTTTCTGCAACTGCATTTAATCGTCCTTGCTTTCCTAGAGGAGACAGGCCCTGTTTAAATGCACACAGGAGGGTTCTGAAGTGAAATGCTTTAGCTTTCTCTTTGCTGAGGGCCCCTCTCTGGGATGCAGACACGAGGAGAGGCAGAGGTGGTGCCAGCAGCCCCGGTGAGATCAGTCCCATCCTGTCCCCAGCTCGCTGGGACAGCAGGAGGGAGGTGCAGCTGCTCCCCAGTGTCCTCCAGCAGCATTTCCTCATTGTCCCATCCCATATCTCCTTTTCTGACAGCATCTAGAGATACAATTTCTCTTTCCTTCCACAGATCTCCAGCAGAGGAGCCACCAGCAGAACAGAGCAGAGGAAGTTTTGGAGTGATGCCACCCCGAGCCCTCTCCCTGTCCCTGTGTCCCCCCTGTCTCAGGGGACATCAGTCCTGGCAGCACCAACTGCTTTCAACTGATTAGAGCTGAGTCAAGAGCTCCAAATTTCCAATTTTTAGGCTAAATTCCGCTCCAGAAATCCCATTTACAATCCTGTACTTTTTATCTCAAGCACTGTAGCAAAGTGCCCTGCTGTCCAGGCATGAGGTAAATTTTAATGGCAGAATTAACGCCAAACCACTCAATACATCTTTAAAATTAACTCATTATCATAACACTGGAAAATAGAACATTGATCCACTCACACAGCAATCCAAAGGGCCCAATTTTATTGTCTTCTTCAGACAATTTACTGGAAGTTGTCACTATAAACTTAAAAACCAAAGCACTACAGAATGCTTGAATGTTCAGAACTGAGGGAGAAAATGAATTACAGTAAAAACAAATGAAGTTGAGGAATGCAAAATATTATGAAGTCTTCTCAAATATAGAGTTCTACAACTTGCTTTGATTATATTTGCACATTGATGCTTTTGATAGGGAGAAATGGTTTTGACTGTAAATACGCACCCATTAAAAATCCATATTTAATCTTCTCCCTAGCTTTGGGGGAGGCAGGATGTGCTCTGTGAGGTATAGATATATATTTATATATATGCACAACACAGATCTAGGAGCAGGGATAATTTCCTCTGCCATTTTGATCATCTTGAAGAGAACATTATTTTCTCTATGCATTTGCTCCCATTGAGGCTGCACTGTTCTCACTTGCAGTTTGCTAAACATCCCCATCCAGCAACACAATATGAGGGATTCATAAATCATCATATTTCAGATAGCTAATTGACAGAAATCAGCCCCCAGAAGAGTCTTGGAGTTTCAACAGCTCTTTACAATGAAGGACTCTCCAACTCAGAGCTAGAATCTGCTTGAGCTTTGAACCAAGGTCAACACTGCAGGTCAACAAATGTAAGTTTAATCAGCCCAACATGCAGACAGATCTCATGGTAAAAGCTCCTTTATTGAATAATGTGCTGCTCAGCTCTGCGTGCTGGGGAAGGCACTGCACGTGGGGAGAGAGGGGCCTAAACCACCCAAACCCAAACAGGATCACAGAATCATCAAAATCAGACCTTAAATCCCACCCAGTGCCACCCCTGCCATGGCAGGGACACCTCCCACTGTCCCAGGCTGCTCCAGCCCCAGTGTCCAACCCAGCCTTGGGCACTGCCAGGGATCCAGGGGCAGCCCCAGCTGCTCTGGGCACCTGTGCCAGGGCCTCCCCACCCTCCCAGGGGAATTCCTTCCCAACATCCCACCTAACCCTGCTTTATTTGAGTTTAAAGCCATCAAATCATTCAAAAGCAACCAAACTCTGGAAGGAGAGAGGGTTTGTGTGGATCACAAAAGTGTTCCCTTCACTGCCAACCCTCCCCACAGCTCCCCGTGCTCTGAGCACAGGTAAATCCCTGGGGAAGCCTGGAAAACATCCCACTGGATTTGCTGGAACAGCTGCTTGAGCTGGATGTGTGCTGAAGGAGACACCTGTAATGCAGATGGCAGGAAACCTGAAAAATATGTTCACTTCCATATTAATTGGGGTTTTTTTTGCATCCCCAGGTGGGGTTAAAAAAATTAAATTGTTCTGTAATTACATTGAACAAATTCCAATCCATTAATTTGCATTCATAATTTTGACACGCAGTGAATTTTGTAATTTATTTTCTTTGTTGCCTTCTGTACAAAACACATTCCAAAATGAAGTAAGACTTTTAGAGGGAAAAACTCTTTGTCAGAGGTTATTACTGAGATCTGGCATGTCTGAACTTCTAGGGGTGGAGAACCTACTACAGTCCCTTGGAAATTGTCATAAAAATTAATTGTAAATCCTGAATATTTAGCTTGAACTTCCAGCTATTTTGCCTGGTTACACTCTGGCTAGACTGGCAGTGTGTTATTTAGAATTTCCCTTCTCCAGACTAAGTTTAGCCCTTGATCTTTGCTTTACCAAGAAAAAAACACAACAGCTCAATTAGCTCCCTGTCTCTGCCCTCGAGGGCATGTTTCCAATCCTTTCATCGTTCACTGGTACATATCTGATCCCATTCCAATTTATCAGCATCTTTCTTGGGCAGTAGCCAACACAAAGGGACAGAGCACTGAAACAGTAGAATAGTCTGTCAGTAATTAAAATTCCTCCTTTTGCTTTAGCTGAGGATCCCAGAATCTGCTCTGGCTCTGGTGTCTCCAAGGGACCACGTGTCCAGCCTTCATCTGCTGTGATCACAACAGGGTTTTTTTTTATTTTTGGTGACTGCTCCTCCAGGTAACTTACACTGAATTTAACTAAGCTTCAGCATTAATTTAAGTCCTGTGAGATAATGAGTTCATTTAAACTGGAGGGAGAAGGAGGATGAGCAAGTGAAGAAGGAGGATGAGCGAATGAAGAACCAGCACAGCTGAGAGGCTCAAACCTGGGAAATTCCTGGAGCTGGGACAGGGTGATGGGGATGGTGAGGCTGTATGTCCTCATAGCCTCCAGAATGACGGGAATGAACTGTCTCCAGGAGAGTTTAGGCTGGATCTCAGGGAAAGGTTCTTCCCCCAGAGGGTGCCCAGGGAATGGGCATGGCCACGAGGCTGCCAGAGCTCCAGGAGGGTTTGGAAAACCCTCCCAGGGATGCCCAGGGTGGGATTGTTGGGGGGTCTGTGCAGGGCCAGGAGCTGGGATGGTCTTCATGGGCCTTTTCCAGCTCAAGATATTCCATGATTCCATGTGGGTTCAGCTCCCCACTTCCCACATTGTGACCTTGAACAAGTGCCATCAGCTCCTCGTTTCTCCCTTCCCTAGCCGTGTAATGCAGAGGATAATATTCCTCGTAGCACTGGGGGAGTTGGGAGGATAAATAGATTAGAAAGATGAGCCAGATCATAGCTTTATTTCCATTTACAATGTATAAATGTATATGAACACACTTTCTCTCTTCTGCCCAAGCATAAAATGAAACATTTAGATGGTAAGATCCAAAGAATTTCATTAAGGATCCATCGCAAATTGCAAATGACACCTCATGGATTGGAATGTGAATTGTGAGCTGGGTGTTGCAGAAGTGTAAAATTATTCCATAAATTATCTATGACAAAGTCAAAAAATGTATCAGTCAAAGAATGTATCAGTAAAGCCATCGTTTATTTTTAGTTCCTCAAACTGTGCACAGCCACATGTATAATACAGCAGTAATTATTCCACTGCAACTTGGTGAAATAAAACCAGAAAGGCACCATGAGAAGTAAAAAAATAATATGAAATTCATTTGTGAAATGGTGAGATTTCTGCCTGATGACGTCTTTGAAAGCACATTAATGTTACATTAATCAGTCTCCTCTGTCATGCTGAGCATTATGTGGTTCTAGCTCACGTATTTGCACATTTTAATACTCATCTGAAGATTCTCCTCATATGTCAAGGGATAGGATAGATGCATGGATGGCACCTCATCTATCCTTCATAACATTCGGGACAGAGTTGATTCTGCTGAATTTTATGCTGAGCTAAAGTTCAGTTTAAGAGGCCAGGAAATAGATTAGAGGGAAAGGTGGATGAGCAGAAAGAAGAGTTGGTTTCTCTTTCTCCTCCAGTCCTTTGTGAGCTGCAGGATGGACCTTGATGTCTGCAGACACATTTCCATTGTCTTGAGATTGCCTTGTTAAGTAATTATCCAAAAATCACCAAATCCATGGTTTGAAATCCTTTGAAGGTTCATTTAAACAGTCCAGTGCTGTGCCATTATCAGACAAACAAATGAGACAATTAATGGGTTTGAAAGTGATTAATTTTATTAAAAATTATGGAGCCATCTGGAAAGATTCCCTCGGGATGTGAGTGAGGAGTGTGATCTTCCAAGACCTGCTGTGGTGGGATGGGTCACTTTTATTCCAAATAATCCAGTTTGTCCAGACTTGGTGCTGGCAAGGTGATGATCATCTAAAGGTTGGACTCCATGATCACAGAGGTCTTTCCAACCTAAAGGACTCTGATTTATTCCAGATCACAAAGAACTTGATGACATCAGTATCAAAGGCCACCTAAATATTTACACACTTGGAAATCTCCCCCCATAAACAGAATATTAATTGAATTAATAGCACCAGGAATAGTCTGAACATCATCCTACATTGAAAATTTCATATTCAGCTGGTTCTGAACTACTACACTGATGTTACTTAGAAGTGTTTGCATGTTTGCAATTATTCAGCTCCAATTTTCTTCAATCCCAAGGAACAAGGCATGACATTTTTCCACATTAAGATAAACTGAGCATGTTAGTCAAGTCCTACAATTTTTTGCATTGCACTGTTTATAATATTAATAGCTGTGCTTTAAGACGTTCACTATTGAACTGTCAGGAATGATTTGTTACCAGGTGTTAGCATAATTTGCCAGCTGTCATATTTTAATCATTTTTATTTGCCTAAAATCTGACACTTAACTTTAGTTGGTAAATCAAGACATATAGCAGCACTTATTTGATGCTACAGTAGCTAAAAGGGAAAAAAATCTGTGTCCTACAAGTGATATTTGTATTTTCAGACAGAGAACAGATTCCGAAGTCCACTGTCATTCATAATTCACTCTGAATCGCTCCTGCTCTCCACAAAAGCTGTTTTTATTTAAGCAGTTCAAGCAGCTGCTGCAGGCTCTTGTTCAAGAGCATTTTCACTCGTGTGAGGAGCTCCAGCAAAGCTTTTCAGCTGGATTTGGGGAGGAAAAGCTACTCCTCATATTAATGAGAGTAGAGACTGAGATCTCGTGCCCTGCTATCATTGTTCTTCAAGCCACAAACGAATTCAAGGCTGCTCTGTTGTTGTAAGTTCATGTCAAGTGTTCTTCAAAGATGAGATGAGGCTGTAACTAATTAATTATCAATACCTGAACGATGAGAGGGAAACAGATGAATACAGGTGCTTGTTAGATGGGCTTGAATTTTTTTATTAGTATTCATATTTACTTGCACATCAGATAAAAGATAAGTGTGTGAAAGACACATTTTGATATTAGCAAGACACTTGATTTTTTCCATGAAAAATCGTATTTTGAGCATTCACTCCACTTGTTTTGGATAGAAATATTATCTCCTCTACCGTGGATTAAAAGGTGATTGATTACATGCAACGATGAAAAAAAATTTTATTAAGTTGCAAAGAGTTTTATGAGTTTCACCAGCAACTCATTGAATCTGGTTTTATTACCTGATACTTTCAACCTAAAAAACTCCAGAATCAATGACATGGAAATGCAGATGTGCTCTTGTGGTAAAAAATGGCTGTAGAATTTAGGGCTGAAAATAGAGAAACATCACAGAAGTGATATGAAGAATTTCCTTCTGGCATAGTTTCGTTTAGGATATATATGTAAATATTATATATGTATAATGTAGACTCATTAAAATGCACTGATTTATGAAAAAAAGTGGACTTGCAGATAGAGAAATATAGAAAAACGTGCATAGTTACAGAACAGGGAACAGAAAGGAGACATGGTCATTTGAGAGTCATAAATTGAATAATAAGAAGCAGAAAATTCGAAAAAAGCCATTGGAAAACTTCCTCGGAGTGGAACAGCAATTGGTAGGGCTGCATCTTTTGAGACTTTTAAACCCAAATTCCATTGCTTTTGGGTTATAGTCCCAGTTTTTCAGCGAGCCTTTAAATATGATCAGAATTGTTGGCTGTAACTGTTTACAGTGATACCACAACTGCAGTAATTAATGTGGATTCATAAAGGTTTACGTCAGAGAGTTTTGGCATCTTTCTAAATATTAATATTGCACTCAAAGTTCTCCTAAAATAATCCTTGTGGTTCATCTCACTGGTCAAAGAGTCATTTCCAAAAGGCCTCGGAAAACCTCAGCAGAGGGTGAGGGACAACCGTCCCAGTTTTTCCCAAGAGAAAGAACTTCCATTCTCAAAAAATACTTGTTTTGTCTCTTGTTTGAATATATCTTGCTTCACCTTCCACTTTGATGCCTTTTTCATTAAGGATCTTCCCAGTCTCCAGCAGAATTCTCCCTTGTGAGGTGACCTGGTGCAGGAGCCTGCCCTGAAAACGGGGAACAGCTCCTGGTGGGTTCTGAAGGTGCTTCAGTGTCCTTTTAATGAAGCCCCCTTTTAATAGGAACCAAACCAAACCCTTGGCTTCTCACAGAGAATCATTTTCCTCCCCTGAGGATTTTTTGGTTTTTTTCCCCCAAACTCTTTCCACCAGGACTGGAATATCTCCAGAGAAACCAGCATGGATTTACATCCCCTCTGCTGTCAGGAACATGGATCCTTTCTGCTGCTGCATCCTCTCAGAGCTGTTGTTCCTTTGCTGTGGGGAAAGCTAAATCATTTTCCTTGGGATAACTTCCAGGTACCAACCTAAATTTAGCAGATTCTTGTCTAGATTTAGCCTCATTCTTGTCTTCTAAATACATCTTTGAACCTGAGTGTATTAAACATTCTCATTCTGAGGAAGAGGTGAGTGAGGGATCCAGAACACTCTTTATTATTTCTCTGCTCTCATGATTATTTACCTGCACATCAATCTTCGTGTCATCTGAAACTTTTACCAGCCAATCATTACTGAAAATGATTAATAGCAGTAAGCAGATACCAGCAGAATCCCAGCTCTGCACTTAATTATGATTCCCCTCTGATGACTCCATTTCAGATCCATTAGCTTGCCCATTTTTAATAGATTTAACCTCTGTTTTACTGCTATTGAGTAATTCTCATTTTTAATCAGAATATTCCCAAGGCTGAGTCAGATACCCTACAAAAGTCAGAGTGGCACAGAAGCCATGCTGGTGATGTTACCAGTGAAATAAAATTGGGGTTGTTTGTTTGACAGGACCCTTTCATGGGATCACATGGAATGACAATCACGTTCCCATCTTCACTTCTTCCTCTTGAATCTTGTATCAGTTTTAATCCCATTATTTGCCCAAGACTGAGGTCAGGGGAAGTCACTTAGAGGTGCCAAGGTTGTTCTGGCTGTGTATCTGGAGCACTGCCACAGCATTAATGCTCCAACAATCTGTTGGAATTTCTCTAGGATCAATCATGTACTAAATCCCAACATTCTCCTAGGATAACCTCACCTGGCTACAGGGAGGACCCTCTGGTAGATGGTACCAGGGATATCAGTTTTAAAATATTTGTATTTTTATGCGTTGTTTAACATCCTCAGTAGTTAATAGCCGACTCCTAAACACTCCATCCTCGTATTTCTTTGGCAAGTAGGAGATGTGGATATTTATGGAACAGTTCTCCTTTCCCTGCATTGTTGTTAACAACCTTATCACCACTATTATGGAGTGATAAACCCAGAAAGCTGCCGGGATTGCTTTTGTACAAAAGCCCCTTATAATTGTGTCTGATTTTCCTCAACAGCTATGAGTGGACTTTTCCTGAGAATTAAGCTTTCTTTTCAGCTTACTGTACTTCTAAAGTCCTTTCACTTATTTGTGTTTATATACTGTTTTTTTTTCATATTCGCTATCTGATTTCATTTTATACTTTCCACAGAAGGCACATTTTGCCCCTGGTTAACAAATCAGCTTAGCAACTTCTTCAAAAATGCCACTTTTCACTTCAGTTTTTCACTAGACAATCTGAAATTTTTCTCTTTCCACATCCCTGGGCAAATTTTTCTGTCTCTCTGGGCCCTATGATCATCAAGTGTTGATTCACACACACAAAAAAAAGTTTGGACCATCTGATATGATCATTGTGCACTGCACACAATTGGGATTATCCTACAATAATGGCATTAAACCTACAGGGCAGAAAAAGAAACTATTGAAGAATGTGTTCAAAAAGAAGAATTCTTTATTTCTTTAGATATTGGGAAAAAATTCCTCCCTATGAGGCCTTGGCACAGGTGCTCAGAGCAGCTGGGGCTGTCCCTGGATCCCTGGCAGTGCCCAAGGCCAAGTTGGACGGGGCTTGGAGCAGCCTGGGACAGTGGGAGTTGTCCCTGCCATGGCAGGGGTGGCACTGGGTGATTTTGAAGGTCTCTTCCAATCCAAGCCACTCCATGATTGCAGTAAAGTATTGCTTTAAGAACCCAAATTTTTGGATGCAATTCATCAGTTAAATACTCTTTTAAATCTCCAAGCCCTGAGAGCAGCTTTGCTCTCATCTTCTCAGGGCTGTGTGGCTCTCCGTGGGTTACAGTGACGCTCACACCTTCACCAGCTTATTTGTAGGATCTGGCTTTCTCTGGCTCAGATATTCAGTAAGGGTGTTAGAAACCTGACTAATGAGGACTTGGGAACAGTGCCTGGAAGTGAGGTAGAAGCCAGGAGATATTAACTAAAAGTTTTCAGTCAATAACACTAAGTAGAAAACCCAGCCGAGAAAACTGACACGTTTTTGGGCAGTTCATGAGAAGAATGAAAGACAAGATTTCAGCTGACAAACTCTTTGTTGTGACTGTTCTTCCAGTTCTACTTGTAACTGACAACAGAAAAGAAGTGATTCTTTCCACATATTGTAGGTTGTGACAATGGCTCAGTTACAAAATCACAGAATCATTAAGGCTGGAAAAGCGCTCTGAGATGATCAAGCATTAACCCAACACTGCTGATACATTGAAATAATTTTGTGGTTTATCATTCTTGCCAGAGTTATGATTTCCTGAGTTAATGATATTTCCAGTTGAGAGTTATTGTGTTTTGAAGAAGGTACAAAACCTGACATATCTCACCTTGAGAGGAAGAGCTGAAGAATGAAACACCCAGCGGAATTTGGAGAGGACCAAAAGGAGCCACGGAAACGGGGTCTGTGTTAGGGAAGGATGGATGTCTTCTCCAGATCTGCCACATGGCATCATTAACTTTGTCTGGAAGGAAATTTGGGTAAGACAAGGGAAGCTTTTCTCAGTGTGAAATGAGTAAACCAATGGAGGAACCTGTGGAACCTTTGAAACCTCGAGAGCTGGAGGATCTTAGAACCAATTCTACACCAAACAGCACCAGCAGCAGGGAGGAGGGAGAAGGGATAAATCTGGTGACCTCTGAAGATGAACCCAAAGTGCCTTCAGAGCAATCTTCTGTAATTTCATGTTCAGGTTGTTTTTATAGAACAAAAGCCCTGGCAAACCAAACAAGGAAAAATTATTTCAAGGCCCAGGGACATTTATTGCCAGCTACAAAAAAATGACACGTCATAAAAAGTTAGTTAATATATTAAATATGTCATTATATTTATTATAACAATTAAAATAGCAAAAGCTTAATAACTAATGAACATTGAGAGAACTTTGCTTTCAAATAAATTTAGTGATAAAGAATTGTTTTTGACAACAGCATTTATCATGGCCTACCTAGAACTGCTGTAGCTGTTTGTTGTACTCAATAAACAATGATAAATATATCTTTGTGCAGGAGCGTAGCTTAAATGTGTGTTGTGCAATCTTCTTGAGAAACTGTAGCCAAGACTAATTAAATGATTCTAATTAAAATTGTGTGGATAGAAAGGAAATTAATGGCTTCATTTGTACTATTTGTTTATTTCATTGTGAAGTGTACTGGATATAATTGCAGTGCAAAGAAGAAATCATCAAAATTCTTTTTTCTTCTGTTGGTTCCCTGTTCCATCAATTTATTGTAGAGGCTTCATTTTCTCTATCTTTAGAGGGAAACAATGCTGACAACATGTGAAACCTCAACAAAGTTATTTTCTTGTTTGGAGCTGTTAGATGGAGAATATATTTATTGAACAAAGTAAAGGTTAAGCTTCAATTAAGCATTCTAAATATATTTCGTGAGCTATTGAAAAGCCATAATGTCTCAGCCCACATGGTTCACTGGAAGCTTGGAACAAAATAAATGAGAATAGAAGCAGAAGGAGTGCTCAGATGGTGAATCTCTAACACGTGGCTTACAAAAGAATGTGGTGTTACTCCTACCATCTTTTATGGACAGTTTGTATCAGATAAAGTAAGCAAAAAAATCCTTATTAATGATATTTTCTTTTTTTAACTGCAAACTAAGTCTCAGACACAAAAGCAGAAGAACACCTGTTTTTTTCCCAGGGTGAGGTTTCCATTCCACCAGTTCTGTGGGGACTCTTCAGATCCAGGGAACAATAAATCAGATTATTGATCCAGCTCCTACAAACAGCTCCACATTCTTTTATGTGTCTGGAAAACTGCAGATTGGAGCAGCCTCCTTCTCCTTCTCCTTCTCCTTCTCCTTCTCCTTCTCCTTCTCCTTCTCCTTCTCCTTCTCCTTCTCCTTCTCCTTCTCCTTCTGCTTCTCCTCCTTCCCTGCCCACTGCAGGTGACATGGAGGGAGCTGGGGAAGGACCAGCAGCAGCCTGCAAGAGAGGAACTCCACAAGTTTTTCTCAGGACACTCAGCATTGCTCAGGTAATTCCTAATTCCCTTTAATGAACTTGAACAGAGGCAGAATTGTTTGAGAATTTCATTCCAACTGAAAGACACAAAACCGAAAGATTCTGAAATTTGGGAGCTTAAAATATGTTTATGTTTGGGCTGGACTGTGCTCCTGGAATTTGTTTCTTTGCCATGTCAACATTTCCTACAGAAAGCAGATGTTCTTTGTGGAAATTTCTGATTAATCAAAAATGTTTCCCTTTTTAAATTTGTTTCAGTCGAGCAATTTTGACAACTGAACCATAGCTAAGTCCTTTATGCTGAAAGTAAAATCCGTCTTTATGTTTTTTGTCTAAATGTGCTTCAGCAATGCCATATACAAACTAACTTTTATAGCTCCGATAAATGGAAAAATGTGGGAAATGAGAGTATATTTGAAAATGCTTCCATTAGGGACGTTTGTTAAAGCTGGCTAAACTGATGGCTTATTTTCTGCCTGAATCAGAGAGATTAATCTATAACTTTAAAATCAGAACAAAAAGAGCTCTGCTGAAACATAAAGTCTCGAGTAAAACAATTTTCCTCAAGAGCAGGAGACTCATCATCCTTCTCAGTGAGTGCGTTTTCTTTCCCTCCACTTCTCATAAAAGCCAGTGCTGGATGGAAGCCCGTCATGGCCTGGCACTGCTGGTGTGGCACTGGGGCTCTGTGCACCCCTGGGCTCTGGGAGAGCTCTCCAGAGGCACTCTGAATGTGAGAATGAAGTGCTTAGGGATCACCTGCAGTCCTGACTTGGGTGTCATGGCTTGCCCTGAGAGATTGAGGTCAGATAAATCAAACTGTGGGCTCTGCTCTTGCCCTGAGTGCACAAGCCATGGGGCACTGCTGCTGGGCTGGTTTGGACTGGGATCCCAGAGCTCCCACTGGGCTGGGTCCTGCCTGTGCCACTGCAGGGTGAAACATGCAGGGGAGAGCCTGCACAAGCCTCAGAGGTTTGGGTTTGTGCCTTCTCGGGTTTGGCCCCGTGGGCTGAAAGCTCCAGTGGAGTGGCTGTCACCAGCTCCTGGTGGTCATTGTCCCATCCAGCACTGCCCAGAGGGGTCATTCCTCATGGACAGCCCTGCCTGGAGCTGGATGAGCGATGAGGGGAGGCTGAGGGAGCTGGGAAGGGGCTCAGCCTGGAAAAAAGGAGGCTCAGGGGGGACCCTGTGGCTCTGCACAGCTCCTGCCAGGAGGGGACAGCCAGGGGAGTCAGGCTCTGCTCCCAGGGAACAGAGATAGGAGGAGAGGGAACAGCCTCAGGCTGGGCTGGGCAGGCTCAGGGTGGGCACCAGCAGGAATTTCCCCACGGAAAGGTGCTCAGGAATTGTAACTACCCAGGCAGGTTTGGAGTGCCCATCCCTGGAGGTGTCCCAAGACAGCCAGATGTGACACTCAGTGCTCTGGGCTGGGGACAAGCTGGGCATGGGGCACAGCTGGGGCTTGACCCTGCAGATCTTTTCTGAGCTCAGTGATTCTGTGATCCTGTGGTCAGGAATGGTCAGGGGATGTGCCTGGGACACTCATCCTGACCCCAGTGATTTGTAGGCCTGCACAGTGTGCAGCTGCCTCCAGCTGCAGCGTGGGTTAAGTTGTCTTCTTAATCATCAGTGTCATGTTTTATTGGGGCAATCACTGTGCTATCAGCAGCTGGAATGCTCTGAGGACTGAAGCACAGCAAGTTCAGCAAAGACACTACTTTTTATTAGATCAGCTGATGTAGCTGAAAGAAAAGCAGACAAGATCTTTATTTCCCAGGGGAAACTCGCTTTGGATGTGAAATAGAGGTCTTCTGTTTCCCATCAATACACTTCCAGAAGTTCGGGGTCCTGGATCTGGGTGGGTGGGCAAAAATAACTGAAAATTAAATAAAATGCATGACAGATGACTGTGGAGGTGTGGAATAGCACCTTTATAAAGGCAGATTCACCTCTTTCACTGTGATGAAAAAACCATTTCACATGGTTTTACCTCCCACATGTGCCAGGCAGGAAATTGCCAGATGCAAAGTGAGCCACAAACTTTCTTTGAGTCATTTGTGAAGATGCCAACAGACAAAAAATTCATCTGCAACTCTCAAGAGTAAGCCTGTGGTTTTGTGTTACCAGCTCCTGCTCACAGGGATAAAAAGGTGAAGCTGAGTTATCCAACCTGGTGATGTTTTCCTACTAATTAAAGTTATTGCATTAAATAGATTTTAATGGCAGAAGGGTGTAAGCTACACCATACACAGCCAGGAGCTGTTTTCCACCAGCTGTGAGCAATCATTGCTCAATAACAGTAAGAAGATCTCACTCTTTGCTCCTTGAGAGTAGCTGTGGTGAGCTGCAGCAGTAGGAGCACTCAAGTGTTGTAAAGTTGCATGAAAAGGAATATAAAAACATTACTGCAGGACCTCCCTGCTTTGGCTGGAGAGCCTGAGAAAACCAATTTGCTTTATAAAATTTTTCCCCTTTAATTGCCTGAAAACTGTCCAAAAATGAAACCAATTCATTTTTAAAATTATTTTTGGCTTGGTTTATTAATCTGCTTGCTACTCGTTTTTCTTCAATGAATATTTCATACAAGCCAGCTTCAGCTTGGGTATTGTTTTTTCCTCTCCACTGTGAGGATTCCTTTAAGCATTTATTATTCACATTCAATAGTGCAAGGGGTTGATTTGACACCTGGGTCAAATGGAGGCTTCAAGAAGCCACAGACCAGTCTTTCCTTGACGCCAGGCATGACAAGCAGTTTGAGCCGTGGCTGTGAGGGGTCAGCAGGAGCTCTCAGGCTGGTACAGTTCAGAATATCCTGCTCTGAGTGTGAATCCCAAGCTGGTTTGGGGCAAAAAAAGACCCCCACTTTCTATGGATACCCCTGCACGAGGGCATCCTGCAAGAGGAAAAATCCCTGGTGTTTAGGATACAAATCCTGATGCCACAGAATTGAAGGGCCAACACACCTTGCTGTGGGATCACCTTCCCCTGACCCCACCAGGAACTTCTGCCCCCTTGTTTTGAGGAGGAACAAAGAGGACTCAAAGGAAAAACTGGATTTCCTTAAGAGCCAACATTACTTTTCCTGGCTTCTTTAAAAGCATCAGAGGTAACTTTGCCGGCTACTTGGCTCTAAAAAGAACAGCAGGGATCAGATAAAAGGAGGACACTTGCTTTTAATTGTCTCCTTCCCTTCTCCCCACCCTTATTTCAGGGCAAGATTGCCCAGCAGAGTGATTTTTTTCTTTACATGATTTTTTTTCTCTGATTCTGGATGACAGTATATTATAAACCCAGCAATCTTGCCACTTTCCTATGGAGCAAGTAAAAAATGGAAGGAAGCAAAATGTGCAGAATGAGTGGGCTTGCTGTTAGGCCTGAAGTGCAGGTGTGTGTGTGTGCCACGTCTCCAGTTTTGTGCCTCTGTGGGGAGGGGGCACTGGAATAGCCAGGGAATACTGCTGTGCAGAAAAGCAGGAAGCTGCCTGAGTATTAAATAAGAGGAAAATCAATGCAGTCCAAAGGTTGCCTCCAAGGAAACAAACCAGCATTTATAGCTACGTTTTCTTTTTGCCTGAAAACGCTGCTCGTTTGGCAGAACTCCTCCAGGACGGAGGCTGAACTCCAACATGGATGGGAGTATCTTGGCCGGAGGGACTTGTTTCTTCATGGCCTGGCCAAAATACTTCCATGTGCTCTCCAAAATGAATTTTGGCCAATCTGAGCCGATTTGGCTCAAGCAGCAGGTAGGAATTGGTTTATTGGGTCAGAGAGGGAGGGTGGAGCAGGGAAGGAGTGACCATGGAGGAGACCCCACTGTCCCATGCACAGAATTCTTCCACCACACCCAACAGGACTGACAGGGTGGATGGTTATCAGGGAAGAAAGGATCTCCACATCCCTCAATCCCTCTCTCTGTCATCCCTTCTCCCTTGAGATCCCTTGCCCCCAGTTCGGGGGTAACTGGAGCTTGTGAACTGCTTTTAGGCTTCCTGGCTGCCATGTCTGGGCCACCCACCTGCCAAAGTTCATGGTCATGGTTTGCTTCCCTCCAGATTTCCCAGGGGGAATGAAATGTGCTGGAAACCGAAAAACCCAATATCAATCTCCTTCTATCCTTTTATTTTATTTGATTCAAGATTCAAGGACTGTGAAACATTTCTCCACTGTTTGGCCTCAGAGCAAATTTACATTTTATTACATAGATCATATTTTTTTCCCTCTGTGTTTATGACCATGGACAGTGAAAGTGAGAGAATGAAGAGAGAAATAAATATGTATACATGAGTAAAAGAAATTACATTGCTCACTAAAGCAGCCTCAGTGTCACAGCTGAAAACAGGGCCCTGCTCATATGCAGCTCACAGGTAACACAAATTTTCAGAAGCATTTTTAATACAGATGATGTATCACCTAATTACATAATCACAGGATGCTTTGTAATGGCTCAGTGATTTGGGGGAGATAAAAACTTCTCTGGCAAGCTCCGTGTGATCATAAGCTTTAAAACTCCAGAGGGAATTGCCAGGTTCTATATATGTTTTTGTCAGCTTTTTAATTCGATATTTCCCTGAAATCATTAGACTATAATGGGCTATAAAGGAGGAAATGTGTTTTGGTTTTTTGTTTGTTGTTTGTTTCTTTTTTTAAATGCAAACATCTAAAATAGATTACCAAAATAAAAGTTAGTTAAATTTGATCTAAAAGGCCAAATTCATCTTTTTCTCTCTGGATAAATAGTTCCAAGATAGTAAAAATGTTAGGGAAAAATGGAGAAAATAAAGAAAACGGAACAAAGTCCATCAGAAGCAGGAATGAAAGGATGATGTTATGGTACAAATTGACACTTCATCATCTCAGCTCAGGACAAGTGCAACATAGAATGAGGTGGTTTTGTAAAGGTCAGGTCCTACCTTGTGACCTTTCTGCTCAGCTGTTCAGTTGTGTGAGTAACCCCTCCAGGGCCACAGGGTGGGTGAGCCACAAGTGCCAAATCTGTGTCATTCATCGCTGGCCAAGACCCTTGTGCAATTTTGCAGGTATAAAAATGCTGCTCTTCTCATGTCACACTGGGCTGTAACTCCTCTCTGCTGCTGGGTCACAGCCCTGAAGCTGCCTGAAGAGAAGGCTCCTGTGTCCTGGGAGTAATTGACTTTAAACAGCACAGCCTTGGAATCAGGACTTTTTATAGGATCACAGAGTGACAGAGTGGCTTGGGGTGGAAGGGACCTCAAAGCCCATCCAGTGCCACCCCTGGCATGGCAGGGACACCTTCCACTAGCCCAGGCTACTCCAAGCCCTGTCCAGCCTGGCCTTGGGCACTGCCAGGAATCCAGGGGCAGCCCCAGCTGCTCTGGGCACCTGTGCCAGGGCTGCCCACCCTGCCAGGGAGCAATTCCTGCCCAATATTTAATCTAACCCTGCCCTCTGCCAACAGAACAAACACTGTGGTGTATCATGAGCCCACAAACACCAATCATTCTCATCAGTATGACAGCACACAGGAACAGGGGGATGAGCATCTCCAGAAATTAAGCTCCTTGATCCTGATGGGGACTCAGATCCCTGGGGCTCCCCATGGCCCTGGGAGGCTGCAGCCAGAACTGCCAGTGGTGTCCCAGCACGTTTCTTGCACTGAGATAAATAAATAAATAGGGAGGTAGATGTTGAACTAGCTCTGTGGAAGACAGTTGTTATCTGCTTTGACTGATAGTTTAATTAACACTGAAATTAGTGGGTTAATTTGGGGAGGGAGAAGAGGAGGGTTCCAATTAATGGATTGATAGCATTGAGATATATACTTTGTTAGACACTTGCTTCCATGAAACCCTGCAATGACCCAGTAAATCATGCCTGATCCTAAACAATCGAAGGTCTCTCCTCCTTTTCAGAGAAGCTAAAATCAAGCTGCCAGCCTGGCAGACACCAGGCCCAGTCCTTGTCCCCTTCTGTCCCCTCCATGGTGGGAATGACACTGTTCACTGTGCAGGAGCACAGAGTTCTGGGGCTGACCTTCCTCACTGCTGTTACACATCTGCCACTTTAACAGAGCTCTGGGAGAGTTTGGATGGGTTGTTTCACTGAAAACAGAAAAAAAAGTTGGTGTGCAACTGGGAAATTCACTTCTAATGAGTCTGCCACCAGAGCAGCCAAAGGCCTGGCTCCTCAGCAGACATCAAAATGCTGCCACTTTCATCATGGCAAATCAGGAGAACCTGTTGAGTGGAGCAGGCACGGGCTCCTTAGTGCATGGCAGCTTAATTTGCTGGTGGACGTGCTGCAGAGCCCTGTGTGCCCAGCTGGGCATGGCAGATCTGGGAGAGACAGATGGATGGTGGGATAGCCCTGGACACCAGAGACATCATATCACACACTGAACCTGCCTCTCAACCTTGCCAGCACTAAAAATTTAGAGAATTAAAAGTGAGATGTTGGAGGAGTTGGATGCTACTTCATCACCAAGATGCATTTCTGCACATAGCTGTGAAACACAAGGCAGCAGCCACAATTATTTCTCCAGTTCCTGATATTAAAGGATTTCTGGGTTCATTAACCAGTCAGGTCTGTAACAGTGCCTGATAAATTGAGTTACCTTTTGTACAGCTGCATTATCTTCATGTCTTTTCCAGAAAGCAGAATTTTACTGACAAGTGCGTGTCACACTTCCATATCTCACATTGATTTTCCATTAATCTGCATTTCCTCTCGCACTTTGAGGGAAGCAACGCAGAGCTACACGGTGTCCTGATTAACACCTGAGTGCAGCAGCATTTGTGGTGTGCTTGATTATTAATAGAACAAGTGCAGTTAATTGCATTGGTCGAATCGTCCCTGTCACTGATTAATGACTAAGTGCACTCCTTGTGTTTTCAAGATCTGAGGTGGAAAAGGAAAAGCACAGATTCATGTGCTGTCTGAAAGGATTTTTTTTTTTGTGTGATAAAGACAACTGTTTGGAGAGAGAACATTTGATATCTTATTATAGACTGTAAACATATACCATCTAAAATTAAACAATTTTAGTCTTGGCTTTTGTTGCAGTCGTAGGGAAGCGTTACTGATGCAACCCAGTGTGACACAAAGTGCTTTCTGAAAGATTTAATATAGTGCTCCTCCTCTGACTGAATTTAATCAAGCTGCATTTTAAACAATACCTTGCCAGTCATGAAAATCACTGTAAAATGTAGGAATAAAAGTGTTCCATGCGATGCATTTGTGCTACAGCAGCCTTCTTATGCAGCCTCCCTCCTCAGTAGTTCAGTATATGTTAATACCATCATCTCTCTTTGAATTTTAAATCTCAGGAAAAAAAAAATAGTGGGCAAGTTCCCCACAGTACTGCTGCTATTTTAAGTTGTCTACTTTTGCATTCTCAACAATTGCCCTCACTCTTCAATGGTCTTTGTACAGCAGAGTTAAGTACTTGCATTTTCGAAGGTGAAAAGAAATCATAATAGCAATAGCAAAAACCTGAGTCAGAGCACATAATCCTGTGATACGGGGCACCAGGTCCATGGAAAAACACTGTCAAATGACTGGAGTCATGATGGGAAGTGCACTGAATGAAGGAAAATGCAGGCCACAGCTAAGGCAATTGCCACAGAAGCACCCAGAATGAAAGGTGCCATTGACACAGAGCACAAAATCCAGGGGTCAGTGTGTGTTGAGAGAAGCAAACACAGCCTCAGGGCTGTTCTGGCTGAGCCCGATGGACAAGGAACCAGAGCCATGGAGCAGCAGGATCTCTGCTTTGGTGAGTATCCTGAGCCTGCTGAGGAGCCATTTTTGGGAATGCTTTAGCATTTTCCTCACCCCATCCTCTCCAGGGGATATCCCTGCCCAGCAGTTATCCCTGCAGCATGGGTTATCTTGGCTGCTTGATAACGCCTGGGAGTGATTTTATGGATCAAGTGGCTGTCCTTGGTCTCCACAGGCACAGGTCTCTTCCAAGAATATTCTATAATCTCTTAAAGCCCAGTTGCATTGGGAATGTACCAGATTTCCCACTGCTTATCCAGTGATGGATCCTCACAGCCACAAATCCTTTGGGAATCCAGCATGGCTTTTGGCACCATGCTCAGCAAGGGTAGAGAGAAAGGTCCTATATTTAGGGAATGTGTAATGCCTCATCTCCCTGACAAAGGTCATGTGCTGGCAGAGGTTTTCTCCTGGTTTACACACAGCAAATCCTACTCCTGGTGGCACAGGGTGGAGGTGTTGGGATGTCTGCATAGGGCCACAATTCAGACTTGATGACCCTCAGGGATCCCTTCCAGCTCAGGATATTCCATGATTCTACGGTTCTCATTTTCTACCTTCTGTCCTTTATGCTTCCAGGTAAGTTGGGAGAATAAATCCGCTTTTTTGGCCAGCTCCTGGTCACCTCTATGGACATTCTTTAAGTGACAAATTCACTCCCAGAAGCTGTTAAAGTTCCTATACCAAAACCACCTCTCAGGTCCATTTGGTCCTAAAGAGGAATGCACAGGCACAGCAGTGCAGAGAAATTGTTATTTTTCAGGCTGAAATCTAAACCTGCCTTCTCTCTCCCAAGGGATGCCTTTTCTCCACTTCATAAAATGGTTTGGGTTGGAAGAAACCTTAAAACTCATCCAGTTCCTACCCCCGTGTGGTACCTGGATGATTCTGGTGCCTCAGCACTGTGTGGTGTTATGGGAGCCACACGACAATGAAGAAACTCAAAATAAATGTCAAAAGCTCAGCAGAGAATGACTCAGAGCAGGAGAGTTGGAGGAAGTGGGTGGAGAATTACGAAGTTTCCACACATTTATCAGGCTTAGTCATAATCTCACTGCTGAGAAGCAAAACCATGACAAAAACTGGGGGAAAAGGTGGGGGTGTGAAGTGGCACTCCAGGTGCTTCAGCAAATTGAAAAAAACAGCCCTGGTGGCACCTCTGGAGTGCAGGTGAGGCAGAAACAGAAAATCTCTGTTGGTTTTAGGTCAGTCTCATCATGGATCTTCCCAAGGGAAGGAGGAGAAGAGTTTCACCCACCTCACCTGGGGACAGGCATGATTTGGCTTGGGACCACACAAAGCAATGTTCTGGTTTGGTTTCAGCAGCAGCAGGATGAGTGCTGGCATCCCAAACATCTCCATGGAAAATCAAATTCTCACAGAAACCACATTTCACATTGAAAAAAGACTCTTTTCAGCCAAAAAAAGGAAAACTTTTGTGATACATTCCTCAGTGTATGGATTGGTCCTCATTGCTTTTTTTTATATCACTTGATTTTTTTTTCCACTGGAAAAAAAAGATCTAGAGATGTCTGAAAGATTCAGACCTATAGCCACAGCTCCCATCTTCCTGCATAATTCATAGAATCATGGAATGGTTTGGGTTGGAAGGGACTTTAAAGAACATTTAGTTCCAACTCCCTGCCGTGGGCAGGGCCACCTTCTACTAGAAAATTCAATTAAAACTAAACCTAGAATTCAATAATTTATCTCATTTGCTCCTGACTGATCACAGATACAACGAAAATGCATTTTTTTTTCCTTTAAAATCTAAGAGCCATCAAGATGCCACAAAAAGACAGTGAGCCACAGTTTGCCTTTTATTGGCCATCTGCCATGCCTGTGATGACAGTCAATAACGATCTGTCAAACAATTAACACAGCTGAGAAAGGCTCACCAAGGAACCTCATTTCCCAGCCACTGGTAGCCACCAGTTGGAAAAGAAAGTTCTGGAGCTGCTGGGTGCCACACCTGACACTGAAGCAGATGGAAAAGGCACACGGAGTGGGAGATGATGATTAACGAGGAAAACGTGCAGTGATAATGAGAATTGAGGCAGGAGCCCTGGTTTTGTCAGGTGTGGGGTGTGGCCACAGCCTGCAGGTGACACAGGGCCTGCATAACTGCTGAGGTGCCCCATAAACCATGGACACTCCTGGGGTGAAATCCAGGGATGTTCTGGCTTTTCTGCTGCCATTGAAATTTTCACTTTCACCCTTCCAGCAAAAAGGAGGAGGGTGAAGAATACTAATGGTCCTGTGAAGTTTGGGATCAGGACATCTCCAGTCCTGCAGGATTCCCCTCTGATGGACTTTGGGATGCTTTGGTTACCTGGTTGGGCTCTGTGAGAAGCACAAGTTGCAGAACTGCACCAGCAATTTTTTCATCAAGCCAATAAATTCAATTTGAGCTCCAGCATGAGGGGACAATTTGGGAAATCAGGCCATGCATCACTCAGGAATTCCAGACTGAGTTTTGAACTCTGGGTTACAATGACCTGAATATTTACATGTCCATCATGCTGCTTTGGAGTCCAGCTGGGGACAGCACCCATGTGCCTACCTGGGAATTACTCAGGTTTTGTGGGGAACAGACTTAATTTGGGGAGAACAAAAGAGTAAGGGAATTGTCGATATTGCTGCTTTTCTCTGGGCTCTCTGCAGGGGTCTGAGAGCTGAATTTCACCATAGCCATGCAAAGAGATCAGCAATTACTATCTGTCTTTAATTCAGGGAGCCTGGAGAGATGCTCAGAAAGAAAGGGAAGGTTAAGCAGGAAAGGAAACTGGTGGGTTCTGGTTTTCTGAGGAAGACATCCTCTTTAACTCTGGGATCAGACAAAACAGAGAAGTTTTTGGAGCACTGAGAAAAGGAGTATTTGTATCTTTTCTGTTTATGAACCCTTTAGACTTCTCCTCAATTACCCAAATATATTAGTGAGCGCAGACAAAAAAAATCAGCCCCAAATTCAGAATCCATGAAATGCTTTTGAATTCCTGACTCTCCCTTCCTGCATTCAAACACAGACAGCTGCTGCTCAGGGCTGAAAGGATTCAATGATTTTGAAATTCATGGAAATTGCAGAGAAATTCATGGGAACTGCTCCCTCCTGTGGAGCAGCTGCTGAGCAGGAGCTGTTCCCCAGGGCCTGGGGTGGCAGCTGTGGCTGCTCCCACCACCTGCACGGTGGCCACCGTGTCCATCCCCTCTGTGGTGGCCAAGGCAGCCACGGGTGGCTCTGAAATTCCAGTTGCCATTCTGGGAAGGGCCACCACGTCCAGGTGGAGAGCTCCCCACAGCACCACCCAACGGCAGGCAGGTGAGGAAGGGAAAAAGGAAAATGCTCATCACTCATGGCAGCAAAATTATTTATTCCTCTGCAAGGGTGATGCAAAATCCTCATGTGCGCCAAATCCAGATGGGAAGGGATGGGGCAAGCTACAGCTGTCTGATGTGGTCAGAGCAGTGTGGGGCTGTGAATGTTCTAGGGTGGGTTTGCCTTGTGAAAGGCTGGATATAAATGGCTGTAAAATGAAAACATCAGGTTTCACAGCACAGTTTTGTGCCATTATTCCAGTCCTGTGGAAGAGGGAGGACTGAAACTTCAGGAGCAGGTGAATTGAATGTGTCCAAGGGCACAGTCCCCAGTGGCAGCACTCTCTTGCCCTCCTATTTTGTCCAGCAATACCCTGTGCCAGCTCTGCTTTGTCCATGATACACAGTGCTTTAGGGAGCTAACTAAAAATACCCTGGTTCAGGGAAAAAAGATTCAAATCCCAAATCCAGAGCATTTCCAGGCCTTCCCCACACTCCCTTGAGGAAGGGGCTGCTCAGTGGGGTGGGGCTGATCCTGCCGTGGGAGCTGCTGCATGCCAGCATCCTCCCCTCGCAGAATCCCAGTTTACTCCTGAGCATGGCACACTGCTGAGGGTGCAGGGACAGCCACATCCTGCAGGGACAGCCACATCCTGCAGGGACAGCCACATCCTGCAGGGATGGACTCGCTCATCTCCTGCCCACCTGCAGCTCCTGCTGCCCTGCCAGCCTCCCACCGACACACTGGTGCTTCTCTCCTCCCTGGGAGCATCCTCTGAGCACTCTGCCCTGCACTCCTGCTCTGTTTTTTGCTCCTGTGCCTGGGGGAGCTGGGAATGGGTCACTCTCGGAGCAGCCTGGCAGGGAAAGCCATGAAATCCAGGTGTGCAAAGGTCACCTTCTACCTCAGCAGCCCATCCTCTCTTATCACGTTTCATCTCATCCCAGGCCAGACCATTTGTGGTGTAAATGCGTTTGAGGGAGGCTGACAAACATCTCTGGACACATGGAAGTTGTCTGATCACATTAAATGCATCATTATTAGAGTTAACTTGGATTTCATAGGCGCTGTGGAGTCTCATCTAAATCAGTTTTCTCCACCCTAAATCAGCAGATCCTGCCTGGGCAGGTTCAGGTGTAAACTGGGCAAGTCAAAAGGAAGGACAGGGGAAAAACTCAGCGAGTGGAAGCAAGGTACTGTGATTTTTCATTCATTTTTCAATTATTCTTTCCAATTTCCCTCCTCTTTCTCTTTCCTCCCTGGGCAGAAGTTAATCAGCACCTTTGAGCATTCGTTTCCTCCATTCCAGAAACTCTGTGGAAAGGCAGAAGTATAGAGGCAGAAAAATAATAAAAAGTAAAATACATGCTATTGGCATGCCTGTGCCCAGCAGCACAATTTCTGATGTATTCCTGCTCTTGTCAAACACAAAATGCAAATTTAGAAGGATGTGCAAGAGGCAGAAGAGATGAGAACTTAATAAAAATATCTTCTCAGAAGCAATGAAGAGCCCATCATATCAATGTCCCCCAATCCAGTAAAATAGTCTAGACAGAGTTAAAAGGAAGCAAAGCAATTTTCTATTTGGGATGTGGTGGTAAAGGAAGGAATGGTTGGAAACAAATCAGTGTAAACTCCTGGGTTTGGAGTGGGAAATCTGACAGACCTCAGGGACAGGCTGAGGAAGCAGATGCAGGATTGCAAAAAAATCCTAAATGCTGGAGAGGATTTCAATGATTTTGACAGTTATAAAATATAATGGAATGATTTCAGAAAAGGTGTTTGTTCCTGGGAAAAATTTCAGTACTCAAAGTGTCTGAAAAATGCAGAAACAGGTGGGGTTTTAAAATGCTGAAAGGAACCAAGGCTCAGTTCCCAGACCATTGGAACGAAGGGCTGGATTATTCTTGTACCAGCCATGAAGTGCTGAGGAGAAAACAACAGGTGGATGGGGAGGTTTGTGTGATTTGAAATGGAATATCTCTTAAAGCACCTTTTCCCCGCACTCCTGAAAGATTCACATTATTGGCACTCATTTACCAGAGTTAAAAAAATTGTTTCCCATTGTGGTTTGGCTTTTTTTGTTTGGTTGGGATTTTTTTGGGGTCTTTTTTTTGTTTGTTTTAATGAAATGATACAAAACCACAAGCAGAGCACAATAAGATACTTCTCATAAGGGTGTCTAAAGCCATGGAATCACAGAATCCCAACGTTACTGAGGTTGGGAAAACCTTCCAAGGTCATCAATTCCAAGCTGTGCCCAATCCTCACCTTGTCACCCAGCCCAGAGCACTGAGTGCCATGTCCAGTCCTTCCCTGGACACCTCCAGGGATGGCGAAATGCTCAAAGCTGAGGCTCTGGCCAGAAACTTCTGTAAAAACAAATAACCTAAAAGGGAAAACTAAAAAAGACTAAATAATAACAAAATGTAGGTTGACAAATATATAAATTCACAAAAGAAATAACTCCCTGCAGACTGGAAGGGAGCTGCCTGACCCCATTATTTTAAAGAAAAAAAATAAAAATCCATCTTAGGTGTGTGCTAAAAAAAGATCAAAAAAACCTTTGCATCATTTTAGAGAGAAAGTCGCCAAAAGTTATTTGAAGATCACACAGAGAAGGAAAAGAAAAAAGAAAAAAAAAAGGAGGAGAAAGTCTACAGAATTAAATACAGTCAACAAGATTTCAGAAAAGAAAGGTCAGGCTTCAGTAGGTTTTGCAAATTCTTCAAAAGCATGACTTGCCCTGGGGGTTGCGAGGACCAAATGTTCAGGTTTCCATAAAGACATTAGGCAAGGCTTATCCTGGGAGCTTGTGGAAGTGTGAGAGCAAAGTCAGAACTGTTTGGAGCAGCTGCCACTTTGCAGAGCCCTCCTCTCAGCCGGGGGACAGGCAGCACCTGCCTCCGACCAGGGCTGTGCAGAGGGAGACACGAGCCCTCCAAAATCCAAAATATACCCACGAACTTCTAAAAAGATCAGTGAGTTTCCTCTTTAATTGCATTAGGCAGGCTGTAGGATTCGCCACAAATCTGGAACACCTCTGGATTCTGATGGAATGTGCACAGTGATCAGGATTTGTCCTACATGTCCTCAGAGCTGCATGGAAAAACAGTGATTTAATTATGTTTTTAATGTATTGTGGCAAAACCAGATTTTAATTGAAAAGTGGCCTGGAATAAAATTGGATCATGTCAAGCATGTGACCATGTTTAATTTGAAGTTTTCTTTACTCATCTGGTCTTCTCAAATTTCAACAGAAAGACAATTTAAAATTCAAATTAAATTTTAAAAATGAAACATTTTACTCAGAGTGTGAAGTGGGATGAAGTAACAACTTCAAACCCATTTTTTTCTGGAACAGGGAGATTTTCTATGGTTGTTTTTTTGTGTTCTACAGAGATTTTTGATGAATTGGCACTTCTATTTTTTTTTTTTTTTTAAACAGTGTTGGCGAGTTCTCAATCTGTTCCATACCAAAAATCCCGAAAGCCTCACACTGTGGCTGGCAGTCAGGGATCCTTTATTAGATCCCAGCCTTCAGCAGAGATTTCCAGACATATGGGGGAGATATTTGGTGGGGAGGAGAAGATTTTGTCGGGAATAAACACGGCACAAAGCAGGGAGCTGAACGCTGGGCTCTGGGATAGAAACAGGGAACTCAGGGAATGATGATTTCCATCATTTTTCATGGCACTGCTGGAATCCAGTGGGATAAGGACTCCTAAGGACAGGGATTGAAGCAGTTTTGGTGGAAGATGTCCTTGCCCATGGCAAGAGGTGGGAATGAGATGGGCTTTAAAATCCCTTCCAAAAAATCCCTTCCAAACCTTTCTGGATTCAAGGATTTTATGGACCAGCCCAGATGTGGCTCAGCTGGTCCACAGGGCAAGTGGAAAAGGGGAGGATATCCAGAGGGAAATGATTTTCCAGCCGTTAAATCACACCCAGGCGAGGTCAACAGAATGCAAGGAGTAGCAATGTGCCCTCTGAATGCTAAAAAGTGCCTTTAAATGCTGGAATTCACAGATGGAAACAGAGAAAACTTCAGATGATGATGTACTCCTTGAACAAGGACTAAAGAAAATTTATCATAATACAGCAGACCCCTGAAAAAAGCAGAAATTTGTCTGTATCTAAAAAAATACTCTTATTTATGTTTCAAATATTTCCAGCATTAATATATTTCTTGGTATAAAGAACTGCAGAAAATATTTGGAGAATCATTTTCAAGGCACTCACAGTTGGGGAAGCAGCAGTTCAAAAGATCCTAGTGGGTGACCTCCTAGCCTGGCTTTTTCTTATGAGAAATAAAATAAAGCCAAGCTTGCAAAATAAAACTTGCCAGAAAAGTCCTTGGGAAGCAGGAGCTGGTAAGAAACGGATGTGGATAAATGAAATGGAGCATTCCAAGAATATTGCTGCCTCCTTCTTGACCTGAGCTCCTTTGTTCCTGCTCTGCCCAGCTCAGACTCTGTGCCTTTCCCTCTTTGATGGATAAACAAACACCAGAAAATAAAGGAGAATTTATTTTGGGACTTAAATTGAAGCCCTTGAATGTAAATGGGTGATCATGTCCCGTGTACTTCCAGGGAAACTGGGAATCACTGGATGAACGGGGGCAGATTTTTCTGCTGGATGCTGTGCTCCTTGCTTTCACCCAGCACGGGAGGCAATCTCAGGAAGGGGAAGAGGAGGAGTGTGACCACAGCCCTTGGTCTGAGCTACTGAACAACCTGCATGGCAAAACAGCTCTGGCAGCTTATCCCAAACTCATCCCAGAGCACAGCCAGGGCAGGGTTTCATGGAGAGTTTATCCCAGACTGCCAGGCTCATCCCAGAGCAGGATTTCATGGAGAGTTTATCCCAGACTGCCAGGCTCATCCCAGAGCACAGCCAGGGCAGGGTTTCATGGTGAGTTTATCCCAGACTGCCAGGCTCACTCCAGAGCACAGCCAGGGCATGATTTCATGGAGACATTGGCCCCAGAGCAGCTCTTTACATCCAGGCCTTTAGGGCTACATCCAGATCCTTTTGTTTTCCTCTTGTTCTGGCCCTGGTCCATGGAGCTCTTTCCTCTGTGGCTGAAAGCTGCTTTTGTGTAAAAGCTGCTGGGAGTGAAGCCAAACATGACCTCTGGCTGGGCTGGGGGGCTCAGTGAGTGACACAGCCCTGACCCCTGAGGATTCTTCCTTGCCCAGGAGAATTCCAACCCCATCCCCGAGGGATTCATAAAGTCTGGGAGGGCTCAGTGAGTGACACAGCCCTGACCCCTGAGGATTCTTCCTTGCCCAGAAGAATTCCAACCCCACCCCTGAGGCATTTGACATCGGTAGGACAGCTGTGAGCAGCTGTTTGCTGGCTCTTGATGGCACACACATTTCTAGGAGGTCACCAAGGTATGGCTCCACCTGGGAGCGTCCCCTGGGACTTCATTCCCAGCTGGACACAGCCAAAACCAATAAATTCCACACAGCTCTGCCTCAAATCTTCCTGCAGACCCCGAGTTTTGTTCTCTAGAGCAGCGCCACAAATGTTCCTGTCCCCATCCCCGCCTCTCCCGTGCCGCCAGCAGCCGGCAGCTTCACCGCGTTATCCTGGGGATGACTGGAAGCAGATGGAGCAGGGCACGGAGTCGCCCTCATTTTCCATCTGCCACCAGCCACTTTTAGCTCCACGACTCCCTGGCAGGGCTGGAAGCCTCCTGGTTCTCGCCGGCTCCTCCGGCACAGCCGGGCCCTGGCGCTGCCCTCGATGCCGCGGAGCCTCGTGCGCCGCTCTCAAACTTCCCACGGCTTCCCTGCTTATCTCCCTGCTCAGATCAAAACAGGGGATGGACTGGAGATGCTGCTCATGCTGGATTTATGTAGAACATTAAAACTGACAGGAATGCTCGCTAGCTTTTATAAAATACATTTAAATGCACGTGGTTGTGGTGTAGTGGAAGACAATAAAACCCCAAATCTTCTGTGCTGGAGCACCCTAAAGCAAAGAGCTCAGCCAATATGTACATATGGATGTCTAGTTTGATATTTACAAATATCCTTGTCAAGTATAAATTGATAATAGCAGGTGGGACAGAGATCCTGCATTTACCAAACCAGTGTTGAAATGCTGAGTTTTATTTTGCCATTGTAACCCAGTGAAACATTTATTTGTGCTGCTGGGAGTGCAATCATTTGAGCAGACTTTCAGTGACAAAAACATTGCAAACACACACAAAAATATTGTTTAGTTACTTCTTCATTACTTATTTACCTATTTATAAACTTAATTGGAAAAAAACTCTAATGTATTTCTTGTGGTTTCTGCCAGCCAAGGGCTGGCCCTTACTAAGGGTAAATAATAATAAACACATATGAGGTTATCTTTTCAAATGGAAATAAAGACCATGAGAATAGAGAATGTAACAGAGAATAAAATGGAGAACAAAACATCCATGGAAGTAAGTGACATTGCTTCAGGAGCAATCCCAGTGATGCCTAATTCTAAAATAATCTACAATTCTGGACCTTGGAAGTGGGGAAAATGCAGTCTGGTAGGCACTAAACATATAAAACCTAATGCACTTTTACCATCTAAAAAGCGGAATATTTATGAAGCCTGGATCCAAAGTTTGATTTGAACTTAAGCACCCTCCTCAAACCCCAATTTTCTTAGAAATTTTCAGTTCAGGATTCATTTTCAGGTGAAGCTGTTAATATTTATTTATTTATTTATTTATGGTATTTCCATCTCCAAATATCAACATAATTTCAAGCCTAAGTATCATCTCACTGATTTAATAATCTTTGAGTGTAGATTGGATTGTGTTGAGCATCACAGTTCTCATTAAAAATACAATAAAATAGAAGAATAAAACAATTATAAAAAGGAGGGAAAAGCCAATTTCTTTTGATCCCTCCTGCCATGAGCGTGGACATTTGCAGGCTTTCACTGCAGCACATTTCCAATGATTTAATAAAGAAAACTTCTCCTTTCCTGTCCCTGAGCCACACAAAACTGAATGTGGGGAGCTGCATCCTTGAGCTGGGAATAACCTGGGCACAGATCTGTGAACTCTGCTGCTCTCCTCTTCCCAGGGTGACCCCTGGCCACTTTGGAACCTCCACAATATCAGGAATTTCCCAGAAAACCTCAGACATTCTCCAGCTCACGGTCACCTTTTGTGAGCTCTCAATAAAGCTCTTTTCCCCCAGCTTGTGTTTAATTTAGAAACAATGTGTTGGGCTGAAAGCAGCAGAAGAAATAGAAAGGAAAACAGGTTTTGACTTAGACAAGTCCAATGTGTGAAATTGGGCCCTCGGCTATGATAGGATATAAAATCTAAAATTTTCAAAAAGATGCATTTTAGTCATGTTCATCCAAAGAGAGCCACCAGAGACTTGGACAGGAGATATTGCTCCTGGCTGCATAAAACAAAAAGATAACAGCTGTTTTTCAGAAGGGCTCTTTTTCCCCATTAAAATATTATTTCATTTTTAGTGCCATGAATTGAAAATTCTGTTTCTATATCCTAATGAACATATGACTGCTAAAATTACAGAGCTCAGTTACACTTCAAGAGCAATTCAGATTTTTAATCTAATGTATTTTGTTAGTCTGAGTTCAAGAGAGCAATGAAAATTTGAAAAAAACAACAGATTGAATATTTAAAACTGATGATGCTGGATCTCATTAACCACACAGCTGTTTATAGCACCTGTCCAAAATACTTTGGTTAAATGAAAAGTTCAGTTTGAAAATAATTCTTCATGCTTGGGGTTTTAATCTGAGAATTCAGAAATTCTTTCAGTTGGATTTCTTATCTTAAAAAATCCTTTCTGCAGATCAAATATTTCAGATTTCTCATTATGTGTGGGAAAGAAAATATAACATTTTCCTGCTTATAATTATGAGCTACCTGGTTTAAAGGTTATTTTTCCTAGATTATTTCATAAAACTGTGGACATAAAAGCCATCATGAAATATTACAGATGAATTTGCAACTACTCTTTTGGGTTTGGGAAGGTTTACACCCATTTTTCTTTCCCTTAAGTTCAAGCTAGGTGAGAAACACGACAATGATCCAAAGTCTCCTCAAGACTTTTCTCAGATATTCCATAGAGCTGTTGGAGAATGATGGTTAACAATTGAATTAATTTCATTTTGTAGCTGTCTGATTCTTTATTCCACATATTTTTTTTTTTAATTGGAACAATACACCTGTCTAACAGATTTAGGCCTGCAGGTTTCACAACAGAAAATTCAGGAGAGCTGGGGTTGTCCAGCCTGGGCAGAAGCAGCTTTGGGGTGACCTCATTGTGGCCTTCCAGGACCTGAAGGAAAGGACAGGGAAAATGGAGAGAGACAATTGATAAGGGATGGAGGGACAGGACAAGGGCAGGGTTAGAGAGGATAATGGGAAGGGATTCCTCCCTGGCAGGGTGGGCAGCCCTGGCACAGGTGCCCAGAGCAGCTGGGGCTGCCCCTGGATCCCTGGCAGTGCCCAAGGCCAGGCTGGACACTGGGGCTGGGAGCAGCCTGGGACAGTGGGAGGTGTCCCTGTCCAATGAATGAGACAATCTTTAAGGTCCTTTCCAACCCAAACCACTCTGGGATTCTGTGATGATGAAACCCAAGGTGGCACATCCTGAGCAGGAATTTCCCCAGAGTGGTGGGAGAGTCCAAGGCAAGGCCATGCATGAACATCTGTGGAATGATCCAGGATAAAAACCAACAATTCTGAAGCCTGGAGCCAGTGGTACCAGATGCTGACTGCTGGATGTCCTGGGAAGTGAAAAGGAATTGAGCTCTGTTAGCTGACAGTTTCTAATGGACATAAGTGGAGGTGGCTTTTGGAGGTGGCAAATGAAGAAGGACAAGTGCAGGCAACTGCTGCTGATTCCAGGGAGGAGATCCAGGCTGAGCAACGTCAGGCAGCTGCTGCTTAGGGGATATTCAGGGAATGAAGATGAACAATGTCAGAGGAAAACTCCTCAGGAAATGTAAGTCAAACAAAGATATATAATAGCAGAGGATTATTGCAGAGACTATGGAGGGGAATGAAGACAAATAAAGTCAGGCACTTGCTGAGCAGATATTAGACAAACAAAACTGAGTAGAGTGAGATAAGAAAGATCTACAGCACAAACAGTGTCTACAAAAGATTCCTTTAAGTTAGGTCAAGAGAAGAACAACAAATCCTCTTTCCCTACAAACAGATCTTTCTTTCCTCCCCCTCCTATTTCCTGCACAGATTTCCATTTCCCTCATAAATCCACTAGTTTTTATTATTTTCCTTCTCCTCACTTGCTCCATTGCCCTCAGATATTTACATATGGTCACATTTGGACAGGAAAAGAGCCATAATTTGGGACTGGATTCTTTTCCTCTACAGTAGCACCACTCGATTTAAGCCATGATGGAACAAAACCAGAAGGATGTGACTGAGGGTGAAATTTGGCACAACTTGCTTTGGACAGAAGTAATGAACAACAGGAGACACATGAAGGACAAGAAATGCTAAGCAATGATATCTGCTGAGAGGAAAATGAGTGAAGCTAATTACTGTAATTACAGAAGACTCCAAAACTGGAATTGTGTGGCCCAGCACTGAGACTGGATTCACAATCCCTTCTAATTGCTGATCTGCTTGTGTGAAAACTGTGGGTTTTCAGGGAAAAAAGGGAATTCTGGTGTTCCTCACAGAAAAAAAGAAGTTAGTCATTAATTGTTGTCAGGTCCTCTCCACTGCCATTTTTTATTTGGTTGTCCAAAAGCTGAGACAACCACACCTCCAAAGAGAGAGAGAAGCAAAGCTTTAATCGTGGCCCAATTAAAAGAAACCATCCCCTAGACGAGGCTGACTTTGAGTTTCTCATTGTTACACCACTTATCTCTTGAGGACTTTTCCTTTTCTTCCTCACCACGGCTGAAGCCTATGCAAGATGAACTTTTGAACTTCTGTTTCATAAAAAATAAAAAGCTTAAGATATTCTCAGCTTCACTACAGGGAAGACAAGATATTTGTCTCTGTGCAACATGACCTACCCCGAGTGAGACTTCACAATATTTCTGCCATGAACAAAGCACAGAAAGTGAAAGAAAGTGAGACAGGTTCAGGACTCAGTGAGGTTGAAATAAGATGGATGAAAATTGATTAAAACCAAAATGTATTTTTGACTTGCTTTCAATACAAACACCAATTAAAAAGAGTTTGCAGTTGGAACCCCAAAGATTATTCTGCCCATTTTCTCATCTTCCTGTCCTGCTGAATTGTATAAAACTCAATTCCTCCAACTCAATGGCATCAAAATTCGACCTTCAGAGAGATTGAGAGATGCAGTTAATGTTTAGAAAAATCATTAACTGTGCATAGATAAGAAATACTTCATTGTGTGAATGTGAACACCGAGGGATCTGCTGCCCCCAAACTCCAACTACCAACCCCAGGAGAGAAACCTCCCCAGGAGAAAACGCTTCCAGTGCCCGAAAAGCTGCTGCACTCCCTCAGCACAGCTGTTATCACCTCTGTACGAGTTTATCATGAGACTAAAATCCACATAATTGTAGCTGTTATTATGGAGAGGAGAAAAGCATTTGTTGCACAAAGATGGGAAGAGAATGGAGGCATTCAGTCAGAATTGAGCATCAGTTCAAGGCACACAAGCCTTTATTCTTGGGTTTTAAAGCAAGCTCTCCAGCTAAGTGGTAAATTGTAAGTCACCACATCAAGCAACTGCAAGGAAACGTAATTATATTTATTCAGGCAAATATGACGTGCCCACATTAGTTTTTCTCTGCTAAAAAGGCATCTCAATGTGAGGGCCCAGTGGTTACTGAGCAGCACTCAAAGACATATTTAATAAAATAAAATAGATAGGAGAACACAAGAGCTTTGCAGATTTTTAGGTGCAGGGATTCTTGGATGAAATACTGTGGCTCACTGCTCCTCAAGGGTGATTTTCGTGTGGGATCAGATAAAAGCTGCTCACTACCAATAAAGCTTTGGATATGCATGGTGTTGCAGCGTGTGGAAAAAAACGTTTGGGCTTCCAATTTTTTAAAAAAATATTGTCCCTGATTAAAGAGAAACCATAAACCCACTTCTCTCACTGGTGATTCCCTTAGAAATACCTAGCTTTTAATTTTTCTAAACTCTCCCCTCACTGCCCATCGAACTCCAGTGCTTTGTTCAGAGTTTGTTTGATTATCACACTCAGGATGAGCTCCCATGCCCACTCAGAAAAGGAAGGAAGGATTTGCTGGAATTAATTAAAGTAGACTGGAGGTAGAAACAGTGTCTGCCTGGTGAGGAAGACTGCAGGCCCACACTTTCTCTGGCAGCTACAAGTGAATAGCCTAATTAACTCATCAATAGGGTCTTTTCCAATGTCCTTTTAAGAGCGAATTTTACCTCGGAGCCTTCTCCTGTGTCTCATGTATCCCTCAAAGATCAATGTTGAAAGATTATGGAACTGCTGCAAGCAGTTCTTTGATATTTGCTCCCCTTCCTTCCAAATCTCTCTTTACTCAAGGTTTACTTGCAGGCAGGAGTCAGACCAGGCTCAGGGAGTGAATCCAGGGAGCAGCTCTCCAGATCCACAACAGCTCTGGCTCAGCAGGGTTCTGCTCCAGAGGCTGCAAACCCAATGACCTCGTTTTCCAGCTTGGGTGTCTCTAGCTGTGAACCCGGACCTCTGCTCCCATGAATAATTGCCTGGATGAGACTCCTCAGGACTGTTTGTCCATCACAAATGTGAATGAAATCTACGTTTGATTTTAGCGGGTGCCAAATCACATTGATTTTCCCCAAAAGTCTCAAAATACGGAGTCTGTGTCTTGACGACATCAATTAAATCAGGTAAAGAGGAAATACTGCTTCACTAAAGTTTCATACAAGTTTTTTTTGCAAACAATGTTAATTTTCCTTCAAAACATTGCTGGTGAAGTTTTCCTGAAGCTGTGTGTTGAGAAAAACCCAAGATGACTGATTAGTTTGGATGCAGTTTTTATTTTCCCAAATAGAAGTTTACAGACAGGTTTCCAATCAATGCCTCTGGTACCAAATGCTTCTCTGAGGGACCTGAGGGGTCTGCAGATCTCTGTTAAATTGTTAAATTCCATTTCACGTTCAGCTGGGAATATTCTGGTCCATCTACTGTCCATAAAGAATAACTCTCTGATCCATTACTATGGACTGCCCTGCACCTGGGGAAGAGGGAGCACTTCTTAGTTCTTTGTATCCCATCCACCCTAAAAGGATTACATTAATATGCCCCAAAGGAAAGAGAGGATAAGGAGTATTTGCAGCCACTCTTCCTCACCCCTCGTTAACAGTGGCACCTGATTAATAGATTATGAGACAACATAATTTGAATATTT
Source organism: Irena cyanogastra (assembly GCA_013397155.1). NCBI lineage: Eukaryota > Metazoa > Chordata > Aves > Passeriformes > Irenidae > Irena > Irena cyanogastra. The sequence goes on from VWZV01010772.1 coordinate 331,768, forward strand.
TTATTCAAACTGGCTGAATTTGGGATTGATTTATTTTCTCGTACTGTACACAAGGTTTTGTACCCAACAGACCTGCCTGTCACTGAAGGATATTTGATAAAAATCTCCCACTGTCTTGTCCATGCTCTAATCCCTCTTCCCAAGCTGTGCTATGCTGCCAGTTCCCTCTTCCCACTTCGTTATTTGCCTTGTGTCTCATTGTTTACTCCTTGTTATCTTCTGCTTTATATTTCTTAGTAAGTCCTTTAGAGGCTTCCACAAGTAGAGGATAAGACCTTGAGAATTTGCTTTTGCCTGTTTAGATGTAATTCTGAGTTATTGTTTAACTCCTCTATAGGTTCTGTACATTTATTGTGCAGGTAGAGCTAACAGAGCTGTCCTTGTCTCCCTCCCTTTATGTGACATTTAACTGCTGCTAAATCAACTGGCATTAAAATGACTCCGTGGAATGTGCAGAGATTTAAATGAACCAATGAACACATAATGCACTTGATTATTTGAAAACAAGTAAGGAAATTTGAAATTATTTTATTTGGAAAGGTATCTGGAGGTCAAGGATATTCTGAGATCTGAAGGGCTGAATGTGGGAGGGTTTTGGGTTTTTTTTGTTTGTTTGGTTGGGTTTTTTTGTGTTTTTTTTTTTTTAAGGAGAAATTCAATTAAAAGAAGGAGATCTTTGTCATTTTCAGTGTTGTGATTCAATGCATTGCCTCGGTGCAATATAAATGAGAGGAGTGGAGAAGCCTGTTCCTGTTGTTTGTCCAGCCCCGGGGTGTGAACGAGCTCAGCTGGGCACATCCCAATCTCCTTGAAGGGTGAGCAATCCTTCTGACAGCGCTGCGCCTCCCTGCTGAGCTGGAAATCAAAAACTGCTGGCCAGGAAACCCGGGGAGCGCTTCTTGCACTGCTCCTGGGGTCTCCAGGCAATTTTGAGGGAAGCATCCTTGGCTCGTCTCTGCTTGGAGGTGGAAGGGCAGAGGATGAGAGGAGCTGTCGGCAGTTTCTGACGCTCCACACCTTGCTAGGCAGTGCAGAGGTCACTGGAAGCCTTTCACCAGCTCTGCTGAATCCTGGAAAAAGCTGGGTGTCCCCAGGCACTGCATTTTGCTCAACTTTTCTGAAATGAAGGATTTCCAAATGGTTCAGAGAGATATTTTTGGGTTGTTTCAAATCTGAGTTGCTCCGTGCAAGAGCAACAAGGGAACCAAAAGCTGGGAATATTCTTTGTGGTTTTGGGAAACACTCAGCAAAACAGGCCCTGAAACTTGACTTCAGAGCCTCAAAAAGAGGAAAAGCAACTTATTACTCAGGCAGATGGTGATAGGAGAAGAGGAAAGGGTTTTAAACTAAACAAGGAGAGATTTAGGGCAAAAAAATTCCTCACTGTGAGGATGCCCAGAGCAGCTGCGGCAGCCCCTGGATCCCTGGCAGTGCCCAAGGCCAGGCTGGACACTGGGGCTGGGAGCAGCCCAGGACAGGTGGAGGTGTGAAGGGCTAAATTTGGCATTTGCCACCAAAACAAAATTATTGTAGAATGCAGACCTTGTTGGAAGATGGTTCAAAGAGACCAAGAGCTCTTTAGAAGGTGAATTTAGATTTTTACAGTATTGAGCTCTGTATGGGTTTGATTTTACAATGTGCAAGTAGCAATGAAAAACAAATGTCCCAGCCATTTTCACCGAGAAACAGAATTTCATTGCTTTAAAACATTCTTCCTCAAGGGAGGTAGAAAAACTATGAAATTAAGACAGTATTATCAGTACGTTCAAGTGGTGAATTGTGAAAATTAGGCAAAGAATTATCTGCACTGAATCATTTACAACGCACAGACTATGTGGGTGTTGTTTTTTTTTTGTGAGATTCATTAATTAAACAGTTGCAATTAATGAAACAATTGAAAAGCCCACTTCTTTGACACATGGGTCACAAAGAAAATAAGTACTAAATAACACATTATTTATTGCCAATTGTTCTTTGGGGTTAGCTCTTCATATTTAAAGGCTTCCTTGGAGGCAGCTCCATCTTGAAGCATTTCTTGCTTGCTGCCTTCTCAGAAATGGGCTTCATTTATGATTAAAAATCAAAGTTCAGTGTCCATCAATATTTGTTTGAAGGCAGTAGCTTCATTCTGAATTATCTCCTTGAAGTGCAAAATCACCTATCCATTAATTAATTAATTTTACTCATAATTCTCCAGTTTTCCACACTCTACTTAATTACCTGCACGTGCATTGAAAGAGGAATATTTCACAGTTTGGAGCTCAAAAGATTTTGGATATGAATTCAAAGTCTTTAGCCACAGCTGAATGTCACTAACTAAGAGATTAACAATTCAATAAAAGACTAATACAGCAGAAACATTTTATTTCCTTTTTTCCCCATTTATTCCAAAGATTCCTATAACATATTTGATGTAGATCAATTTTGCTTCCATGTTTATTTCGTGCCACTCCAGTGCTTGCTTTCTTTGCTTTCCTGAAACACCTTTAGTCCAATTTGATTAGAACCAGTCCAACTTTTAATTTTTTTCCTGCAAACAGACATTTATTAAATGCCAAAAACTGGATGATTAATGAAGAAATAATAGTGGGATTCAAAGCAAACCCTCCTAACCTTTGCAGACCTTTACAACGGGATATTGAAATGAGTGTTTTAAAAAGACCTTGATAAAAACTTTTCACGAACAAACAATTCAGATAATATTTGTTGGCAGAAGAATCGAGAGAAGCAGAAAACTAAATAAGCTATCTCTGATTCCTCACCCAGTTTTCATAAAATGGTCAATTCACTCAAATAACCAAAGAAAAATTAATTCTGTTCTAACGTTGCTCGCATGAAAACCTGTAAGATCTTTTCCTTTTCAGCTCATTAGAGCTGTAAATCTTCCAAATTCCAACATTCTACCTTTTCTCTTTACAAGCCCTCAGCCATCCAGATTTTGACTTCCAACAGCCATTGGAATGTGAGCCAACAGCTTCTGTGCAGATCAGCTCTGGAGCTCAAAAATGGAACTGAAAATCTTGCCAAGGGGAAAAAAAAAATAAATACAAAGGGAAAAATAAAAGGACCAAAGAGCAACAACAACTCAGTGACAGAGGGGTGGCCCTGCAAAGCTCAGTTTTAGCGGCGCTGAGTGCCTCCTAGATCTCCATGGAGGATCAGTGGGATTTGGTCGGTCTGCAGATAAGCTCATCATCTGATCAAGCTTTAAAAACCTCCAGCGGGAGTCAGAACAGCAGCTCGGTGAAAGGTGGCAGCCCAGCGAGGGCAATTAGACACTCAGCGAGGGCAATTAGACACTCAGTGAGGCAATTAGACACTCAGTGAGGCAATTTGTTAATGGCAGCTTCCCTCATTTTGTGAGGTGTGGGCCCCTGGCGGGGTTGGAGGGAGATAATCCCCAAGGTCCCTTCCAAGCCAGCCCAACCCAGCTCGTTCTGGGATGCGGTGGTAACACCCAGAATCTCGATGTTAGCAGATAAATAAGTAAATACATAAATAAATAGATAAATCCCCCCGATTAGGGAGACAAGGAGTTGCCGAGTGTGGCAGTGACACCTCCAGAAGGGCCCTTGGGTCAGAGTTGATGCCTTAGGATTTCAGCTTTTCTATTTCCATCTGTCTGTAACCCTGCAGTTCTTTAGTGTGTAACTCCAAACTCCATACCCAGTGTGAGCTGCTGCTTTCCCATTTTGGGCACACACAACAATTCCTCTCCAGGCCTGGCAGTCAAGGACACCTCACTGCCTCAGGCCTGAGAGATGGGAACAAAAGTGAGTTGGGGGAGCAAACTTGGGGTCAACGACTTCATTACCTGAAGCTGGAATTGGGAGATTAACCCCCAATATGCAAATGGATCAAAAATATGAAAGTGTGAAACCCCATGACCCATTGTCGATTTTTGGGTGCAGCCCCTGGGGGCTTTGTCTGCCCTAAATGTACCTGAAACTCTTCAATAAATGGAACAGCTTTTGATTCCCTAAATTCTCTCTGGCCTCTGTTTTTAAGTAGCCCCAAAAAGGCATCAGGAACAGTGGAATTAACTGAAGAGAATACAAATTAGCCCACAGATTTATTCCTCACAGTGACACAATAAACAAATATTGATGGTTTCCCGTGGTGTAATACATCCTTATTCACTGCTTCACAACTCACTTGGAGCTTCATCATTTTCTCTTCGCTGCTTCTAAATGGCTGATTTATCCCATACTTCGGGAAATATTAGTCTGTTTACAGTGCTCAGATAGCAAACAGATTGTGCATCATTGAAGTAACAACGTGGAGACTTGCCATGGTTGATTGTTGTGCTCTTCACCTTGCTTTTCTTTTTTTTTCTTTTTTTTTTCATGCATCAGGGTTTTAGAGAAGAGAGGCAAACTGCATCCACTTTGTAGTGAAGGGAAACGTGATTACAGGTTTTTGTAAAGACTTTTGGATCCCTTCAGCACCTCAGGAAGGCTCCTGCCTTTGGAAAAATGTGATTTGGTTGGTGCAGGACTCCGGAGAGGTGCACAGGCCTGCAAAGCACAGGAAAAGTGATGAGCCCCGAGGTGTAAACTGAACTGACATCCTGTGGCCAAGGGTAAAACCGAGCTGCAGGTTCCAAATGAATGGAATCGTAGAACACAAAAAGGTTTGGTTGGAAGGAAACCTAAAAATCACCCAGTGCCATGGGCAGGGACACCTGCCACTGTCCCAGGCTGCTCCCAGCCCCAGTGTCCAGCCTGGCCTTGGGCACTGCCAGGGATCCAGGGGCAGCCCCAGCTGCTCTGGGCACCTGTGCCAGGGCTGCCCACCCTCCCAGGGAACAATTCCTGCCCAAAATCCCATCCAGCCCTGCCCTCTGGCAGTGTGAAACCATCCTCTGTGTCCTGTCACTCCAGGCTCAATTCAAACACAGTGGAGCCCAAGCACTCCTTGATTGTGGTGTATTCACAATTCCGAGGAGAATAAGCACTCTCTCCTATCCTGGAAACACCCAGACTCTCCCTTCACACCTCTCGAAGGCAAACACAGAGAGGAACCACTGCAGGAACACCGACTGAGACAGTCCTGCAGGATAAACATTATCCCCAGCTCTTTTCCTTGCTCTCAGAATAAAAAATACTCTCATGCATTAAGCATGCAATACTTATTTTTCTTAATGGAATGCCCCAAATATTAAAAAATTCTCAGTAGAATTCTTGTAGATTAAATCTTTGTGTATAGATAAATTGACAGATTTTCATTATGAACTTTCCTAAAGCCAGGATCTTATTTATGGGAATGAAGTGCCAGAGGGGTTCTAGTCCACCTCTGGACTTGCACAATCCCACAGAAATTAAAACTTTCCTAGTTAAGACCCACAACCACAAAATTAAATTAAAGGTCTTGTACTAATCCTGGGGTTTAAAAAACTCTCATGAGATCCAGTATTATTAAAATTTAAATAAATAAAATGCAAGACTGCTGTAAATTCTCTATGCAGAGAGAAGAGTGCTCAGCTAGTACCAGTGCTACGGATTTTGATTGAAATTACCTGACAGACATTGTTTCCACCTTATTATGTATAATTGCTTCTAGATTTCTGATTTAGTTTCTTGACATTAACACAGAATATAAATTTGAAGTCACTTTATAAAGTGAGCTCTACTGAGAGCTGGGAGTTTGGAATCAAACTCTATATAGATCAAAATATTCACAATTTTCTTTGTAGCACTTGAGTTTTACTAAATGAGTTAAATGCTTAAAAAGTTTTTTCCACACTTTCAAACTCTAGACATGAAACTGTGCCTAATTATGTTATTTTGTGCTGTATTCTAATATGTCTGTTAAGTTATTCTATGTAATATATAAAATGAATCAAAGGCTTCCAGAAGGTTTAATTTGCTTTTGGAGCATTTTTGCAAGCAATATGTTAGAAAGTGTAATTCACAGTTTGTTTCAAATGAGGGGAAAAGCAGATATATCAATGAAAAGTGAAACTATTCTGCCTCGATTATTGATCTTAGAAAGGGGAACATTTTAATTAAATCTCCCATTTGCAATTTAATGCTCTGGTTTTGCATCTCATTGGGATGGGATGAAGGATGTCTGTGAGAGGCGTGCAAATCACAACTCTGGGGCCTCAAAGGCAGGAAAGGGCCACACCTGGCAAGGGCTGGAAGAAAACTGCTTCCCAAATGCCTGCTTGGAGCTCCTCTGGGATTTTGTACCTCGCTCCAAGGGCTGAATGATTTAGTCCACTGGGAAAATTGGAGGTGGATTCTTTTTCCCCATTCCCACCCTTCTCCAAGACAGCAAGGACATTCTCACCATTCTCTACCCTGGAGAGGAGCCCCAAGCACAACTATTTTCCTTATTTTTTTTTTTAGTCCAGGTTCCAGTAGCTGGCATTTCTGGATGAGTTTGTGTCAAGAAATCCCTACATCCATCCATTTTGTGTTCCACCCTGGGGAATGAGGGCTGAGCTGAGGGAAAGCTGCCTTAGGCAGCTCTGCTCCTCTGGCCAACACCTCCCACCATCCACTGGCATCCCCCATCTTCTGCTGGGCAGCATTTCTCTCCTGGGTGCCTTTTGGAATTCTTTAATCATGGGAAATATTCTGGTTTTAATCCATCTGTGGCTCTGCCCAGAGCCCTGCTGATTCCTCTGATCTCTGCAGGGTTGTGTTGGAGCCATCCCACATCCGCACCTTCAGAAATCTGCCCCGAGGACTTGGAGTCCTACACAACATCCCATAAATCCCAATCTGTGGCTTTTGGCCACTTCCAGGGGCCTCCCCGGTGCAGTTGGGTTTGATGGCCCATCCCTTCCAGCTGCCAGACTCTCCTCCAGGAGATCAAACATATCAACAATCATCAAATATTGATCAAACCTATATCGGTACATAATCAATATGGCATTGGTTGCCATATGGACAATCGGATGGGGTCTGTCTCTTGGAGATCTGTCACATCTCCCTCTGAGACAGACAATTTTGTCTTCACCGTTGTTACAGGCAGGGAAATCTGTCCCTAAAGCCTTCAAACCGAGCCTCGGGGACACTGCTGGTTTTGGGGAAAGTACAAAAGCCCCAGGAGTTAGAGGCGGACAGGGTCATTAGTGCTGACATTAGCAGGAATCGTTCGGCTTGGAAAAGACCTTTGAGATCGTTAACTCCTTCAATCCGTTTAAACACCAGCAGGGTGGTGACTCCAGCGCTTGCTTGGAAAACCTTTTCCAACACTTTTGGTGAAGAAATTTTTCCTGCTATCCAACCTCATCTTCCCTTGGTGCAGCTTGAGGCCGTTTCCTCTTGTCCTGGAGCCTGTTCTCCTTGTGAAAGCCTGTACTGACTACACCAGCTCTCACCCAGCTGGATTTTTAATTTTCTAGAGAAGAACTTAATAGAACTTGATTTTTTAAATTTTCTCCCCTCATAACAAGACTGCATTAATAAATGTAATTGGATTTTCAGTAGTCCCAATAACATACCTCAGCTCTTCTCCATGCCCACCATTTGGAGGAGAAACTTTCCCCCTCCAGTATTTTTTGTTGAATCTTTATTACAATCCTGTTATCTGACGCTCCTGTCGCAGCAGACTGAACTCCACAGGTGCCACCAGAGGAGCAGGGTCCATATCCATCACCTGCCCCTGGAACCCACGGACACTTTGGTGTCTCTGCTTTCACCCAAACCACCCAGGACAGATGTGGAGGGACATCTGGAAACCACAGCAAACACCCAGCCCGAGCCTTTCCCTGCTCCCTCTGCAGGAACACCGACCCTCCCCACAACTGCTGCTGACATGAAGCCCCCGTGCAGCCGAGCCCTTCCCCACCCCACTGAATTATTTCCAGTGGCTGTTCCTCCCTGTGCTTTTCCATGGCTGCATAGCTGCAGGTTCCCAGCTCTCCTGAATAGTACTGCAAAACATAATAATGCTGCTGCTCTCCATCCAGCTTAATAACACCGAGAGATTGGTTAATAAATCTCATTTTTGAGAAAGAATACATTTGTGATTACTTTGATTTGCTTTCTGCTCTTCCGGATTCGATTTCTCCTGCTTTACACAGCAATTTTTCTTTTCTATATAGAAGGGATAGGAAAACAGTTGTTTTTCTTTAGTTTGAAACTGAGACTTAATGTTAAAAATCAGTGGTTTCAACTGCAAAGACAAAATCACTTGAAATCATTAAAGCTATGGTAACATTAAAGTATTTTCACATTCACAGAAATCTTTTAATAAAATGGTGCTTCAACCTATTTGCAAGATGCATTCGAACCCCAAATATCTTTTTTTTCCCTCCTCTTATCTAAATCACAAACTGTGAGCTGAACTCATGGATTGAATCTTTGGAAATAAATTATTGAAGTAACTGAGTGATTTTTCTGCTTCTGATTTCTGTGGTCTCCTCAGGATTGCTGAAGGTGTATTTATTATTAATAGTTGTTAATAAGATGTTAATTACCAGGCAGGACCTCTCCCTGCACATGGCTGTTTGTGGCGGACTCCTGAAATTATTTGCTATTTACAATGAGGAATTGGTCATCTGAGTGACATGGGTTGTTTTTGTTTCATGACAGACAATATAGAAAAATAGCTAAAAAATAGGAGATCTCTTTGCTTGCATGGAAGTCAAGGCACATGGAGGAAGAGCACCCATACCTCAGTGATGTACAAAAATTATTCATGAAAATAATAATGAATATTGAAAGATTAAAGGACTGGAATATAACCAAACCCAAATTGGTCTCTGGAATTCAAAGGAGCATATTCACAATTGGTTTGCAGCAATCCAAGAGCTACTCGAGGCTTCTCCAGTGTGTAACACCCCTTGTAAAATGAGTTACTGCATATGTGAGCTCATGTGCATCCAGAGGAGAGACTGAGTCCCAAGTGAGTTCCTCTCATTCTCTGATTTGCTGTTGCGTGACTTTTCCTAAGCAATGGCACTTTATCAGCAGCAACACACCAGGAGGAGAGGGGGAAGTCCCACCAGCAGTCCCAGTGCTTCCCCACTGCCCCAAAGCTCATTCTGAGCTCTTCTCCTCGGCTCTGCTCAGCTGCTCTGGGTCCCTGCCACTGCCACGGGGCCCTGGCCTCTGGAGTTTAATATTCCAGCACATCCCTGTATTTCTTTGGAGGCAAACACACAAATCACACCTCTATTTCTCATCTGCTTCTACAGCTTTGGGCTGGAAGTGAACTGCCTGGCAAGGAGCAAATCTGACCTCAGGTCTCCTGATATTCCATCCTGGGCTTGCTCTGGGATTTCAACACAGTTACACTGCATTAGTACTTGAAAAAAACAGATTTGGCTGGGGTTTGTTGGGGAGGGCTAGGGAAGCAGATGAAAGATTGTTTTAGTAATATTTGAAAATGGCTAGAACTTAAAAATCAGATAACTTCCCTTGAAACCGAGGGCTTGGAATTTTCTGAGGGTTTTACTGGACGATCTCATTGACAGCAGTGGGTCAGAGGCTGGCCCTGGAAAATGTGTTTTATACCCCAGTGAGCAACCCTGGTGTCTGGCTCAGAGTGGGATGAAACCCTGGCAACAGGAGTTGTCAGATACATCTAATGGAAAAGCAGGAAAAACAGTAAACAGCACTCAGGACCTCTGGGAACAATTCCTCCCCCCAAACTGCAGGCAGGGGAAAAATCTTTACCTGAGCTACATTTCAGAGCAGGTTTTCTATGGAAACCAGGTCCAGGTGAATGCCAGGACCACATCTTGGAATTGCTGAGCCCAGAGCAGAGGGCACCTTGTGCCATAGCAGGGTCACAGAGCTCTCACTGGGGTGTGAGATAAGCTCAGCTTAAATCTACCTGAGTGAAATAGCATTCTCTGCTATCAAAACCTGGTATCTTGGTATCAAAATGTTCCTTTTACTGTGAAGTTCTCCCTTTTTTTTTACATTTCCTGCAGTGCTTGTCAGGGCAGAATGGGAGGAAAGGGCAGGGGGAGGATGTTGGGTAGAATTGAGTCACTCACAGCTCCTGGCAGAGCCCTCCTGGTGAAACCTTCACTGGTTTGGGTACAGAAGAGCTGGAGAGGGACTCCTTCAAGGGAATTAGGACAACAGGGAATGGCTTTGAGCTGGAAGAGTGTCAGTTTAGATGGGATACTTGGGGGAATTGTTCCCTGGCAGGGTGGGCAGCCCTGGCACAGGTGCCCAGAGCAGCTGGGGCTGCCCCTGGATCCCTGGCAGTGCCCAAGGCCAGGTTGGACACTGGGGCTGGGAGCAGTGGGAGGTGTCCCTGCCATGGCACAGGGGTGGCACAGGTTTAAGGTCCTTCCAACCCAGACCATGCTGGGATTCTGTGATCCAGACTTGTTTGGTATGTAAGCAATTTTTAATTTAAAAACTTGTATTATTCCGAGCTACCACCTCTGTGCAGCCCCTAATTGGACTTCACACTCAGCTGATTTATCTGTTCAGAAAACACAAACCTAAATGGTTCTGGGTCATTTACTTGTGTTCATCGACAACACTAAGCATGACCTCTATTCCTGAATGTATTTCAATGTGCTAAAATCAATATATCCAGAATCAATCCTTCCATTCAACTCCAAGCTTAAGAAATGCAGCTCAAGGTTGTATCAGACCAAAAATTTGTCTGCTTCATTTCTTAAATGAGCTCCATTCTGCTGTTATTTAATTTTAGCTTTGCACAAAAGGCAGGTGAATGTCCCAGAGCCCACATTCCCCACAGACACCTAAGGGATAACAAACCCAGCTTGGAAGAGGTTATATGCAAAAAAGTTAAAGGAGACAAATGAATAAAGATTTTTTTTTCCCCTCGTTCTGAATTACATACAGTAGAAATAGGAGCCATTTATTATTTTGTGGCTGAAATAGAGCTGCCAGCATTATCAAGGCAATACTTAGATAACCCCCAGGAGAGATAAGCAATAAAAAGTGCCCTGCAAGCAATATTGTCTCCTAAAGCACCATGGCCAGATGGATCTACAGCTGAATTTCATAGAGCATCAGTGATAAATTACTTCCAATTTCATCTGTGATTTACAAATATTCTTTGGAGACTAAAGAAATGTCTTCTTATTTTAATTAACCACCATTGCTGTCTTCTCAAAACAGGGTGAAAATCTCAAGTGCAGCTGATTCCAACCCTTTCACCAAAATCGGAGCTATTAGCTCAGAGAAATCAGAGTTAGGCCTCCTTATCTTGCACAAACTGGATTTGTTCTGGGCAGATTTCTAGCAGATGGTTCCCAGTATCTAATGAATAGAGCAGACCATTACAAATGGGACACGAGATACGCTCAGATCAAGGAATCTGAAAGAGAGTTTAAAAATCCTTCAGAAGTTCAGGAAAACGTAGCTAATTTAGACTCAGGTACAGCTAATGACTTGAATTAAAACAACAAGACAGAAAATGTTTTCAATTTGAAATGAAACTCATTTAGCATCTAATAAGCCTCCCTCTTGTTTGAGAGCTTTGCCAGAACTCCTGGAGTAGCTGAACAGGAGCTCACTTCACTCTTCCATTAAATACTTTGTGTGAAAATGGAAGAGTAATTTCTTTTTTTTTTTTTAAAGAATATAAATAGAAGTGAAAAAAATAAAAAAGGAAACCTGAGTCATACAATCTATTCTTTAGGAGCTACAGAAATAAAGATTTGGGGTTAGAAAAAGGTAGCAAAGTTGAGGAGAACTTCCAGCTGCCAGAATAAAAGAGGTTTCTGAGCAGATGTTTCCAAAATGTCCCTTCCAGGCTCCAGGAGCTGAAGGTTAAATTGAGTGGGACATAAAAGTAGAGGGAAATAAAGGGTAATAAAGTGTGTGCTGGGGTGGGGTGGCAGGGACAGGGTGGAGGGTGGCTCTGTGGTGGCTGCTCCTCTGGGGTATCACAGAGTTATCATGGAAAATCGTGGGATTTTCTCCAATTTACCCCAAACTCCTTCAACCTCAGCTCCTTCCTCAGTTGTGAGCACAGCACAGGATGAGTGAAAGGTGGCTGCAGGATAAAACTGTGAAGCAGTTTCTCTTTAGGCATCTCCAGAATATTCTGGGCTCGCTGTCGCAAGGTGACAACAGGATTGCTTGGAAACTCTCTCCTTTTCCAGCCCGTGCTAAAAAGACCATCAGAGGCTTGCTGCTCTTCTGCTGCCTGCTGTAAAGCAGAAAATGGGAAGGAAACTGAGTTTTCTACCTGCCCCACGCAGCCCCCGCTGTCTCTGCCCCATTTCAGGGCAGAAAACAATTCTAAGGTAATGAAATTAAATTAAATGTTTCAGTGCTTTTGCAGGAAGAATTTTTCCCTGATATCCAATGTAAACCTTCCCTGGCACGACTCGTGGCCACTTCCTTCAGTCCTGTCACTGGTACGGGGCAGTGTTTGTGTCATTGCAGGTGACAGTGTAGAACTGGTAGCACCTGCTCACAAAAGTGACTGACAGAGCTGTGCTGCATCTTTAATGACAAGAGGTGTAATTTTCTAAAGAGATGGATACAAAACCTGAGCTAGGGAGAAAGCCAACAGCGTCCTGTTTGTCATTAAACACTCTGAAATGTCTTCAGATGAAAGCAGAATCTCCGTGTGTTGTGTGGGATGGGAATATCTCATGGAATTGTATTGACAATGCAAGTGGTTTAATCAGTTAAATTATCATTTTGTGCAGAAAAAAGGCAGATTTGCTTAATGACCTCACTACTCCAGGGAAGGAAGAAGAAATTGTCAATAAAAGCAATTACAAGTTAAATGAGAGAGGCAAACACAGTACAGGATGGGTCTTTTTTTTTTTTAAATATTTTTCTTTTATTTGCAATTGCAAATAATTGTTCTGACACAAAGCAAGTGTGTCTTACAACAGGTCAATAGTGGAGAATCACCCTGAAGATAAATACAATTAGGTAGAAAATTCAAGTGATGATTCCTGAACAGGCTCCTCCTGTGTGATAACAGGAAAGCTTTTATTCGGTGGATTGGCATAAAAAGTGATCTTGATGGTCACAGCTTTAACTTTCAGGAGAGGCAGAATTCTTGCAAGATTTCAAGCCCTACTATCAGCATGAGCCCTACAAATCCATTTTCATGTGATTTAGAGCAATTTTTACCCTGTGAGCTGCTTCCTCAGCAGGTCCATCCCTCCACTGCCACGTGGGAATTCCCAGCAGTGCCAAAGGCTCAGCTCAGAGATGATTTTGGGCTGATTTAAAGAGGAAAAGGGGCAATGCCATCTGTGACCTGAGATACCACAGTGCAGAGCAGGATGACAGAAATAATTTCCTTACCTCTGGTTTTGTGTGACAATCTTCTGTGGGGAAGGATGACTTCTGCTGATAGCCTTATGTAGGGGTGAAAACTGGGCTGCAGCATCATGGGAGCCTTTCTGCCTTTTCCAGAAGTCTTAATTAGAGTTTATTTTACTGATGAAACAGCATAAACTGCAAAGAAACATTATTTTTCATTCCAGCATGTATTCAGAGAATCTGAGGATGGGTTGGGTTGAAAAGGATCTTAAAGCTCAGCTGGGTCCAGATGGCAGGGACATGGCAGGGACAACTTCCACTGTCCCAGGGTGCTCCAAGCCCCATCCAACCTGGCCTTGGACACTGCCAGGGATGGAAATAAAGGAAAGCTCCCCATGGGTACCCGAACTGACAGCTGTAAGCAGCCAAAAACCAACCTGAGGAACATCCAAGGCCAGCAGCAGCTGAATTCCTTCAGGAGGAGACTCAATCTTGTTCTCAAGTCACTGGGTTCAGTTTGAGAGACACCTCCAGTGTCACAAATCCCCAACTTCCAAGTGAGCAGATGACAGGACTGTCTCAAGTGCTGATGAGTTTATCTGCATAAAGCACTGAAGTGCAAATAATTAAGAATTGCATTGATCACAGGACTTTAATGGCTCCTCAGAATGCAGGGGGAGGCTGCACAAACATTCCTGCCATCAGCAAAGCTGCTTCAAGCCTTTCCCTCGGCTCCTGCCCTGCCTCCAGGGTGCAGATCCCAGTGTTTGGGGCTTTGCTGCAAGCAGGACAGATGGAATTATCCGGATTAAGGAACTCAGAGCACAACAAACCTTCGGGTTCTATTTTTTAAACTGGGATCATTCCTTGATCCAATTTACAGCGCAGCCCTGGAGTCACAGTGAGAGTGAGGAACCAAGGGAGGGGGGAGAAGGAAGGACCAGGAATTCTGATGCTTCAGCCTGAGAAAATGCTCTTCTACCCACAGCTGTTTGTGTGCCCCGTGAGATTCCACCCAAACCTCACCTGAAACTTGGTCAGTAGGACACAGATATTGAGGATGTGAGGGATTTTTCCCTGTGGGTGGGTTTAGTCAACATCAAAGAGCAAAACTTCTCAATGTCCAGACTGAGTCTGTCTCTTCAAGATCTGAGCAGTCTGGAAGAGTGGAAATTGTCCCTGGCAGGGGGTTGGAAATAAATGAATTTTAAGTTCTTTCCAAGCCAAACCTTTCTGCGATTCCTAAATGCAACGTGAGCTTTTTGTTTTCAGCTGAATCTTTCAGCACAGCCACAGGCAATGATTTTTGGGGTCAAAATTCCATCCCTGTGGAAGCAGAAACCACGGGGAATTTGGAGGAGCAAGGGATGAGTGAGGTGGGGGACCTTTGCCACCGCTGCAGCAGTGAAGGAGCTGTGAGCACTGAGCACCAGAATTTGTCCTGGGAAAAAGGACAAATTCCAGGGTAATCCTGTCGTGTGGCTCACAGGAAATGGAAAACAGCTTTGGATGTCTCAGAATCTTCTGTTTTCAGTCTATTCAAAGCCACTGGAGGATTGTTTCAAAGAGCTCCAAATGAATAAGTTTCCATTCCAGGTGTCTCTTGGTTTTTTGATTATAAATGAGTTTTCAGTCCACCTGAAACAGATCAAACATTACCACTGGGAGCTGCCAGTGGGGCTTGGGCACTGCTGGAATTCCTGCTGCTGGGTGTATTATGAGAGCAAGGGAGCAGAACTGCAAAACCTGATTGACATTGTTGAACAGAAAATGGAAAAATAAATTATTTTTTAATAAAATTGGAAATGAAAGCTGAAAGAAAGCTGTGTGTCCCTAGCAAGGCAAAAAAACATGAAGAGAATACCCATTATAACAGAAAGTATTGAAAGTCCTGAATATTTGTTCTCAAAAATAGAAAAATGAGCTGGCTCAAAGCTCAGATCTGGGCTCCCTGTTGATGGATCTGCCTGTTTCCTTGCTTTGTTTTCCTCTTAACAGCTATTATCCCTTCAAATATTGCGGAGAGGGAACTTTTTAATGTTTTATCTTTTTTGACTTGAAGTCTCAAAGTAAGAATGCTTGGACAATTTTCAATCTACATCCAGAAGCCCCAACATTCTCTTTTTTCCACTCATGGAGAAGCATGAAAATGGAAGGATTGGGCAAAGAGAATTTTCACCACCCCAGTTCTTCATGAAGGAAATGTTCTCATCCCAGATCCCAGGGACATTGGGGTGGTGTTCCAACACCAGGGAAGAACCTTCTCTGTCTCCACACCATCCCGAGTGTCCATCACTGCTGCCTCTGCAGAAATTTCTGCCCCTCCAGACCTTCCCAGTGCAGTCATTCCTCAACCCAATTCTGTCAAAGAGATCCAGCTTATTCGAGCACTTTTAATAGTGGAGGTTTCTGCTTTCCTTCCCCAAGCTGGGTGTTTTTGACAGACTGTGGAGCTGAGTGGGCAGGGAGTGAGTTACACTTGGACAGATGGTCCTCGAATTCCCAGCACTGTTACTACAGCCATGGAGGGGCTGGGATCATGGAATAAAAGAGACTGGAGCTCTAGTGCTGGAGAGATGGAAACTGAGAGATGGAAACAGAGCCTGGCCTGGAAAAACTCACCTCCCTAAAAGACCAAATATCCAAGAGAGGTGAGCAGCTGAAGTGGAATAAAGCATCTCCCTCAGCCCCACGAGAAAGAACAGAGTCCACATCCTACAGGAAAGCCCCAATGACAGTAGGAGCTCCCAGATTTTTGGGCAAATTCAAGGGGTTTATCGCCATGCTGGCTTATCCCAAAAGATGCTTATCAATCAGGCTCTTTGGGATAATTCTCCTGGTGCCAGCAGGGAGGCAGGAGCTGCTGACGGGCTCCAGCCTGCAGAGATCAGCCCAGGCTCACAAATGAGCCCTCTAACAAGAGCTAGAGTTAAACTTCTTTCTACATCTGTTGACTTAATCCCAAACAATTCCTGCAGCCAGCAGAGCTGTCCCAAACCTAAATCCAGGCATTCCATTGTATTAATGGGATGCAAAGATATGAATACCATGGATAATATCCTAATTATCTTCATTATACCACAGCTGGTTGGGGGTTTCCTTTTACATTTTCATGTCACCCACTGCCAGAATGAATAATCCTGCCCTAATTGTTATTTGATCCCTTTTCTTTAATGCACAATTTGGCCATAGGAAAGCACTCTGTGTTATCCAGGAAGAAGTGAAAACGTGGTTGGGTAAGGTTGGGGATTTCTCTGGCAGGTATTTGTACCTGGAATCCCCAATAAAAGGGCAATGGGAATAATCACAATAAATAACATATCCCGACTGCTTTTTCTGTGGTTTCAGCTGGGTTTTTCCCGTGCATTTCTGTTTAATTAATCCACTGCTAGATGATGCTGTTAGCAGGGATTCCTGTTCTTTCTTTGATATCTCAAAGCCAACAAAGTGTGCTGTGGTGGTTGAACAACTATGCCATTAATGGCTCAATGTGGTTGTCAAGTGTTGCTAAGGAGACAAAATATTTTTTTTAATAGTTGTATAATTCAAGGTGAGTCCTGAAGTGAAATTTCTGCCTTGCTTTTTGTCATCCTGCTGTAGATGTGACAGTGAGAGAACCTCGTTCCTGTTCTTTGGGGGCACCAAGGAAGTGGAACAGAGGACATCTCAGTATACTGATTTTTCACTTGTTTTTCCCATCTTCCTAAAGCATTTTCTGGCCTTTTAATTTTTTTCTATCATCAGGTTCTTACTGTTGGAGTTATAAATGGGCTCTATAAATGTCTTTCCCTCATTATATAATGCCCTTAGTCAGGCTGTCGTCTATAATTAAGTTCTGCTCTTTAGTCTGTAAACACCAACAGGAGATTTTCTCTGAACTCCTCCACAGGAACAGGACTTTAATTTGATTTCTGAGGGGGATCAGCTGGGCAGATTAAACACTCCTGCTTAGGATGGGACAGCATGGGACTGTCCATGGTTCTCGGAATTCTTTAGGAATCACAGGCTGCACCCACAGGTGGCTCAGGAATAGGGGACAGAGGTGATGCCACCTCTCCAAATGTGTTCCTGCAGCACTGCCCAGTCCCTTCTTGGCTGGAATTTAGATTGAGGAACACACAAGAGGCAAAAAGCATTGTTGCCATTAAATAACAAAAGACACTGACCCCAAAGCTGGTTTTGCAGAAAATCTACTTTATTACAAAAGTTCTTTCTATAAAAATTCTACTTTTATACTCTACTCCGATCCAACTGGACCGGATTGGTTAACTAATCAATACATCATGCCTGGTTGGCTGGTTAGCCTAACATCTTAGCACAAAGAGATAGAAAAAGGGAGAGAACAGCACCTGCAGGTTGTTTAGACTAGAAGTTATCATATTTAGACTAGAAGCTCAGAGTCTCACAAGCAGAATCTGAGAAAGTTGGTTTTCTCAGTCTCCGACCAATTTGTGGGGTCCACAAAGCTTGGCCTTGCAATTTGTGCCTTTGTCTTCTGGCCGCTCTGAAGGCTTTGGAGGGATCCAAGGAGGCTCCAAGGGAACTCCCCTTCCCTCGACCCGCGCTGCATTTGCAAATCTCTCTCTCCATTAGCGGAGCCTGGGCTGATGGCCTGAGCTCCACCTCGGAGGGAATTGTGTGCCAGACTCCGAGGCTCCTGTGCAGGAGCCCTGGGATTCTGAGCTTTAATGACATCCCACAGCCACAGCCTGGGGCAGCAGAAAGCTGGACAGGAGGATTCTGTGCATTTCGTGTTTTCTAAAGATTTAGGATTTACAATTTACTGAGATTTTCTGAGAAATGGGTCAGGTTTTGCAGCATGTAAAATTCTTTTGGGAAATTAAATTTCTGTTCTGTTTCTCTGGAGAGAAAGTGAAAATGGATGTGTTTAGGATCTATGTCTTGGCAGGATGGAAAAAGAAAAGGTTAATACCTCAGGAATAATACTAATACTAACACTGCTAATAATATTCAAACCAACATAAATATTATAGGTGCGACCCTGTGGTTTCCCCTTATTTTCTATTCCATGGATGTGGAGGACATCAAGGATAGTATTCCAAGGTCAAATCTATGCCTGTGCTGCCTCACATCCCAACAAATGAATTTATTTCATTTCACTTTGTTCACCCACCTGACCAGGCTCCTGATCCTGCTCTTTTCCTGCTTCATTAATACAAGTTTAAACCTTATTTTTTGGCAAAATCTGCTTGGATGGTGCTGCCTGAAGCGCCTCAAATCCCAGATTTGCAGGTGTCAGGAAGACAATCCAAAGGGAGATTTTGCTGATTGCCATGGTTTAATCAGACCAAGCTATGCTGGATCCTGAATGCACTTTAGTGCTTCACCACCACTTCAAGGCTTTCGTTTTATTGCTTTTCTTCTTCTAGAGGTGCCAGAGAGATCAGAGAGAGGAGAATTGCTGAGGGATGATTTGGAATTTCTCTCAGGGATGTGGACAATGTGGAGATGAGTAATGCAGCTATTTCTGATGAAGGAAAATACATCCCATAGACAGCGAGCAGCCAAACCCTTGATTCTTTCTATCAGGGCTCTGTGGGTGCACAGATCATTGAGTTTTTGATTTTAAATGTCTTTTTTCAAGAGCTGTGAGCAGAACAAGGCCAAATCCTTGGATGACAAGCACAATCCTGCGTGGTTGAGCTCGCCTGTAAATGACAAATGAGTCACATCATTTTGACTAATTGATCTTGTCTTGTGTGTTTGTTTATTAACAGGAAACCACTGACTGCTGTTCCCAGTTTGCTTTTGTATGGAAATGAAGGTCATAAGTAGTTACCAGGAACTGGGATGGTGAGGGATCAAGGGATCACCAGGAATTTTCAGGTGGATTTGTGCTCACGCAATAGAAACAAAAAATATATTTTTAATTTTTTCTTTTTTTCTTTTTTCTTTTTTTTGAACGGCAAGCTAAATCATGGCTTGTTCCTAGCAGTCATTGCTTGGGGTTAGCAGAGAAAAGAAAACTGTGGACATAGTAATATTGCCAAGGTTTTGGACTATGTTTGGTGCCTCCACCTTCAGGCACCTACAGCACTGCCCCTGACTTAGGAGCTTGTTGTTAGAAACTCCTTTTACGACCTATATCAGTGTTTTTACAACATCCTACACCTAGGAACATTTTTTTTCTTCCTAAATTAAAACTGGTGGATCTCCAGTGGCCTTATGGATGTCCAGAGAAGAGCAATGGAGCTGGGAAGGGTCTGGAGAACCAGGAGGGGCTGAGGGAGCTGGGAAGGGAATGGAGAACCAGGAGGGGCTGAGGGAGCTGGGAAGGGAATGGAGAACCAGGAGGGGCTGAGGGAGCTGGGAAGGGGCTCAGCCTGGGGAAAAGGAAGCTCAGGGGAGACCTTGTGGCTCTGCAGAACTCCGACAGCAGGGTGGGATCAGGCTGTGCCAGGTGGGGCCAGGCTCTGCTCCCAGGGATCACGGATGGGATGGGAATAAATGGCCTCAGGTCATGCCAGGGTCACCATCCCTGGAGCTGTTCAAAAACGTGGCACTTCAAAATATGGTTTAGCGGGCATTGGGGTATTGGGCAGATCTTGGATTTAATGATCTTGGGGTCTTATCCAACCCTGATGATCCTGTGATTCTGTGATTCTGTTGCTGCAGTGCTGAAATGCCCCCCAGCTTTATTTTCCCTCTGAGCTGCTGAGCTGCAGCAGTTCCACTTGATGTCAAACCCATCCTCAGAAATGGGAGAAGAGAGCAAATATTCAGCTCCACTTGTCTGTATTTCTGAGGGGGAAGTGACATTTCGTAAATACTCAACTATGCTGTTCTCAACATCCAATTTTCTATATTGGATTCATTTCTCAAATCTACTTACTTTAGAAGGCTGAAATGTTAATCTAACAAGTCCTGCAGTTTTGCAAGCAGCATGTGGCTTTTCTTTTCATCTGACAGTTGCATTTAAATGACCCTACAGCTTTAGGGCTTTGAGACAACCATTATTCCATTAGAACACTTCCATACAATAATAAATAATTCCATGCATGATAACTCCTGAAAGGAAACAAGTTGCACATGGTATGGCTGGGATCAGCATGCTGTTAGGAAAATCTGTCTGTGGGCACTGCAGGAAATGTGTTCCCAGAGGCCAGAAATCAACTGTGCAGCAAAACTGAGCTGTTCCTCACGCTGCTGTGCTGGTTCCCTTTTTGACCTCTGCATTGGAACTGCCAGAGAAAAATTCCAGTTGGTGACAGCTCTGGTAGATTTGAGCATTTGCAATTCTGGAGCCAGCGCTGCTCTGCTGAGTGCACCACTGAGCACTTGTCAGTTGTTAATCAGCCAAAGTCAATTAGTGCTCTCACTATGGATTTGTTCAGGGTATGACAGCCCTGAGTGGCTCTGTGGGACTAGAAAGCAGCTGAGAAAGGGGAAGGAGATTTTTCTAGAAATTCCTTGGTTCTGCACGACAAACTCAGGACACTTCTCTGCAAATTTTGGCTGAAGTTTGTAAACTTTTTTTAAAGTTTTGAGTTGGAACCAGTCCCAATGAGTCATTTTATTTAGAATTCTAAAGCTTCTGGCCAAGAGGACAGGGCAGTTGGTTTGTCCTAGGAATGATCACCTGGAGTTTCTCCCTCAGAGGAAGCTCCTGGATGAGGAATTGCCCAGCAGGTGAGTGTGGGGTCACCCCAGTGCCACACCTTTGTCTCAACACGATTTTTGTGTGGCCATCTGTTGCACCCAGGATTGCTTGTGTTCAGTGACTACTGGGCAACACGAAGGGACTCCAAAATTGTGAATGATGTGTAATAAGGGCAAGAAATTCCTCCTTTTTGTAAGAAAAATAAAGTGCAGAGAAGTGCAGGATAAACTTGTCAGAGCTCTTGGCTGAGCTTCTTTGAGCCCAAGGCTGGATTTGAGACCTCTTGAGGCCTCATCCAGTCTCACTTATTCTGTGCTCCCAAGAAAGTGGCAAAAGAAGGACAATTCATGATTTTTAAAACTCTAAGAAGCTCTGAGAAGAAGCATTGTGTTGACTCTTCAAGAAAATGCAAGTTGTTGTGATTCATCTCAAGTCTCCCCTTCCAGAGCAGCACACAGCTCAAACCAATTCACTTCATTCCTTCAGAATTTTAAGAAATGAGCCCTCATGTTAAAAAAAAAAAGAAATTTTGGGTTAAAAGTTTTAATTTAGTTCACTTCTTTTCTCTCAGGAGATGCACTCCACGGAGCACTGAATTATGCATGCACATGGACGAGGAGGATTCATTAACTGAGTGAAGTATGGGGACTTTCCTCTGTTTTGTTGACACTTCCTTTCATATGGAAAACCCAAGCGCCAAGTTCTCATCCATTCATGTTGTGGCACCCCTTGTAAAAGTCAATATGTCACTATTTTCTGTGTGTCAGCCCAGACTGATGGCAGTGCTGACTTTCAAGATAGGTCAGGAAGGCACCAGGAAAAAAAGCAACAACCTTTGCTGAAGCAGAGTGATGCTAAATGTCACAGAACAAAGATTTAGCTGCAAAATTTGAGAGCTGACATGCAAAACGTGCCCACCGTGGAGTGCAGGGGCTTGTTTAAATCCCAACAAAATCTGCAATATTATACCCAGACACCTCATTGCTTCCTCATTCCCCTCCAAAGCTGCAATCCATCTCTGAAGGGCTGAGATCTCTTTGCAGCTCAGCATCACCAGGGCAGAGCTGGGTGGAGTTCTGCAGCTCTTGTTCTGCCTTCCCCAGCAGCTGGAAGTGCATCCACTCACATCCATTTCAGGATATTGTCTCCTTTCCCATTAGCCCATTCCTCCCAGTGGATTCAGAATAAAAGTTTCGCTCAAAACTGCTTTTGACTACCCAGACCAGCATTAGAGCAGCTTGAGCAGAGGCTGGGAGTGCCTCAGACCCAGGAATTCTGTGCTGGCATCAGCCCCATTGCCATTCACCATGAAGTTTAAAATTCCTGCCTTACCATAATGCTGCAAAACACTGCAAAAATCCATCCTTATTTACAGAAGCAATTGTCATCAGAGTGAGCCATCTTCCCTGCAGAGAATGGGGTACAGGGACTGGGAACCAGGGATCTCTGCCTGGCACTGTCCAGAGTCTGTTTGGGATTGATGGATTGGAATCAGAGATCTCTGCCTGGGACTGTCCAGAGTCTGTTTGGGATTGATGGACTGGAATCAGAGATCTCTGCCTGGGACTGTCCAGAGTCTGTTTGGGATTGATGGATTGGAATCAGAGATCTCTGCCAGGGACTGTCCAGAGTCTCTGTTTGGGATTGATGGATTGGAATCAGAGATCTCTGCCTGGCACTCTCGAGTCTCAGTTTGGGACTGATGGATTGGGAACCAGAGGATCTGCCTGAGTACGGTTTCAGACCTGATTTTTGTCTGTTCTTGCCTGTGACCTCTATTGTGATGCCCATATTGTTACTTCAGTGCTGGAAATCAAAGGCAAGCACAGCCTAAAAATACTTGAGGAGAAAAAAATGCGGTTTAGTAACTTGGTGTTACCTTTGCATTTCAAAGGATCTGTCGCATCACTCAAAGAGCCACATGTTTTTAGTGATAATGCCACCTATACCAGAGACAGGATTCTATTAACACCAAAAGTTATTGATTTTTTAACTGAATTGGAGTGAAAATAGAGGTGAACAAGATGCTCTGCAGTCCAGTCATACACTGTAGAATGTGTCAGTTGGAGGTCACTTGATTTTGTTTATATATATATGTGAATCTCTATAAAATGTGTACAGCCAAGCCTGGCAGAGCAGCTTTGTCACCTGGGTGTCATTAGTTCCCAAAATTTTCCTGGATATTAATGTAGGATTCTATGAGATCTTATTTATAGGAGCATTAAATAATTCCTAAGAATATTCTGTCATTTCTAGTTCCATGCTGCACCTTATTGGCAAAGTATGAAAACAAAGCCAACCATTGAAAACTTAGAGATTCCACTTTTAGCTTCTTCTAATATTCCATTCCTGGGGAACTCACATCTTATATCCAACATTTTAAGAACTTTGATGAGCACAACAACATCTGTGAGATTTTCTGGAACTGGAGGATAATTTCTAGTTGCAACTTAGTTCATAATATACAACAGATTGAATAATTGTGAGTGACAGCCATAATTATTTAAACTATTGCACTGTGTAGCTCCACCTCCCCTTTAATGGTTCAGGGAAGAATATATGTTTCAGATTAGCATAAATTTAATTTACTGTCTCATAGAATATGTAAATCAAGAAGTCAAAACTTTAAGAAGCATTCATTTAGTTTTTCATGCAGGACAAGGATTCTTACCAAGGATGAGGCAGAAACAAATCAGCATAAACTTTGTGAGTAATTTGAATTTATCTGTGAGGGTGGGGCAGAGTGCTGAGTGTTCCCTTTATGGTCTGGCTGATGCTATTTTGGAAATCCTGAATTTCTTTTTCTTTCTCTATAATTTTTCTCAAATGTGCTGGGATCCATCCCCCCTCAAATTCTTTGCTAAAACCGCTTCTTTATTTTTATTTTAATTTATTTTGAGATCAACTCTTCAGCAGAGCCAGCGAGCTCTGACCGAGGGTGAGAATTGCCCAATTATTTTCAATCCAAGACCAAGATTTAGCTTTGCTTTAGCTCTGGCACTTAACTCCCAGTGGATGATGCATTTCCTTGCTAGGGATGATTAACCCAGAGCAGTTACCAGGGACGGGGGGTCAGAGCCAGACCAACACCTCAACATCCCCACTCAGCCACCCTGGGAGATGCTCTCACACACAAAACCTCCCCTCAGAGCCTTTCTTCTGGCAAGGCTGGGAAAATAAACAGGCTTTGAAGTACACCCTGAAATCCTCTCCAAACTGCAAGTCAAGTGTGACTTCCTACAGCATGACAAGATTTTAACATGATTCCTATGTTTATATATATATATATATATATATTTTAAGTCAGAGTTCCTTATTTATCATAGGATTGGAGAAACAAAAGTCTCCTGCCTTTGATTTCCTGGGAGAAAACATTTTACAGATGCCTCTAGAAAGTTCTGAGGGTTGTTTAAAGTCATCTGCTGTTTTTAAAGATGGAAGTTCAAGGGAAATGATTTCAAAGGAGCTCAGAGGAGGGGAGCTGAAGCTGGCACATCTTCTCATTTGTGTATTCCTGAGCTCTGATTTGAAGGAAGGAAAAGTCTTGTTGTTTTGTAGAGACAGAAGAACTGAAATTGCCAACAAAACAAATCAGCTCTGAAGAAAAGAAATTTTTTTTCCCATCATCTGGATGTAGATCCCACACAAATGGAATTGGAAGCAGAGGTTGAAGGAAGAATGCAATGGCTGAACCTCTGCAGCCTCATCAACTCCCTGTTAAAGATGCAATTCAAGGAGAGGCACTGGAATAAAATCTCTTGGGGAACCATCAAACAAGGCTGAAATGTTTATGGAAAACAGTGGGAAAGTGGTATTTTTAAAATGTTCTCAGCAGTTTTCACTGTACATCCCCATCTGTGGTCAAAATACTCTTCTTATTATTTCCTCCTCTTTTTTTTTTTTTTTTTTTTTTGAAGGTGATGGGAATGCCTGATAACATCTGGGAGATTTTCTAGAATCAGAGGACAATTTCTGCTCATAATTTGCTTTTCTAACATACAGCTAACACTTCTGGAACAGAAGAATTGGGAAAGAGCATCCTGCAATCCTGCAATCCCTTTCCCCAGGAATCACTTGGCCTTTGGAGCAGACCCTGTCTGAGAGGTTGCTTCTCTTCAGGGCTCTGTTTAGAAACAAACACTGCACAAAAGTTCCTGGAAAATGTTTGTTTAATTCACCTGCAGCAGCAGCAAGAGATTTTATAAACAGCCTGCAAGAGGCCTTGCTGATAATCTCTGCTTAGAACATCATCTTAAATTGTTATATCACGTTGTACTCACAAAAATAAGAAAAAGCCCAAGTTAATTAAAATAAATTGATTGCTTTTCATTTAGCACTGGCGTGTTTACAGTCCCCTCAGCTGTGACACCTCCTGAACATGACACAATAATTTCCACGAGGGGGAAGTGATTATATGATCTCATTTAGAACACACTGGCATCATGGCAAGGTGGATTATCAGCCAAAAAGGTTTGTCAGCTTCATTCCTGAGAAAGAAGAACTCTAGAGATGATTTTTCCATCAGATCTAATATCTGCTGCTCACAGTATGCAGCTGCATTTTCTGCTTGATCATAGTTAATTTTTCTCAGTCTTGGCCGTATTTTCTTGATTGCCACAGAAATATCTTTGTTATTCTATTATTTGTAAAGCTAAAATAATCTCTCCATTTCATTTATTTCTGTCTTCATTTAGCTCCATTATTTTTCCCCAACAAATTTAGGGCTCAGAGACTTTGGAATCCTCTCCAGAACACTCAAGGCAAGGGTTTGACAGCTCATTTCAGACCTCTCTAAGCAATCTGCTCCAGCCTGCACATCAGGTACCTCTTGTCCAGCAGCCTGGACCAAGGCAGACCCTCTTTGCATTAAAAATTGGATTAATTCTTGTTAAAGCCACCGAGGGCATGAAAGACCTTTGACAAAAATTTGTGTAATTTATGATGATGATCCCAAATGCAATTTAAGAATTCCATTTTTCAAAGACCGTTCTACTGAATTTTATCAGCAGAACAATGTCCATGGAGTGTTTTTGCTTAGAGCCCTCACTCATTGCTTTCCTGAGCCATTTCAGCCTCTTGCACTTGATATTTGATCAATATTATGAGAAACCTGATCTGGTTGTCATTGAAACCACGGCAAAACTTTCTCCCCTTTTTTTTTTTCCTGACTGGAAACACGGCCAGGCTCTGATGTTTGTCTTTTAATTAACAAGAGAGTTTAGAGATGAGTCTGTATGTGGCTTTATTTGATGTGGTGGTGCCTTTCCTGGGGCTCTCACAGCCACATCTCCGAGCCCTTTCCGTGGGAGCAAAGCAAGAGAAGGACAAAACAGCTCTGAAGATGTCCCCAAACGACAAAAAGTACAACTAATTAAATTACTTCATGGCAGTGTTTAATCTTTTCAAATGATTTGAGGGTTGTTTTCCATCTCCTTCCCTGGTGCTTTCTCAGCTATTCAACATCAGTGAATCCTTTGTCCGTGCTGTTCCCCAGACTGAATAAAACCCTGGTGGAAATGTCTAACCCTGACTTTTATAATCCACTTTTGCAGATTAATATCTAAACTGAGCTGTGCTTTCTGTCCAGCCTGCCTGGCATTCTCTCTGCTGCTTTCAGGACACCTTCAAATAATCCCTGGTCCCAAAGAAAGGATTAATCTGTCATTTCTTATTTAAATCCTTTATCAATAAATATTTGAAATTAAGACAAATGTGATAAATAAGGGATTTAATTAACAATGGAGTTTCAGTGTTTTTATCCTTTCAGGTTGAGTTTGGCCTCTGTGCTTTCTGAAGTCTGTGGAGATTATTCAGTTTCTCTTGCAATCTTTTAATCTCTTCTATATGAAATATTTAAACTTTCAACATGTAATAATTACGAATAAGATCAAGATTGGATCTTAGAGCTACCTAAGGTAAATTCTTTAATTTCAGCTAGTGATAGCCTGAGAGCATTCCAGTTACAAAATCCACATTCTCCTGTTTCCTTTAAGGCAATACTGTCTCTGCCACTCTTATTTCAGTGTTCTCATTATGTTTCAGACTTGCTGACCGAAAGAGCCCAATTCCACCTGTCTGATTTACCTATAAAACCTGATTTTTAATTTTTTTTTTCTGAGATCTGGGTTTAGGAGTGGCCTGAGGTCTTTGGTTTTCTGAGTCAAGCTCTAACTGGATTGTGGAAAGGGCACAGAAAATTCTGTCAGAGAAAATGGAACTGAGGTCCTCAAAATCCCAGTGCATCCCTTCCTTCCTTCTTTTCTTCCTTCCTTCCTTCCTGCCTCCCTCCCTCCCTTGGTCCCTGTTCCTCATGAGCTGCCTGTACACATCATTATTCCAAGACAAGGCTCCTTTGATTCTCCTTTTTATCACCTCAGAACTTTTTACAGGTGAGACGTGCCCGTGGTTCCTCCAGCAGGAGCCCTCCTCCTCCAGCTCCAGGGCAGAAACACATTGTTGAGTTTACACAGAGCTTTAGTTCCTCGTTTGTTCTCCTTTACCTTCACTTCAGTTCGGGGATGTAAAACCAGCAAATGTCTTCATTTTGTTGTCTTCATTTTGTTGATGCCAATTCTGGCTCCGTGTAGGGCAAATTCCTCCTGGTTTTGTGGCTTCATTTGAAATCTCAGTCAATATTCTGCTATTTTATCTTTTTCTGGTCAATAATGAGAGTAGCTTTGGTGATCCTCTCTCTGTTCCTTATCATGTGCTGTTTAATATTTGTAATTATGTGGCTTTGCTGCAGGAAATGTGCTGGGCAAGGCACATTCAGAACACCAACCATCAAAATGGGGCAAGGGAAACCTCCTGGAAAGCACTCCCTGTTCTGCTGTGGGCCTCGCTCTCCTTTTGCCCAAAAAGCAGGGGAAAAATAGGAAAAAACGCCTGAAAATTTCCTTTTTTCCCTTTTTTTGGTAAACTTTGTTTCTCCCTGCCTGGCAGGAGGCAGAAGCAGCTAATGTCTCCCTGCTGAAAGCATTAACTGATTGCATTGTTGCTTGAGCACAGCAGCTGTCCTTATACATTTAGACTCCCAGTGACAACAAAATTAAGGCAGCCTCCCCTTCTGTCAGGCAATAAAATGATTTTCTCAACTTCTTTATTTCTTCTGAGAACTTCTTAGTGCCTGCCTTTCTCTGGCTGCAGCGAGATGCTCCATCTGAACTGATTAGAGCGAAGGAGACCTTTTACTCAGGGCTTTCCAGAAAGGAAGAACAAAAAATAATCTGTATTCCAGAGCGCCCTGAGGGCTGATTTCCTCCACTTTCCCATTTGCTTTAGCTTGGTACATGTGGGTGAGTGTTTAATCTCATTTATGCCACCAGTGCTCTGCTCAGTAATTGCCCGTGGCTTTCTGGGGTCTGATGAAAAGGATCTGTGACACCCATGGGACAGAGCAGATCTCTGCTTGGGAGCACAGGGTGCTCCTGCAGGGGCTGAACTCTTTCATCTGGGAGTCTGGAAGGCTCCTGAAGCTTTCTGCAAGGTGATAAAATGAAATATCCACAAATGGCTGGCAGGCTTTGTGTGCCAGGGATGGCAGCTCACCCTGGCTCGGGAAGGGCTCCCGGGGCCAGCTGGAGCCAAAGGCCACCTGCTCTTCTCTCCTGAAGGAATCAAGGAGGGACAGCCTGGCTTTTGGATGTCCTGCAGGGACTGTGTGGGTCTCCTGCTGCTGCTCTGGGCTCTGTCCCACCCACCTGATCAGGCAGTGTGGGGAATAGTAAAGGTATTCAATAGCAACAAAGTTAAGAGAGTTTCTTTGTGGTTGTACTGAGAGGGGGAAATGTGGGAAATGGTTAAAGTAAGAAGATTTCCAGAAAGCTGTAAAAGGAGGCCTTAGAAACAGAAAGAGCACAGAAATTAGAACTTGCTGCAGCTGCAAAGTCTGAAAGGAGAAAAAGTTACAATGGTACAGGAAGCAAGGACATGAAACAATAGTTTGAGTTTTAGGCTAAGGTAGACCTTAAGACTGCAGAAAAATCTGCTTAGCAAGATAGTAGAAGGTTTTAGGCTTAATAATGGAGTATTGTGTATTGTGACAAAAACCAGACAAGCACTGTGTGAAGCAGGTGCAGTGTGCTTTAGTGACTGCTGGAACAACTCTGTAGGCTTTAGCAATGTGCCCGTGGCTAGGAAGTTTTTAAAGTGCTCTGTAACAGAAATCTTTGGCTGTTGCTGGCAGTATGTGAGCTTTTGCCATCTTTCTGTTGCCTCACCCATGGAATGAGGCTGATGCTGCAATAAAGCTCAAGGAATGAACCCCAGCAGTCCTGTGCTGTTTGTGAAAACCTCCAACACAAGGCAGTTTTGGGTTTTCTGTCAGACCTCCCACGGCAGCAGTGCCAGGGGTCTCAGGGAGGCAGAGCAGGGCAGCCCTGGGCTCATAAATCATCTCCAGCATCCCACATTCCTTCTCAAAAATTTCCTACCTCTGCTTTGCAGGGCCAGTGGCTCGCTCTGACTCACCCATAAATTTGGGCTTTTTTCATTTTGCCCTCTTTGTGTGACAATGACGTGACAAGGCCACCTTCAAAAGACAGGGGGAAGTCCCACAGAGTTTCCCCTGCCAGGATCTTAGGATGACAGGGAAGCAGAACTAAGAAAATAATTTTAAACTCAGTCTTTTCTTCTCTCAATGACTTATTTTGGATACAGCCAACCCACCTGCAAGAAGAGCACTGAAGGTGTCTCAGAGCTGCTGAGTTGCTGATTTCTGTGCTGAAGAGATCTCTGCATTCTCAGCTGCTGATGTTATGTATATCCAAACTTAAATATGCATTGTTTTTAATGGGAAAACCACCCTCCAGTGTTTTAATAACTTGTTTTTCCCAGGTCTGATTGTGTCTCTTTACAAGAAGTTGCCAGTTCCAACTCAAAAAACACCAAGTCTGCTATAACTTATAGACTGCAGGGTAAAAAACCCACAGCACCAGGCTACATCATTCAAATTTGCCACAGCAGGATCCTTCACCTATTTTCAGAAACATTTAGTTTTATTTTTTCCTCTCCATCTGACCCTTGCAGCTCAGCATTGGTAATTAGCCCCCTGCTTCTCCTGTAGCTACTAAAAACCAGGGAAAAATAAATGTTTCCATTTGAAACCATTATTGCAAAGGCACTGCCGTGGAACGCTGGAGACTCACTCCTCATGTGAGGGAGATTTCCATAAAATGACACTCAGGCATTTGGGGGTTAGCCTTCAGAATTAAGAACAGTATATTTTCTTTTCTTTTTTCTTTTTTTTTAATGAAAACTTGAGGCAGTGCCATTTCTGTGCTTCAGAGCCTGAACTCAGCTGTTAAAATCTCAGCTTGAGGTGCTTTCATCCTAAAATCCCTAATAGAAACCTCTCCAATTTGAAATAATAAAAATTACTATCAATGTAAGCAACGAAAAAGTCTTTGGGAGCATCATCTCTTCTGCAATGGTACCCAAAGGAAATGATGTTTATATGGAAGAATGGTCAAGCAATGATTCTCTTTTTTTAAATCGTTACTGCAGGAGATCTGCAAAACAATTTCCCAGCACACGTGGTCCTAACAGTGCTTGGATATTTTTGTAGCAGCTCCCTCCCCAAAATATCCTTCCAATTATTCCAGCTGCGCCTCCCAGATCAAACTCAGAGTTTAAGGATCCAGGAAAACGTTTGGATCAGCTGCTCAGAGGTTTCTGCAGACAGACACAATCAAGCTGAGATTTCATTTTATCATTAAATACCCAAATCAGACCAGAATTTACCAAAGCCTCACAGGAAGTATTGCACCTTGGTAGCTCTGAATCTGCCACTCTGCCTCTTGTTCAATCTGTGGACTTAAATTTAAATCCTATTTTCTTCCTTCTGCAAGGGACATATTAGAACAGATGTTATTGACTGAGATTCTAATCCTGCAATGACACTGTGGCCAGCTCATCCAATTTTCTTATGAAATTTGATGGTTTTCTTTAAGCTTCAGCTGCTTGTATCAACCACTTGTTTAAAGAGCTCAGCCTTTCATTCATTTCAAGGAGATTTCTGACAGGCAGGATTGAGGGCTGGGGTGTACACTGAAGATTTAAAAAGCCCAACGTGTCCAAACATCAAAATTATTGCCTGTTTTGGGCAGTAATTGTGATTCTTTAATGCTTTCACCTAGAAATAAAGGGTGACAGTGCAGTGCTTGCTGGATGGGGCTGAGGAGGAGCAGCACAGCCCTGGCAGCCAAAGATGAGTGTTAATTCTTGGAGGAGACTGAAACAACAACCAGAAAATCACGATGGGGCCCCTCTGCAATGAGGAAAGGCTGGCAGAGCTGGGATTGTTCACCTGCAGAGGAGAAGCTTTGGGCTGAGCTCAGGGTGGCCTTGCAGGGCCTGAAGGAGCTGCAGGAACCATGGAGAGAGAGAATTGACAAGGGATGGAGTGATGGGACACAGGGAATGGCTTCACACTGATAGAGAGGGGGTTTAGAGGGGATTTTGGGGGGGATTGTTCCCTGTGAGGGTGGGCAGCCATGGCACAGGTGCCCAGAGCAGCTGGGGCTGCCCCTGGATCCCTGGCAGTGCCCAAGGCCAGGCTGGACACTGGGGCTGGGAGCAGCCTGGGACAGTGGGAAGTGTCCCTGCCATGGCAGGGGTGGCACTTTAAGGTCCCTCCCAACCCAAACGATGCCACTATCCCAAAATTTTACAGTGTCCATGGCTTAGCTTGAAGACTCCCATTTTCTTCCCCCATTTCTCTCTTCTGCACTTTGGATGCAGACAAATCCAGAATTAACATCTCTTCGTGTGTTTTATCCAGTTCCCCTTTTCCCACAAAGGTTTTATTTACTTCACTCCTGACTCGATGCCACTCTGCCTCAGAAATTCTCCTCAACTTTGACTTTTCTTGCAGCACAAAGGCAGCGGGAGAGCCCTTAAAGTCATCATCAAAATCTTTATTTTCATGCCTTCCAAAGGCCCTGGAAATAGATACTACACATCATTGTAAATAGTATTTCTCTTAATGCAATGATCTCGCTCTAATCTTCCAGTGGTGTGAATACGCTTAGAGAGATGGATGCTAAATAAATTAAAACGAGCTAAGAGAAGATGCTTCATAACCTGGAAATATTGCAAACATTATTTAAAGTAGTTAATATTTTTACTGCCTCGTGAATGCTAATCTCTGAGAAATCTCAGGTACCAAATATAGTTTTAATTCTCAATTTTAGTTCTCGCAAACTGGAACTGTAAATTAATTTCAACACTATAAAAAGTAATAGAGACGTTTATTTTCTTAAGCAATCTGCCTCATTCAGCTGCAGACTGGATCTGAATTAATGGTCCTGGCATGCTGAATGCAAAATTAGTGATAATGTGAAATGCACGTAATGATAATATCTGCTGCAAGAGTTATAACGCTGGGCTCCACATTTTTTCTCATTAATCTTCTCCATTACTATTAAAAAAATGATATTGAGCACCCACTCTGGCACTTGAGTGCTTTTATGGGGTTTTTTATAAGAAATGGTTCCTTTTGCAGGAAGAGCACAGCCCGGGTGTGCTTCAACCTTTCGGGGATGTTTTAAGTGAAGAATTAAGGTGCCTGTTGCATTTCCAGAATCCAATGTCAGGACAGGACAAAACTTTGGAGAAGTCATTGGATGTGGCTCCAAAGAGAAAGAGAAGGAGTTGCTAAACAGAAAAATTGGAAAGAGCAGGGATCCAGAGCTGGTGGAGCTCAGTGACAGCACTGCCCTCCCTGTCCCACAGCTCCTTGGATTACGGACTGAGGCTTTGTGTGGAGCTGCTGGAGTGTCTGCACAAGCGCCAGGACAAGAGGAGAGAAGCAGAGGAGTGCACGAGGGGATGAAAATGTGATCAGGAAAGGGAGTGAAGAGAATCAGAGGCTGTGGGAAATACATGTGAAGAAAAAGTGGCTTCCGGTGACCCTGCTGTGCATCAGAAACAAAATAAAAACCTTTTTTATTTCCTGTTTTATTTTATTCATTTTGCCTTTTATATTTCCTGTGAGTGATAGGGTGTTAGAATCTAAAATGCAAAGAACTCTGAGAAGTTTGAGTTTGTAAGCTAAAGTTTAGAATTAAACACAGAATTTAATTTAAGACCTTAGAAAACGCTTCTAAACTTAAGTGCTAGAAGTAAGACTATAGATTTATAGTTTAAAACAAAAACACATTAAACTAAATGAAATTAAGAGTTTTAGAGTTTAAGATATAGAAAAAAATAAAAATAATTACAGAAGTAAACAAAGAGTTTAAAATACAGTACTGTAAATTTGTGTGTCATAACATGATTAACTAAAAGCTTACACTGCAACATAAATCCACAGAACATAATATTTAAAGATTGAGTCAAAAACATAAATATCCTTATTAACAATATTTTATTAATCAGAAACTCCTTAAAAAGTCTTACAACTGAGAGTCTTGTGACCTTCTGAACCATACTACAACAATGTGACCCAAACTCACCCTTCCTGCCTATATAAAAAATTTAAAAAAAAACCCACATCATCAAAAACAACTCAAAAGTCTCATCTCTAACTTATTCAAAACTCCCCACTGTGAAAGGCCTCTCTCTCTGNCCCACCAATAAATTATCACAGCAGGGCATTGCCAAAGAGACTCAGTGCTGGTGTCTGTCCCAGCAGGAGCACAGGATTTCCCTGTCCCCTGACTCAGATCCTGTTTGTCGATGGGTTTTGCTGCAGCCACGGGGTTTATCTCATGGGGTTTATGCTCTGGCAGCGCCCAGCTGGGGTTGGGAGGTTGGATCCCACCTGATGGAGGGGGGAATCAGGATCCTGGATCCCCCCAGGCCCTTCCTACTCCAGGGCTGTCTGGAAGCTGCTCCAGCCAGGCTGGGAGTGACTCGGTGCTCGTGGCACTAAACAAAACTCAGAGCAAACAGCAGAGCAAGAACAATGCCCAAAACCTCTGCTGCAGCATTGCAGGGGAGCTGCTTGAACCTGAGAGTGGGCAGGGAACCCCAGGGACACTGGGGCTGGAAAAGCCCTCCAGGGTCATCGATCCAACCCTTGAGTCATTCCTGGGACACTCCAGGGATGGGAACTCCAAACCTCCCTGGGCAGTTCCAATCCCTGACCACCTTTTCCATGTGGAAATTCCTCCTGCTGTCCACCCTGAGCCTCCCCTGGTGCAGCCTGGGGCCATTTCCTCTTGTCCTGTCTCTTGTTCCTTGGGAGAAGAGACTGATCCCCATCTTCTGGCATTGTTTCTTGCTGTGGGAGCAACTGATAACCCAGGAAAAACCCAGGGATGGTGCAGGGGAGGCTGGGCTGGAGGTGGGGACAGCTGCCTGATGCACTGGTGGCACCTTCTGCCTACAACACGGTGGCTTCCAAAGGGTTTTATGCCTTACGTGGTGAAAGTGAAATATTTTGGGCTCAGCAGCGTTTATTTTGTTTTCTTTCCTTTGGACTAACGAGCCTGAGTCAGGAAACCATGCAGGGAAAATCAGTATGCAGAGTGCAAGCATCAATTTAAATCTACAAAGTTGCAGCGGGCTATATAAAGATTTATTAATCAAAACATTTGCAAAATATTGACTGTGCGTGTACGCTGTGAGGCCTGAGAGATCATCTGCAAAGCAAAGCTTGAATTAATCACTTCTTCTCATCCATTAATCCTTAAAGAATTAAAAAATTATGTCGCAGATATTTGTGGGTATTTTGCGAACTAATTTCATTCTCTAATTTCAAATTTTTTCCACTCAACAGTTGTCATGTAGAGGGAGGAAACAACAAGTCAGGGCAATCAGCCCAATTTTGGCTCCCAGAACAGGGGGTGGGTTGGAGAAGTTTATTCCTGGATCCTTCCCATCCTGAGGGGACAAGTCCAGAGCCCAAAAATCCCGAGGGACAAAGCACAACCACAGCATCACACCAAGAGCATTTCGGTGCCTCTTTTGGCTTAAACAGCTCTGCAAAAAACAGACCTGAGGAAATCTGGTTAGAAGGATTTGGCAGCCCCTGTTCTCTGCAAAAATAGATGTACTGGAAGGGAAAACCAGAGGAAAATGTGGTTTTGTTCCATGCTTATTCTGCTGGAAGTTGTGAAGTGCCACAAAGCAGCCCTGTTGTAGCTGATGGCTTTAATTTAAAGAAAATAATCAATTTGTAGGGCTGGCATGACGGGCAGCAATGGCCATGGTTTTATTTCAGATGTTTCTTTGAGTGGGTTCATGAAGATGTTTTATAAACAAGGTTTTAAAGTGCAAGGCAGGTTGTTATTTTATTTCCTCCAACAACTAGTAAGTGGGAGAGCCAGGGCTGTGTTTATAGCAGGATGTGTTTATGGAGGAAATCTTGCAGTGGCTGGAGGAAGGAACACACATCTCCTAATGCAGAGAATGGTTGGGAGCTGCTGCTGAAAATGTGGTGGCAGAGCTGAAATAGAGAAATTATTAATAGATAAATTATTATA
The DNA here is from genome assembly GCA_013397155.1 of Irena cyanogastra. Taxonomy (NCBI): domain Eukaryota; kingdom Metazoa; phylum Chordata; class Aves; order Passeriformes; family Irenidae; genus Irena; species Irena cyanogastra. The sequence goes on from VWZV01010772.1 coordinate 367,002, forward strand.
TATACAGTNATTATATTCTATATTAACAAAATATTATATAGTATATATTATATATTATATAGTATGTTAATAGATAAATTATTATATTACATAATTAGATAAATTATTCTGGTCCCTAGATAGCAATGTCTATGCTCTACCCTGCCTCTACCTGGGATTCCCTTTCTCAGGCAGGGAGGGAAAATCAGAAATGTGGTTTTTCATTATTTTCATTACACAGCTCTCTGTTTCCTGCTCTTCATGTGTATGCACACATTTCTGAGTTTGCACATATCTGTATTTCATACATATATTTATATATATATGAAAGATCACTTATTTAACAGCTTTTTTATTTTATACTTTTATTCTGAATTTCCTTTGGAGGTGGTTGTGCCCCAGGTGCCTCTGGCAGCCCAGAGCTGTGCATTCACTCCCTGAGGACAGAAATTGCTCCTGAGCAGAAGGGTGGGAATGGAAATCCATAACCCCTGCCTTAAATTCATGGCTTGATGGAATAAACTTCACCTTTTACCAAAATCACAACAACTGAGCACAGTTCTCTCTTCTAACTTGTGATGCTTGGATCTTGGGAGAGAGGTGTGTGCATGTTAAATAGGAGAAAAGGTTTATTTTACAGGTCAGACTTTAAGAGGAATTTTAAAAGCCTTGTGAACTAAATGGCCTGGAAGAACTTTTCTGTTAGGGAGTATTTCTGAGCTGCAGCAGTGTGGGGTTTTGTGGGTGTTTTCTGTAGGAGCTCTTTATCTAGCTGTGTTAATTTTATTTTACATATTTCACTAGAAAATGCAAATATACAAATATATAAATATATATATTAAAAATATGAATATAGCAATACTGACTTGTAAACTGAAAGCAGCACTGATGACATGAAACAAAAGTGTTTCACCCTCTAGACAGGGAGCTGGATATTTTTAGGGCTGGGGGGAGGATGCAGCTCTGCACCCTGGTACTTGTTAAAAGTGGAATTTCCTTGGTCTGATGGAGCAGTTCCACCAGGAGAAGAGCTCAGAGCTGTGGATTAACAGCCAAAGGTTTCAGGAGCACAGGGCTCTTCCCTCAGACTGGGAAAACCTTGGGACAGCCAGGATCAGTGGTGTTATATTCACTTTATATTCACTTTATGGCACTGCAAAGGCACTGCAGAGCCACGGGATGCTACAAAAAGCCCCAGGTGCAGGCAGCACCTTCCCTAAAGCAGCAGGGAAAGCTCCATTCCATCCTTGAGCCCTTCCTAGGAGCCCTGGAGCTCCCACCCCTGGGGAAAGGGACAGTGACATCAGCTTTAGGAGCAGCAGAGAGCTCTGAAAAACACGTTCAGGCATGAAGTGAGAAGAAGGAGGAGCAGGTTCATCCTTCTCCTCCAAATCCAAACTCCCGCCTGCCTTTTCCCATGCCAGCCTTCCAGCTTCTCCCCTGGCTGAGGCTGGGGCTGGGCTCAGCCCGGGCAGGGTAATCCCACAGGGGTTGAGCCCTGGAGCTCCTTTCCTCTGCTCTGCAGCAGCGTTTGTCTCCTGCTTTTCTCTGCTGGAAGCAGGAATACAAAAAAAGTACTTCTAGCTCAGCCAGTGGATGATTTTTATCAGCTCATTTTAGTCAATAAAGAAAGAAGTCAATCACTCCTGGAAAATAGCACTTTCCAGTGCTGTATAAACCTGGCCAGTACAATTGCAGAATAAATCAATAACTGCATTAATCAATACGATGTAAACTGCTGATCTCTGTGGATAAATTGTACCGGTGTAAGAAGGCTTTCAAATAAATTCTAAACCCACTCAAACTGCACAGGCTTTGAATCTGCTGAGCGCACTGGGATCTGGGGAAGATTTCTGCTGTTTCTCTTCAAAATCTCTGGGACAGCAGGGCTGCAGAATAATATAATTAAATCATGGTAGCAGTGCTTCCCCAGACCACTGCAGTGAGAGCTCCAGAAAAGATCCCTTCACTCAAATTTGCCAGGAAAAGGGGATTTCAGGGTGAATAGGGTGGGCAGCCCTGGCACAGGTGCCCAGAGCAGCTGGGGCTGCCCCAAGGCCAGGCTGGACACTGGGGCTGGGAGCAGCCTGGGACAGTGGGAGGTGTCCATGGTGGCACTGGGTGGATTTAAGGTCTCTCCCAACCCAAACCATTCCATGATTTCCATGATTCCTGTTTCTGTGACTCTGAGAACAGCAAGAGGTGCACAGAGAAGGGAAGGCTGCTCCTCCACCTGGGTATTTGACAGCCCCAAGAGCTGCAGGAGGTTTGGCTTCTCCAGACACCTCCATTTTTTATGAAACCCTGCATTCCAGCACCTCAGTTTTTATTTTGCTTCTTCCCATAACAGTGACCTAATGCAAGGCTACTGGCAGAGCCTGTGGATGGTTTCTAAGGGAAAAATTGGATTATAGCTGAGGAGCTGGGAGCCATGGCAGCAGAGTGATTGGAGCAGAGGAATGTGGCTGGGAATGTGGCCGGGAAACCAGCACAAGGAGACAAACAGGAACATGACTGAGGAAAGTCTGTGCTGGACGTTTCACTGAAGGCAATCTGGAAAAAACCAATTGTTGGGAGGTGATGACTCAAGTGCAACAATTCCCTTTATATCATTGAATGCACCTTACAAAAAACTTCTGCTCTTCTGGGATGCCTTAGCATTTCAGAATTATTCCAGTTCATTCCATAAAGATGACAAACATTTGTAGCTGCTTTTCAGTACTGAAATATATTGGTGTCTATAAAATGGGTTAAGTAAAGAAACAAAGCACACCAGTATGATTAATATGACATTTTAATTAATACATCAGACCTATTTTCAAGTATTTAGTGCTAGGAACTGACAAAAGAAGTTCCTAATAAAAAAGCCTGAATGATTGAAGCTATTTAGAGGCCCTCATTGTACTGTGCTGTCAAAATGTCCAACTGACCTTTTCCTCATGGTAAATTTTTTCAGGGAAGATTTTATACAGGCTATTTTAATAGTGCTGATTCCCCACCCTCTCCTCCAGTTTTTAGATTAGATAATGGTCAGAGTGAGAGAAATGTCAAATCCATACCTAGACTCTGGATTTGTCCAGGGGCATTCTGTGTAAAGTCTGTGGAACCTTAGTTAAATTTTTAGGTGGGTATTTCTGAATGCATTTTTTGCCATTATTTTATATTTTCAGTTTGGAGCAATCCTGGAGGTGTTGTCCCTCCCATAAATTCAGTCAGGAGCAGAAGGAGCACATGGAAAAGAGCTCAGCTCAGTGGAGGGAGGCTGGGCACTCCCTGGCAGGAAAAATGCACAGACAGTGCAAGAGTCCTGCTATGCCTGTCCCTTACCTGGAGAGCTCAGCAATGACTCTGTGACTGCCACCACACCTCAATCCACTCATCCCCAAGGCCTGGCAGTGCCCAAGGCCAGGCTGGACAGGGCTTGGGACACCCTGGGACAGTGTAAGGTGTCCCTGTCATGGCAGGGGTGGCACTGGATGGGATTTAAGGTCCCTCCCAGCCTGAACCATTCTGGGATTCTGTGCCCATGACATTGTGGCTACACCTACAGAGGCACCTGGAACCTCATTTTTGGGAGCACTGAAATGCAGCAACCCTCGGGGACATCCAGGACAATTTTGGGGGATGGTGTCTTGGAAGTATCAGTGCTGGAGGGGAATAAATGAGACATGAGGGTTAAAAGTTAACTTAGAGTAGAAATTGATTTTGGGTTTAGATGAAGTGTGCTGCTTTAACTTGTTTAGGCTGTAACTTGCAGTGCTCACAAAGGCTTGCAGAGATGAACAGAAGAATGCAAGGCCCTGGGAAGAGCAGTTTTCCACCCCTACCCCCACAGTAAACCACGGTGGTTTATTCAAGCTCTGACATCGAGAGGGAAAGCAAATCCATTGGTTTATTCAATTCTCACATCTCTTGTGCTCCCTGAGCAGACAAAACTCCGTGGAGGGGGGCACAGGGGGAGCCAAGATCCCCTGACTCCCCCCCCAGCACCCCAGTGAGTCCCCAAAATTCCGTGGGCAGATGGATCCCCTCCTCCCCACGGGCCCTGCAAATCACTGTGGGGAATTCTCCCCCCACGAGGCACAGGCAGATATTAATAAAACCTTTTCTGCACATTTACAACACATTTGCTCATGGATGTGATTTAGAGCTCGGTGTCAGGGCTGCATTCCAACGACCTCCAGAAAACAGGGAGTTTCTGCACTCCAGGATAATGCTGATTTAGGGGCTGGTGCAATAACACACGTGGGCTATTTGATTTCGTTTCTTGGCATTCCTATTCAAAAATTGCCCTATAAAGAAGGGAGAAGATGTTAAATAAAGTTTAAATGCTCGTAAATCACAAAGAAACATTGTGCTCGGAGTGAGCGGAAACATTTGGAGAGGCTCAAAATTGCTTTTTTCATGGAGAAATATTTTGTTGATGTGTTAAATTCAAAATGAAAATCCCTGACCGTGAGTCTCTTTCATGTTTTGGTACTTTGCTTAGGTTATCAAAAGAAAATAGGCATTATTTTTCCAGCTGTCTGAAAACTGTGGTGAGTCTGTGATTTTTCTCTCAAACCTGCTAAGCCTGGGCCCAAAATTCCCTTTAGTGGGCACCTTTAAATGGGGTTTTTAATTCAGGTTTTGGCTGTTAAAAATCAGGAACACTGCAGAGTTTTTCTGTTGTTTTCATTTCAACTTCTGGTTTTAGGGGATTTGTGCTGTTCCTATTTCCACAGTTTTTCCTGCAACTCTAAGTGACAAAATTCTTTTTGACCCTTTCTCTTTTTAATGAAAGCTGCCAGCCATGTGAACTCTCTCCATTTCAGCATCATGTGCTTTAATAACACTTTCACATAAAAAGAGTTGGACTTTCAGTGCTTTGGGCTGCTCAGGCTCAATTTGTCCTGGTAAAACACCAAAAAAAGGACTGGGGAGCTGAGGAGGAGAGAATGAACCTGCACAGGTTCTGCAGTGATTTAGGGAGGATGGGAGGAACTGGATTTAAAGTTTTTTCTCCTTCAGACTGCTTAGTTCTGCTCCTGAGGCAGAATGTTCACCCTGGAACTCCAGCTCCAAGGGAATTCAGCAAGGGAACGTTCACTCATATTCCTGGGATTCCTCACTTGTCCCTTTTTTAAAAAGGGCTGCTCCCATGGGAGTGACAAAATGGAGAAATGCTGAGGTTAGAGAGTCTGATTTGGATATTCCACAGCGAGAAAAGAACATCATTGCTGCACAAAAGTGAGAAGAAATCTGAAGAAGTGATTCATTGTTTACTTGCAGCGCAAGGAAAAATGGTTTTACTTCATTAAGGTATTATCAGGATTTTGTATAGCACATTCATTTCTTTCTAAACCATTCTCCTCTTTTGAAAGCTGTGTTAAACCTCTTCCTAATAACTCCTGTGATTAGGAACTTTGTAGAAATCCCAGAGGACAGACTTCTAAAAGTGACATTTTATTTCCAGAGCCTCCCTGTAATTAAGCATCGCTCAGACCTTCTATTGAGCTCTAACTGCTCTGCAGAAAATCTCTTTTCACTTGAATAAAAAGATGTTTTGGGTAAAGTTAGCAGAGAATTACATTCATGTTATGAAGTGTAAGAATTTCAGATTCAGTTTAATGAAGGGAAATAAAAGGTTCCTGTTGTTTAATGGGCACAGAAGGTCTGGGAGTGAGCAGAGGTCCTGCTGGACAGCTGCTGGGAAGGGATGATGCAAAAAACTCTCTCAAAACCAAACAGGAGTGACCTCTAGAAAATATTTTATTGAATTCAGTGTGGGGGTTATTAAATATCACCAGCTGGAAGGGATCTTTAATGTCCCTTTCAGCCCAAACCATTCCATGATCCTGTGAAGTTATTTGCTTGGACATCTATCCCTACCGTGTGGTTTTGTAATGATTTTATCATTTTTGAGTTTATTTTCTGCCAGACCAGCCCGTGGGCTCTGTTAGGAATCAGAGAAAGGTTTGGCTTGGCAGGGACCTTGAGGAGGTACCAAAGTTTTGGAGCTTCCTCTGTGAATTCACATTCTCTGAAGGATTTCCAGGCACAGCTGAACTTCTTTTACTCCTTCGTGTGCTGACACATCCTCACCCCCATTCCAACAGCCCCCTTTTTAAAAATATTTGGGGTATTTGCTCATCTTGTAGTTATAAATGTTTACAAACATGACACAACATGGATCTGACAGTGGGGAAAAGAAAATAAACTTCAGAGCAAAGTGAGAAGGAAGAAAAGATTTCTCAGTAATGACATCAGGCAGAAACCACCTTTTATCAGATGTAGTTGAAGCTGGCAGGAGCGTGGCTTCAAGTGTGGAGCTGCATCTCCTGACTTGAAAGCCAAGCTCTGGCATTTAATTTGTCATTCTGGGGACTCAGGAGATTGAAGGGCTTAATTAGCTGCTTTTATTTATATTTCAAAATGATGAAAATCAGTGTTCTTTTCATTTACCTTCACGCACAACCCACAGATGAATCTGTGCTTTCAAGCCACGGCAAAGAATAACAAAATCAGGAGAGACCAACTGATCCTGCCTAATGACAGCTGGATTTCAATCTTCCCTCAAAAAATATTCAGTGTCTCTGGAAGTTTTGCTGATCAGAACAGCCTTTGCATGGAAAAGTCCTTTAAAATGGATTTGAGAATATGTAAAGTATCTGATGGTGTAAAAGGTGCTGCTGTTCCAGCTCTGGTTCAAGGCCTGCTGATGACACTGAACGTTTTTCTATGGAATTCTCTGGGCTTTGGGTTGGTCCATAGGAGACTCCTTTTATTTAAGTTCCCCTTTCCTGTAGAAAATAGCACAGGGCACTTCAAATAATGTGGTTTATGACACCTCCTCTAATACAGACAAGTGCAAAAAGTAAACAAATAGCTTTTATTTAATTGAAAGTGGTTTTTTAACAGTATACATTGAAGAACTTGAGATAAATAATATCCACATCACAAGAGTTCTAAATCACTTCTCCCCTCCGTGGCATCAGCTTGTACAGGTTGACATTCCATTAAAACGCTGTTCCAATAACAACTACTTGGAAAAAATTGGAGACCACCCACATGCCAATCCCAAATTAGGTTTGGCACCACTCTGTTTAAGTAATGCATGTTGATTTACCCCTTCATTTCCAAGCCTATTTTTAAAAATTCATGGAATATCGAGACCTAATATTTTCCTAATGACAGACCACTCCAACCTCCCTCCCCCTCCCCAGTGCTGATTTTTCTCAGGAATGTTGGTTATGGTGAAGAATTAAAATAAAATCTACACTTTTTATTTTTAGAAGTCCACAGCTGAGCATTGCTGGAACCAGCAAGGAAAAGGATTTAGAAGAACAGAACTCAACAGCAGGATCCCAGATGCCAAAGTATGGTTTATCCTTTGGGATAATTTCACTGCTCCAGAGCTTAAACCTGTAAAAATATAAACAGACAGAGATAAATCTCTGTCAAAAATTACTTTTTCTTTGCATTTTAGCTTAACAGCAATCTCAGTGCTCTTTTCAAGATGAAACATTATCCACAAATGTTATTCCTATTTTTTTGTTTATTAATTTGTAGTGGCCACTTTGTGTAGTAGGGTTTGGGTCAACATCCCACCTTTCCTGTGAGTATCTTCTTCAAGATGGTTTTGACTATTTTGTTGCAAAACAAACTATGGTATATAAATATAAAACTGCTCCTTTTTCCATGAATAATAAGTTATTTATGAGAGCACAGGCTGCACCCTGGGCCACTCCACCCCAGCCAGGGTACAGGGCTGAGATCTCTGTCCCAGCAGCAGCTCCAGGGCAGATTTAGGGCTACATTATGTGTGAGAACTTTGACTTTCCCAAGAAATCTTGTTCCTGTGTCCTTCCCTGAGCTCTGCATGCCAGGGCAGTGGAGAGCTGCACTAAAAATAAGGTGTGGGGCAAAACACTTTCTCCTCTAGTGAATGCCAGAGTATCAGAGACAAATTTATAGGAGCCAGCATCAAAAAGCACCAGGAGGGAGGACACCTATGGCAAGGGACAATCTGGGAATCTCTTGTGCTTAGAGGCACAGATTTCTTCTTATGCAACAGCATTCAGAGGGGAAAAAAAATTCTCTCACTTACTGGATATTTTTGGAATCCTAATTTCCTCACTGCTGCTGCCATCGCCACCATCGCTGACGGTTCTTATCTCGATGAGATAATCTTCTTCAAACGGGACCAGAAGTTCAGCTGAAGTGTTGTTTGTCTCCAGGATATGGGCTTTGCTCTGTCTGTTCTGTCTGTACAGAATCTAAGCAGAAAGGGATTGGAGAACAAGAGTTATTTCACTTAGTGTTAATTTTTAATGGAGTTTTTTGCAGGGGGGACTGAGAGATTCTTCTGTCGTGTCCCAAAGTTTTCTGAGCACTCTCAGCATCCTGCAGGGTGTTAAAAGCAATTAAATTAAAATAAGGGGAATAAATTCTGCAGGATTTTGGGGTGGGTACCACAGCAGGTGGTTTTCTAGAACCTAAGGATAATCAAAGAATTCTGCACTCCAACCAAACTTTAAAATAAATGTGTATTTCCTTTAAAAGTAGATTTATGGGAGTGCTTTTTGGTTCATTCCCATATATCTTTTCGTGAGTATTTTCCAGTCTTTTTTTTAAAGGAACATTTATGAACTGCCAGAAAGTGAGAATGTTTAAATGTGGTTTATGACTGCCTTTAATGCTTCAAAGGCTGTTCTCTATTTCTTATGTATCTGTGAAACTCCTTCCCTGGTGATATGAAAGCAAGAAACTTTAGGTAAGTAAGATTACAAGGGGACAAGAGAAATGCAGGATTTGGGACAGAAAATCCCTGTGTTGGGATAAAGAAGTCCTACTCTGAATGAATATTTGTGTAAACATCAGGCAACCATCCCAATAAATCCAGAAAAATCAGTGTTCCAGGTAATGAACACTCACTTTCCACCAAACCTCTGTACCTGTATTGTGACCAAAACATTTGATTAATGAGATAAAAAAATCACTTACTTTGTAGCCCAGCACCTCAGACTCATTCTCCATTGTTTTCACATGCTCCCAGTTCAGGCAGATTTTGGAATTTGTCAGCTTCCAGGCGATGTTCGCTGGAGGTTGACTTGGTGCTTTAAAAAAAAAAAAAAAAAGATGATAATAATGAGATAAACTGAATATTAATTTTCATGGTGTAGATGAACAAGCTGCTGATATGGGACTAGCAAATGCTTGGGTGATTCAAACCTAAAAGAGCAAAAAACCATTTTCCAGTCCATCATTACTCTGGTATTAGTCAGAATAAAGATCTATTCATAGCACAGAACTTCTTACTGTGAGACTTCATTTGCAAAATTAGGCACAGCCTGACAGTGTCTGACAGTTCAAGTTATATTCGAGAGACTTTGTGGAAGGAAAATGTTGTTCCTCTCTGTATTTCCATGTCTAGAGGATGTTTTGCTGTCTGGATCTCAGAAAAAGCTAAAACTGAGAGCAAACTACAGAAGCCAAGATTTCCATCAGCCAGGACAGGTTACAAAGAGCTGCACATGAAAGTCTCCATGTGATCCACCATGAAACATTGTAGGATTTTAGAAATTCTCAGCACAATAGGCTGAGAGCAGCTTTTTCAAAGGCTTTTTAAGCCTAAGTGTGAGGACTTTGAAAATTTGCCTACAAGTGCCTGGAACTGAATCCCGTGTGAACATGTGAGGGTGGAGCTGTGCCTTTGAACTGCAGCTCAGATTTAGGCCAACACCTTCCCTCCTCTTCCATGGCACGTCCTCCCAGGCCCTGCTGGGTGGTGGCACAGGAAAGGAGGATTGAAACAGAGGTAAAAACGAGGAGAGAATTGGAGAAACAGATTCCAGCCCTGATTCTAAATTGTTTAACTCTGGGATCCTTCTCTTCCCGTCTATGTGTTGGTGATTGATGGATGTCACTTGGAAGGAACAGTTGGTTTTGTGACAATTTCTTTCATTTCCCACAGAGATAAAACAAATTGATGGGTCCCGCTGTTCCATATCCATCTGCCTTGTGGCTTTGTAGAAGTTTAATCCATCCCTCTGATAGGGAATGAGGTGGTGGTGGAGCTCCCAGGTGAATATCCAGGGATGTCCTTCCATCGGCCTCACTGTCAGTGTTGGAAAAGATTCATTTCTTTATGAAGACATTTGTCTACTCTCACACGCATCAGACTGCAAATTTATTTAAATATGGCTTGAAAGCTCTTTGTTGCTTTCAGGAAACATTTTATATATGGAATTGGATAACAAAATAGTCACAAGAGGCAAAGGATGTCAAATACTTCACTGGCTGTGCACTCCAAAGAGGTCTGGAAATCACTCAAAAATGGGTGAATTACAGCCTTGTCCAAAGCTTTTTGACATAGAAACTCAAAGCCATCTTAATTCATTATCTTGGGGCTGTAAAAATACCACAGGAGGATTTGCAAAACAAAATTATCTGGAGTTTTTTCAGCCAGAATCTGGAATAAGTGGTAAGAGCACTTTCCCAAATCCATAGGAATACCTGCAAGCAAAACCAAGCAGTTCCAGCTCTAAGACTGGCAGATTATTTCCTCAATTAATTTCTTGTAATCATTGCTGTCAAGAACAATAGAAATCCCAAATATCTGCTGAAGTTTCCTGAGGTGCTGCTGTTATTGTCATGGTTTTGGTAACACTTGGCTTTGTTGCTGTACTGAGCTGAGGTTTATCCATGCAAGTTATTTCCAGTATCTGTATGTGATGATGATAGATTTTGGGTGTATATGTATCTGTTTGTAAGGGGAAAAAGAAGAGGAAGATGAAAAAATAAAAGGAAGAAGAAGAGGACAAGGAAAAGGAAAAGGAGAAGGAAAAGGAAAAGGAAGGGGAGGAGGAAGGGGAAGGGAAAGGAAAAGGAAATGGAAGTTGAATAGGAAAAGGAAGGGAGAAAGAAAAAGAAGGAGAAGGGGAAAGAGGAAAAAGGGAAGAGGGAAGAGGAGGAGGAAGAGCAATTTCTGAAATCCATGCCATATAATTAAAGACCCAGAAGAGAACAGCTCCTTATGGAGCCATGCCCACGATTTGAGGACCTCAGTTCCACCTCCCTGAGTAATTTTAACTTAAACCAGGATGTCACCTTAGACCTTACATGGATCTTGGAGAAGAACATTTCAGTCAGAATTGCACCTCTTGGGCAGAAGGATCATTTCAGCTCTGCTGAGTCCCTGCAATAATGGCATGAGCAGAAGGCTGCAGGGGTCCTGGATGCTGAGCAGGAAGACAGAGCTATTACTTTGGAGCTCCATCTCCTGCTCCAGATGCACATTGTTTATATTCTCTTGACATATTATCTCTTCTCTTATTGCAAGTGCTTGCATCTTCCACAGACAGAGCTTGAAATTTTAATCTATATATTTAAATATTAAAAAGGTTATTTTGACTTTAATTTTTAAATGAACCATTAGCACAATCCTGAATTTGACAGAAAATAAAGTAGATGTAAAACAAAAGCAAATTTATTCCTCCTGTGTTTTGTCATTTGACTGCCATGTCTTTAACTTGTCTTTCATACAGATGCACATAGGAAGAGAGGGAAGAATTCCCAGAGATTAATCTATTTTCTATTGAAAAATGGACTGTGAGAAAAGTCATGGAATCACGGAATGGTTTGGGTTGGAATAACACTTAAATTTCATTTCATTCAACCACCTGCCATGGTCACAGACACCTTCCACCATCCCAGGTTTCTCCAAGCCTCATCTAACCTGGTCTTGGGCAATTCCAGGGATGAGTCCTGTCTGAGCCCTTCAGAAATATCTTCTCTGGCTTTATTTTTGATTGTTTTATTTACAGTAAATATTGGGTTTGTGGCAACTAAAAAAATCAATTAACTCATTCTACGAGTTGTTCTTATCCTGCACGTGGAGTAATGGCATGGAACAGCATATAGAAAAGAGGAAAATTGGTGAAACTCAGGAGAAATATTTCTCTTTTATGCTAAAGAGCTGATCAATAATTTACTGGGAAAATAGAATCCAAGAAAAACAAAACAGCAGAGGTCTTTACTGTTAGTATTAAATTAAAAAAAAACCAACCAAACCTAAATTGCATTTATGTCAATGTATCCCTCATGCTGCCTTCTGCAGTGCAAAGTTCAGAGGTGTCAAAACCCCTCTGTATTTGGGGCATTCAGCAGCTTCCTTTAAAACCCCCAAACCAACACAGCCTCACCCCAGAATCTCTTGTTTGCCCTGGGAGCCATCCTTCCTTTACTGGCTCTGCATCTCTGAAAGCCAGGGGCTGCTCTTCCAAGGCAAGCAGAAATCCTTCCTCTGGGCACTGATTTAGGACAAGAGGGAGTTTCTCACTCACAGAGTTTGTTATCTGACTCATGAAGAAATGTGGGATTTAGTTTTCTTCGCCGCTGAAGCATTTGGTGAGCTGGCATGTGCCTGTCCCAGCTGGGAATTTGGGATTTGCTGTACCAGATCCAATACTCACGGGATTTTTTGGTGGTGACGTTCACCGGGGTGCTGGAGGGCCCTGTCCCCGCAGTGTTGTAGGCTCGGACTGTTGCGAAATACACCGTGTTAGCTCTCAGGCCCGTGATGTTTTTGGCTGTCACATTCCCACTGACTCTGACCTTCCCAGCTGTGCTTTCCTTGGGATCATCTATCCAATACAAAACCTAAAAAGCGAGAACAAACAGCAGGCAATTCATCGTGTTCCAGCAATGAGAGGCTTGGCTGGGAAGCAGACATGCTGACAAGGAAGATTTCGAGGAATACGGGATTTTTTTGTACTCCAATCTAGCAGGATGTAAACCCAGGCATGAATATTTATAGAGAAGCAATAACATTTCAGAGACTGAATCCCAATTAAGGAACTAAATGAAATCCTTAAATTTACAGATGTCCAGAAGGAAACCTTTGATAAGGTAAGGAATGATAAAAGCTTTGTTGGTTTTATGGTTGAACACAGTGAAAGAAAACCTTAAGAGATAAAAAAGAACATTTATCTCAATCATCTAAAAGGTTTTTAATTATTTTGTATCCTGGCTCTAGTTTCAATTCAGTGACACCTACTTAGACCTGCTATTTTTTTCAGTGAGTAATTGATTTAGGAAGGTTTGTGGACTGTACATGACTCTTATTACCTTCATTTATACATTGCAATGATAGGACAGAATTTAAAGTGGTTTTGACTTGTTTTCCTCTTATCTACAAATTAAAAAAAAAAAAAGAAGAAGAAAAAAGAAATTGCTGCACTGTGCAAGTAAAATTACCAGGAATGATATCTACCATTACTTAATCCTAAAATCACAGAATCATTTAGGTTGAAAAGGCCATTTAGGCCAGCACTAAACCACATCCCCAAGTGCCACATCCACATGGCTTTTAAATCCCTGCAGGGATGGGGACTCCTCCACTGCCCTCTTCAAATGCTTGAGTTAATGGTTGGACCTGCTGGTCTTAATGGTCTTTTCCAGCCTAAATGGTTTTATTAGGAGGAGGGAGAAGCTAAGAGCCTTTCAACGCACCACAGCACAAGCTCTGGGTGGCACTGGAGGACATTCATCCTGCCCTGTTCTGTCAGCAGCGCCACGCGTGCCTGTCCCCAAATCTGAGCACAGAAAGTCTGAGACAGAGCAGCAGTTCTGGGCTGTAAATCCTCCTGATTATCTCAGGTGGGTCGCTGCTGATGAGAGTCAGGGGAAGAACTCCATGCTCTGTTGACTTGGAAGCAGTGGTTTTTTGATTGGGAGGAGGAACCAGAAGGCCAAAAGGATTCTGGACAGGAAAGGGACAACTTCAAGGTGTTAGAGTCCCTCAGCCCGTGGCCCAGCCCCTCCCCTTGTAGCCCAGCCCCTCACCTCGTAGCCCAGCACCCTGCCCGTGTGCCGGTTCCAGGGGATGGGCAGCCAGGACACCTCCACCGCCGCCGCCGACACGCTCAGCGCCGAGGCTCCCGCCGGGGCCATCTGTGGCTCTGGGACAGGGACAGGGACAACACAGCTGCTGGCACACGGCTGTGACCACAGAGACAGTGCAAGGGGAGCAGCAGGAAGAGCCCCTGGTGTAACCATGGGCTTTGCTCTCCGCTTAAGAGTGGAATGTCAGCAAAACCTGCTCTCAAAATTGGTCATTCCCCATCTGCTGGAGCAGATTGGCCACACTGAGTGGTCTGAGGAACCAAACCCTCTGAGAGCAACACCTTTGAGTGTCTCCCAGTTTTCCCAACATAGTCAGCAGGAGCCCCTTGGGGAAAAATTAGTTGAAACAGACCCTCTACTGAAAATCACTCTGAAAATTTGCCCCTTGCTATTTTCAGTTCAGATTCCCACTCCTGCCTCACGTCTGTTATAAATATCCAATGAGCAGGTCTGAGCAGGGTGCTTAAAAACCCTGTGAGATCTGCCTGATCGAATCTGCCACCTATTGCTGCTACACACCCATTACTACTAAGAGTAACTCGTGTTACCATCCTCTCCTGAGTAGATGATGGAAATGGAGCTCAGGGTTCCTTCTCCTTCGTTGTTGTAGACACCAACTTTGACCTCGAAAGGGGACAGGGGTGTGATGCTCTCATTCCTATAAACGTATTTGCTGGATTCCACTGAGGCCACCACAGCTTTGGTCCAGGTTGTTGAGCCAAGGGGACGGAACATGACCACGTAGCCAAAACCTTCCCCGTTTTGGAGCTCTTCTGACACTGGCTGTGGTGACAAGGCAGTCAATAGAGGTTTGCATGTATCCACAGTTTTAATTGAATCTTCATTCCCTGACTGTATTTTAGTGGCATTGATTTAGTTGGCCGTGCCTTGGAGAAGATAATAATGTTTGCCCCATCCGTCAATGTAATATTGAAATAAAAATCAAAATAATAAATCTATCGGGGCAATCAATTTAGAAACAAAAGGTCTGATCAGCTCCATTAAAGTTGTCTCTTTCAGGCATGAAGTTTGCAAAATTAAAAGCATTTCACTCAGTACAAGTTGTAGCTTGTAGATTTTTTTCTTTCCCCAAAGGGGCATAGCAATGCTAATTTTAAATAAATAATTTTAAAGGAAAAAAAGAGTTGGGAAGGAACAAATGTATACAAAGAAATGTGTGTCAGTTGTATAATTGCTTGCCTCTGAGTACAGTACTGATGTATTTTTTTCAGCAAGGAGAAAACCTGAAGTGCATGAGCATATTCTTATTTAAGTTCTAAGAACAGAAATGTTCCTGCAAGTCAACATGGCAAAATTAATGTTTCTATTAATAAAATCTCATGTCAAGATACGTATGAAAGGCTCAAACTGAAAAGGCAATTACAGCAACAGCGTGTCCAGCATGAAGTTTGGTTTTTCATGGGATAAAAATACCTCCACATTCTCAAAGCAAGAGGACATTTATGAAATAAAATCAGGATTAAATGGAGAAAGGAAGTGTTTCTCAGTAAAACTGCATTTATTTCAGAGGCTTGCATCAAAGGAAGGGGCATGGAAAAGCAGGCATGGAAAATGGTGCAAAAAGACAGAAAAAGGGTCAGGACCTGAGTCCTGGCTCCAACCTCTTCTCCTTCAAACTCTTGGGAGCACAAACAGTGTGAGATGATAGGGGAAAATCTGGAAGCACTTCAGAAGACTTCAGGGTACTTATAATAAATTCCTTCTAATTCTAATAATAAAAATAATGATAATAAACCTGCCCTGGCATTTATAACACGTCTTTCCTTCAGTGTTTTACGAACACCCAATATTGCCCTTTCCATCCCTTTTCCAGTCTTGAGAGAGTTAAACGTGAGGGATGATGGCTCACTGGGGATTTATAGGAGTTCAAGCTACTTTCTAGAGCATTTAATTTGTTTTTGAGGCTTCTGTGACCTCAGATTTAATCAAGACATTTAGTGAGTTCATCACAGAAAGCCACAGAGCCGTGTTCAGTGTTGTTCCCTGGCCATAATTAGGATTTCTTCTGATTGTTTTTCGGGACACGCTATGGAGTCCAACAGGATAATTTGATTGAGATCTCTCAGGTTGTTTTCCATTTTCATGTTCTTCTGCTCCCAAAGAGGAGAAAATGAAACAAAAGAGTGAAAGGTGCAGATGGAGGAAAATTTAGCTCAGGGAAAGTGGAATTTCTGTTTGCAGCACAAGGAGGGGAAAACATCAGCGGTGTTATTTATCTAGTGGGAATTTTTTAAAATTTCTTTTGATCTGATTTTTCACTTTTTGACCAAGCAGCTGCCCCATCACTTCCCAGGCTTTGCCAGAGGCTGCCTGCCTTCATCCCAGTGCCTGTGGGAAGCTGCTGGGAGGCTGGAAAAGGAAGGTCCTTCACTTGCTACTCTCTGAAATGACCTGCACTCACCCTTTGCAACTTGTCTGGCATTAACTGCTCTGGAAATGTGTATTCTTTGCTCTCGCTGGAGTGCTGCAGAATTAAAGGGCTCATCTCCTTTAACGCATAATAGGATATGTCTTGTCAGCACAGTGTTCCAGAATGGAAAACATGTAAACAAAAGTAGGAAAAATGTAAATGCAGAAAATGGCCAAGCAGATTAGTGTGTTAAGCACCTCCTGTACAATGGAGATAAGAGGGTTATGCAGACTTCTAAACATCTTTACAACATGCCTCTTAAACTGTTTATTTTTACAAATTGTTCCCTGTAACACAGAAAACTTGCCGTATATCTTTCAGGCTGTTTGCTTTCCACATCCAGGGTGAAATCCAGGCTCGACCAAAGCCGGTGACCAAAAGCCTTTGGATTTCAGCAGGGCTGTGTTTTCACCCACAGATTTATCCCCATTAGACAGCTGAGGTTGACTGAGCTCAGAATTACCTCCCAGGTGATGACGAGCTCCGAGCGGCTCCCTCCTCCTCCGCTGATGTTCGTTGGTGCCACCACAGGAACTGGAGAAGAAAAGGGGTTGGTGTTTGCAGCTGGTTCCCCAAGGCTCAGTCCTGGGGCCAGTCCTGTTTCATGTCTTTATGGCTGATCTGGACTAAGGGATCAAGGCGCCCTCAGGAAGTTCACAGCTGGCACTGATTTGGGTGGGAGAGTGGATCTGCAGAGGGGTCTGGGCAGGCTGGATCCAGTGGTGTGAGGCTCAACAAGGTGAAGTGCAGGGTCCTGTTCTTGGGTCACAACAGCCCCATGGAGCATTCCAAGATGGGGGAAGAGTGGTTGGAAAGTGGCCCAGCAAAAAAGGACCTGGGGGTGCTGGTGACAGCAGCTGAAGATGAGGCCAGGTGTGCCCAGGTGGGCAAGAAGGCCAAGGTCACCTGGATCAGCAATGGTGTGGCCACAGGACCAGGGCAGTGACTGTCCCTCTGCACTGGGCACTGCTGAGGCCACATTGAGTGCTGTGCCCAGTTCTGGACAAGGTGGTGGCTGGCCAAAGGCTGGCCTCAATGATCCTGGAGGCCTTTCCAAGTGGATGATCAGAGCATTTCCTACCTCACCTGCAGCCATTCCACCTCTCAACAGGTGGAACAGGGATTACATTGCACAGCAGCCCATTTGAAATGAACTGAAATGATGTTTACACGTTTTCTAAGGCTGAAGCCATAGATGAATTTGATACATGAATATCCTGGTTCAAAAAATTAATTAAAGAACTGGGAGCATCAAGTATCTGACATTATTATGCCTCATCAGCTAATTGGCAAAATGATGTTCCATTCAGACTGTAGCTGCAACACTAGTGATTTGCTAATTATGCATTTGTTCAGTAAACATGTTGTTGGAGCAATATATTATTTTTTTTAATTGGTTGTATGCTTTCTTAGCAAATTCAAAACTCACAATTTGCTTTTCTCCTTTTCACAAGACTGTAAGTGTCCGAAAGTTATTTCTCCAGCATTTCACAGGTGTGTGGCACCAGAGGTAGAGGACTGAGATCAGGGAACTTTGTTGAGGCTGAAGGGGCTCATGGTGGAGAGGCAAAGAAAATATCAGCATTTCCTGTCTCTTGCTTTATATTTCTTCTTCAAGGTCCCTTCCAACCCAAACAATTCTATGGTTCCATGATATCATGGTCTTTTTCAGCTGCTGGAGAAGTGTAAGAGAAGAGGACATCCATGGAATGGATGGAGACAGGACCCTCTACAGGACATTTGGTGGTGCCATCTCCAAATCTTATCTTCAGAAATTTCAAGATTGTATTGTCATTGTTTTCATACAGCTCTCACTGTCCGGAAAGCTGATGTGTAGGGTGAGAAATAGGAGGGATGTTTACATCTCAGAAGCCATTTTTCAGAGATTTTGGGCAAGTTTTGCTGTATCTGCTTGTCCTTCCCATTGACAAACACATTAACCCAGCTCCAGGGGTGGCAATAAAAGCAACAATGCTTAAAGTTCACAGAAACTGATGCCAGCCCATTATCATTTCCAGATTCTAGTCCACATATAAATATTTATCTGATTTCATCCTCTAGAAGTGGGAGGAATTTCAGAATAATTTTGCTATACAGCCAATAAGAGTGAGTGCAAGTGCAAACAGCCTGGGCTCTTCTGGAGGGTTTCAGAGCTGTGCATTTTTGTCACTCACAATCAATGTCTTTGGGCACATCAGAGGCAAATGATCTCAGACTGACAAGAACTGCATGGAAACAGCAAAACAAACTTTCCAGCCTGGTGTTTCATGAACCAAGTGATGCTCAATTAGCTCATGTGTTAAATGTGTTTGGTACTTACTACATTTGCATGGGGAAAATTCTGTGCTGCGGCTCAGCAGAGCCTCAACTGGGTCAGAGTTGAGAAACAGATGAAAATTTACAGCTGAGTGCACCAACTGAGGCTCAATTAATTCTCAGCTCCATTTTAATGAAATGAACAGTGGCTCATTTGCATCCACAAATCTACTAATGCTCAGATTTCAGCTAGCAAAATAGTTATTACAACAGCAGAGCTCAAATTCACCCTTTCCTGGCCAGGTATTTGCTGTCCACACTGCCCTGCTGATTTCAGTTTCCTCTTCTGATTAAAAAAATAATAAAAGCTGATATTATCCCACTGCACTGCAATGTTTTGAGACAGGGATTTACAGCAGTGAAGGAGTTAAGCAGCTAAAACCTGAAGTGAGCCTTTCTGTCCCTTTTGTTAAACTTCAGACAGAGCTATGCTGTATGGAAATAATCTTCCTTGTGTTATTGCCATGATAAATAACAATAATTTTATTGTTTCTTTCTCCTCGTTGCCCCAGTCTTGTGAATCCCTCTAATAAATAAATAAATAAAAGCTTTAAAAGATGAAAGCTTTCACTGCCTGTCTGGTTTTGAATATCCCACTTTACGAAGCCCCACGGCGGTAACAGCAACAAAAACTTTCTCAAGATTAATTTGGTCTTCGTGATCAATCATGTAATGGAAAATATTTATTTGAGATACTCTGCTGGGAAATTTAAAAAATCTGACCTCCTCTGGAAGGTGCTGGAGGTTGGAACTAGATGGTATTTAAGGTCACTAGCAATCCAAACCATTCTGGGATTCTATTCCCAGAAATAAATGGATTCCACATTCTAAAACAATTGTATTTTCTTCTGTATAATGTACAATACTGTGTTTTGAGTTCTGTCCTGAAATGCAGCTTGCCAAACTTTGGAGCTTGGCAAATGAGGTAAACAGAGAAGAGAAAGTGGATTGTAAAAGCTGCTTCCATTTTACTGCTTTCCATCCCATAAACACTGATTTTATAGGTGGGAGAGAGCTGATAAGCAGGGGGCTGGGAAGAACATAAAACAAACCAAAGGTTTGGGCTGCAAATAAATTGTACCAAACTGAGCAGGTCAAAGGACTGACAGTGTTGGTCACCCAAGAATGAAGCAGTTTCCCTTGAGGTTCCAAGTCCCAGAAGATAAATGAGTATAGGTCAGACAGACAGACAGAAAGGATTCCACTCTGGAGTCAGTAGAAGCTGTTGGTTTCACCGGGCTTTGGATGCTGTCATTTATTTCCTCCAATATCCAAAGTTAAAATTATCCTGTTCCTCCTGATGCTCAAACACTTCTGCAGCCAAGAGATATTCAGAGTGGAGCTATCATTTCATGCACAAGTCCCTGAGCCGGGTAAAAACTTGGATTTAGTTGGGAGAACAAACATTTTTCTCCCCAACTGCTTGAGTGGTAGGTTGGTTGGGACACATCAAAGGGAGGAACATAGGCTAACTCCAGGCTTTTATCATGGAATGCCAGAAATGTTTGGGTTGGAAGGGACCTTAAAGCCCATGCAGTCCCACCACCTTCCACTATGCTGATGCCTTGAGAAAGCTACCCTAGAATAGAGACTAGATGGAGTTCCAGAATAAAGCAGGGATTTATTAAAAGGATTTCCTCCATGGATCCACCTTGGGCAGCACAAGAGCCCAGCCAGGGCTGCACCCAAGGTGAACCAAAATGGTCACAAAATGGACAACCAGTCACAGGGTCTCACATTTTTATATGTTCTGGTCCATTTGCATATTGGAGTTAATTGTCCAACTCCAGCTTTAGCCCATGCAGTCCCATCCTGCTTGTTTTTTTTCTCTCCAGCCCACGTTGTTTGTGCTCTTGGGCTGAGATTTTGATCATTTGTCCTTGGTTCCCAGCTGGAGCAGGAATTGTTTTGTCTCCCTACCCTGTGCAGAGAGCTCACCATCCCCTGATATGAAGCTCACACTAAAGCAGTACAGAATCTGAAAAATATAAAAGCTGAAACCTGAGGCATCAATCCCAGGCTGCTCCAAGCCCCATCCAGTAACTTGTTCTTGTGGAACACGCTGGATCCCTGCCTATGGAATTGAGTAAATAACCCTGTAGGAATGAGCGGCTCTGCTGCAGTGAAATTCCCACAGCTGAGAGCTGGACAAAGCTGGCAGAAGGCAGGGCCTTACCTGCTGCTTTGGTTTTCAGCAGAGCCGATGGCCGGCTCGGCTCCCCGATCCCAACGCTGTTGCTGGCAACCACGCGGAACTCGTACTCAACCCAGGGGCTTAAATCCACCACGGTGGCCTTGTGAGTCCTGCCATTAATGACCTCGGGAGCTGAAGGCAAACATGACACCAGCAATGGGTTTTTGAAGTAATTAATGGTACGTACTAAATAAAAAATGCAAGGCAAGTCCCGAATTGCTCACCTGTGGCGACCGCCTGCCATCCCACCGAGAAGGGAGTCCTGGTCTGGACACTGTAGATCTGCACTGGGCTGTTGTTATCTACTCCAGGCTTCCAGGATAACCCAGCAGTTGTGCTAGAAACATGTTCAACTTTAACATCTTCTGGTGGACCTGGAGGGCCTGACACGATCAGCGTTTTAAGAGGAAGGTATTGGGAAGAGAAGATTCACTGCTGGCATGGGTTGGGCAGCTCTTACTTCCTCAAGTCAGAGGAATTATTCATGAAGCTGCAGTGTCATAAAAGCTGCACAATCCCTAAAAGATGGCTCCATGCCTGGATTACATTTTTATGAGTCAGGAAAATTAATGTCTTGATGTTGCTAACATGGAAATACAAACAAAGGGATGATTTCTTTTTTGTGTCTGACGAAGAAAGGCACCCAATGTTGTCTTTTGTTGAACCATCGAACATTCTGAGAATTCCTACTGAATTCAATCAAAACTGAGGTTCAGAAAGAATGCAGGATGGTGCACTACACAGATTTCTGATTTCTCCTAGGGTTTACAGATCTGCTCCCATGACAGCATTTCCTCACTGCTGGCGGTAAAAAGCTGAGTTAGAAATTAATATTTCATATTATCATTAAATAGGGGAAAGGAATGAGGTATTTTGATTTTCCCAGCCTGCACAGTGACCCAGAGATGCCTGAAGGAAATAACGACGCTGCTGAGATTAGAGGATTTCCCTCCCATCTGTGTGGCCCAAAATTTTTGCCA
Organism: Irena cyanogastra; assembly: GCA_013397155.1. Classification (NCBI taxonomy): domain Eukaryota; kingdom Metazoa; phylum Chordata; class Aves; order Passeriformes; family Irenidae; genus Irena; species Irena cyanogastra. The sequence goes on from VWZV01010772.1 coordinate 388,789, forward strand.
AAGAGACCAGAGCAGACCTACAGAGGTTCCCCTGGGTTGGCTGAACACCAGGATCATTCTGGCCACAATTTTGGGGCCAAGAGTAAAAGAAAGAAAACCTTTCACTATTGAGATGTGGAATTGACATCCTAGGAATCCTTTAAACAACAGCTGATGTTAAGAATTCCTAATTCCTCTAGAAGATATGTGTGTCTCCCTTACAGACATACCTCTCACAATTATATCTGCTGCTGCAGATTGACTGTCTAAAGAAGTTTGCACCATGCACACATATTTCCCAGAATGATGCAGCTGAATATTTCTTATCATCAAATCCCCAGCAGATTCCTGGAGAGATTAAAAAAAAAAAAAGTAAACTAATCACTCACAACATGCTTTCCATACTGGGCATTTTTATAAATTGCTTAATATTAATACAAAATTCAGCTTTTAAATTAAAATATTCATAGCTATCATCAGTTTCTTTCATGGGGACATTTTTATTATGGCCTCACAAATAACTCAAGTGCCTTTATGAAATTTAGGGAAGAAAAATAAATGTTTGCAGCCCTTGTAAAGAAGCAGTGATTTGCCAGGCACATAAACAGCGAGGGAGGAATTATGATAAACATTTGCGTCGCGTAAAGACCGTGGCAAAGACTTTCATGAAGGAGTTGGGGAAACTCACCCTTCCAATCCTTTCAAAGTGATGGATTCCCCTGCTCAAATCAATTCTCTGGCCATTGAATGACCACGAGAACAGCACGTCCAGGGAGGGGTCGTGGGACACCTGGCATGGCAGGACAATGCTCTCTCCAACTGTGGCATCTGTGTCAGAGGGGGGAATAGTGATGGCAGTCCTTTCTAAGGAGACAAAAAAATTAGATATTTTTAATTAAAATTGATATAAAACTAGCAGTTATTGAAGGAGGTTTGTACCATTTGGGAAATGGTTTCAAATTGGCCCAAATGTTCTGCAATAAAGGGAATTCTCTCTAATATAGATTTATGTGTTAATCTATATCTATATGATTTCAGTGGTCTAAAATCATCTAGAGATTATTCTAGATGATTTTAGACCACTCCTATGGCAGCACCAACCCCACGACCACATTGTGTGCCTGAGAGTGAGCAGATGTGAGAGGAACACCCTAAATCAGTTTATATTTATAGTAGGAACACCCTAAATTATATTACTTCATAAAGCCCATCATCAATAGTTACAATTTCAGTCAAAAGGCACAGACTTCTCTTAAAAACGTGCCCATGGCTCTCCAAAGTTGAAGAATTCTCCTGGCCAAAAACTGCAGCGAAAGCAAAATTGCTGCTCATCTCCACTTACTTTAACATCCTTAATCTGTATTAATGTCAGTGGCACTTTACTCCACAGCACTACTCAAGTTACAGCTTCAAAGGCATTCCCAGGCAGGAAAATTATTTATTTGATCATTTTTAACCCATTACATCAAGACCCAAAGTTGCAGCTCTTATGAAGGGAAGTACCAGCTCGCTGAAGGGGAAAGAAATGGGTTTGTATGGCTTCACTTTTGTTGATATGACTGGCAGACAGATTAGAGATAACAACCACTTTGTTGTAAGCAATTCCCTTGAATAAAGCTTTTGTGCATGGAAGTGTTATAAAGTGGTGAGAATTTAGACACATGTAGAAAATGAGAGCAGAATCACTTCAACAATATTAATGTGATCTGAAAATAATGTGAGAGAAGAAGGAAATGTGCACAAGCTAGGTTAGTGCAATGCTCATCACAGCTTAACTCCAGAATTTAAGTGATTCTTAAATCACAGAACTCTGGAAAGGTTTGGGTTGGAAAGGATCTTGAATTCTATCCAGTGCCACCCCTGCCATGGCAGGGACACCTTCCACTGTCCCAGGCTGCTCCAAGCCCTGTCCATCCTGGCCTTGGGCATTGCTGTTATCATAAGAAATCTCCTTTATTATTGGCCTGAACCTGTTTACCTCCACCAAATAAATCTTGAAAATTGTCCTTTTGGGAATTTCACTGGGTTTGGGTATGAGGTGTGTTTTTTAGTAGTGATAACAATAAATAAATTAATTTATTATGGTATTCCCATCCTCTTGCATCTCTTGTTGTATTCTCCTCATCCCCACTAATGCAGAATGTTCACTTGGGTGATATTTTTTACTTCTTTTATGGGCTTGTCTTCAAAACTTCCACCTCAAATACTTTTAAAAGCTTCTTAAAAGCTCTTGGTTCTGCCTTATCCATCTATCTTGCTTAGCAACAGCAAACATGCATTATATGGCAAATGCCATTCCAGAGGAGAAAAGAGGGGAGATGCGAGTGCTGGAGGTGTAATAAAGACTTCTCCCACAAAGAATAAGCAACTCAATGAGCAGCAATAAACTTAATTTGCACATTAGCTATGCTTTCCCAAGTTCTGACATTTCAGTTGAAAATAATGCTGAAGCAATGAGGCCTATAATTGAACAGCCCAAACTTCTCCAGAGGGGAAACAAAAACAAATGTTCCCTGCAAACAAGATCATTTTTATACCATGTTGTTACTTGGTGTTTCAATAAACTTCATAAATGCCAAACAATTTTTTTTGTGTGTGTTTTAATGGGATTTTCCCATATTGCCACAATGTATGGGACATGTGAAAGGGGGCAGAACCTTAATGGAGTCAGAGCTGCAGAAAACCTGAAGTTTTTGGTGTTTTCATTGCTGGCTGTGCTGCAGCCCCATCTCAGGCCACACTGAGCTGTGTCAGTGCTGGCTGCTCTGTCAGAAGATGAATATCAAAAAGATTTTTGCCAGATGCAAAGTTAAGGAGGAGGTCACACTGCAGGCTACAGCAACCATTCTGATACTACTGAAAACAAGGATATCAATTAAAAAAGAGTTACAGAATCAGAGAATCATGGGTTGGAAGGGTTTTTAAAGCTCATCTCATTCCACAAAAGAAGGAAATGCTGAAATACCTTTCACAATCAGGGTCCCTGAGTTTCTGGCAGTTCCAAACTGGTTTGTGGCTACACAAGTGTAAACCCCGGCATCCACCTTGGAGATGTTGGAGATCCTGAGGCTGCCATCCTCCAGGAGCACCACCCTGGGGAAAAATAAACAAAATGGAGTTCCAGAATCCCAGAATGGGATCTTAAAGCTCATCCCACGCCCTGCCATGGACAGGGACAGGGACCTTTCACCATCCCAGGCTGCCCCAAGCCCCGTCCAGCCTGGCCCTGGACACTGCCAGGGATGGGGAATCCACAACTTTCCTGGGCAACAAGAGAAAAATAAAAATAAAAAATACTTCTGGCAGAGGAATAGTAGCAGAAATGCAGTGCTACTTTAAATATTTAAATGTTTCCATTATGATTTTTCTCTTCTACAGCAAGCTGAATGTGTATTAACCAATTTTCACCTCTTCTGCTTATTAATTTCTATATTAGAAATGTTTTATTGGCAAACTGGGGTTGATCATTCACTTTTCCAGGTGACTTTCTCACAGCAAAGTCTGGAATCTCAAGAAAAAGTCAGAAGACTCAACTTGCTACTTGTGTTCTATTTTACCATGGTTTTGTTGTTTTGTTGGGTTTTTTTTTACAGATCCCAGTGCTCCTAAGCCAAGCTAAGGTTGTGTGTGAGCCCAGCTGCCCGTGGAGTTCTGTCAGGATTATTAAAAGATATTATCAGTCTGGCTGAGATGCTCAAATGCCACCTCACAAGCCAAGGAGCCAAATCAAATCCATCTCTGTCTCATGGGTCCCCAAAGCACCCTGGGGTCACTGAGTTGTTTATATCAGTTTGGAGAGTGTTGGGGAAATTCCATTTAATGGTAATTTCAGGACCACTCCTGGGTTTTGTGGACAAAATTATTTTTAAGCTTATTCATATTTTTTTTCATGTTAATGAGATGCTTTGGATTTAAGTCAGGACAAGAATTGGATATGATTTCCTTTGATAAGCTGTCACTCTGTGCCTGGCACCCTTCTGCTGTCACATACAAGGGCAGGACTTCAGGATTTTGGAGATTTTCTAGAGAACCACACAGAACACACATCTAAAAATAGAGGGTTTTCAAATCACAGCTGAATTAGCAATGAGCTTCAGCACAGAAAATATTATTCTGTAATATTTTGGAGGTTTTTTCCCCAGTTCTTCAACATCCACCTGCTAAGTGTGGAACTTGAACAAATTTTTTTCCTGAGTTTAGAAGAAATTTAAGACATAAAAGTCCTGGAAGTTTCATAAAAATGGGGTCAGGGTCTCTATGTGCACCTCCTCTTGCCACTAAGCTCAGTCCTCAACAGGCATCAGAGAATCTGCACCCAAATGCCACATTTCCTTACACTCAAAAAATTCAGTGTAAGCTACAACTCCACAGGAAACCAGGCTCCATTCACTCACAGCAGCACTGCATCATTTTTTATATCCCTCATTTAATTGACATTTAACTCTAATACAAGGCTCCTTTCATAAAATAGAAAATCTCTAATTCACGCATCACAGCTTGGGTATTTAATATTTATTACTAACAACATAAGATTGGGTGATGTACTGAATTATTAAAGGAAATGAACAATCACAAGAGCAGAAGCTGGAGCTGGCAGTAGCATCAGAACCATTAAACACACAAAAAAACCCCATCACAGTGTGTTTCTGTTTCCCATTCTGGCATTTGTACATTTGTAACTGCAAGTGGAACACACATCAGACCTTGTCCTGCTCCTGTTACACCCTCCCAACAGCTCAGCTGGGAAGGAGGAGCACTCAACTTGGATTTCTGGTGATCTTTTCTCTTATATCCCCCTGATTTCATGTGTCCCACCCTCATCTGACCTTTCCCTGCACAAAGATCTGCTCCTGGGCAGGGGAGGGTGGATTTAGGAGCAGGACAAGCAGAGATGTCCCCGTGGTGCTGCTGTCACTGGGGTGTGCAGCCGAGAGGGGAAGGGATTTAGGCTAGAGTGAAAAATCTTTGTTTCCTTGGCAATAATCACCAGGTGCTGCAGCAGCTCTGGCTTTGCCACTTGTGGTACAGTGAGGAAATAAGTTCAGGTTTAATAATCCATCATATTGAACTGGAGCAGAGCAAAATAGGAGGAAGCAGAGTCCCCTCCTCAATACAGTGATGTATCAGCTGAATGGTACTTGCTGGATAAGGAAGGATGAATGAAGTTGTGGCAGGGGAGGGTTAGGTTGGATTTAGGGAAAGGTTCTTCCTCCAGAGGGTGCTGGCACTGCCCAGGCTGCCCAGGGAATGAGCACGGCTCCGAGGCTGCCAGAGCTCCAGGAGGGGTTGGAAAACCCTCTGAGGGATGCCCAGGGTGGGATCTGGGGGGTCTGTGCAGGACCAGGAGCTGGATCTTGGCCCCTGTGCCAGCGTTTCTGATCCTTGTGGGTCCCTTCCAACTCAGGATATTCCATGATTCTGTGATCCCATGGACTGAGCTGGTGTCACACCTGTGCATCAACACAGGAGCCCTGGGTCCTCCCCTTCACACACCTATGACTGTTCCAAAGGCAGCTCTGAATTTGAAGAAACATTTCCAAGTATTCCCCTTCTGCCTCTGCAATATTTTTTTTGCATTAATGACGCATTTCTCCCCATCAGCTTGCACCAACCACCAGAAAAACTGCTGGTGATAAAACAGGGGATGCAATCGAGTGCCTGGGTAACATATGGTGTTCATCAAACAGTATCCAAAGAGATTCCAGTGTGAATCAGCAAATGTTCATAAATTGGGTACCTGAATAATAATTCATAACAAGCCACCTTGGTGTCTTTCTCTCCATCAAATATTGATGACCTGTTACTTTTACTGCAGTTGCACCTAAAAGCTCTTAGGTGCAAATTAAAATTCAGAAGTGGCATAAAGCAAAAAAATAAAAAAAACCAATCTCCAACCCCAAAAGCTTCAATGTAGGTAAATACACAGGAAAAAACAGTCTGTAAAATACAGAACAGCAAAGGGGAGAAGCTTTGAAAGCTCTACCTTAGCCCCTGTGGATTCTGGTTACAGCTTTTTCACTGAAGTTTGGTCATGCCTCAGATTTTTCATCCCTGTGTTCTTCATGATGAATTGAGACCTTGATAATTCCCATCTCCCTCATTTAGCCACTAAGAGGGGTTTGTACCCACTCAGGAGCTGCCAGTGTCACGTTTGATCTGAAGAAATGCTGTTCTGAAACAATATTGCAATGGCTGGGCAGGCTGAGGATGGAATGGCTCTTTTAAATGGATCAAAACGAAGCTTGGCAGAGAGAAAATCTGCTAAATAAAAGCTCCTGAGTTGTTTGAAACAGGTCACGCTACCTAACAACAATTAGAGCGAGCAGTAAATAAGACACTCAAGCAGAATTTGTGTAAGAGCACAAAGGACTCTAGAGTAATTAGTTTACTGGGGAAGAGAATGAAAAAAAAGGTTAAAAAAAGTGAGAAATTTCCAGCTGTCCTGAGGTCTGTGTCGGGAGAGGGATGGGAACACAGAGCACAGCAGAAAATAAAGATGATGCATTTCAAATGCAAGAAGAAAAACAACAACTCCCTCTGAAACGCTGCCCCAGGTGCCAAGAACAGCAAAGTGCCCTAAACTCCCTCAGAGCCACGACTTTGTGCCCTGAGTGGGTTCAGAGGAGCTGCACTTTGTCCTCTCCCGTTTCTCTCTCAAATCAGGCAGCTGTGATGCAGAAGGCAATGGGAATATTGTCTTTAATGGGCTTTGGATCAAGCTCTGACAAATGGTTTAAAAAGAAGCTGTGAAAGGCACGTCTCAGCTGCTGAAAGGCTTGCTGGAAACCATTCCTTTTCACAACATTTGAGGCTGTGTGAAGGCTATAGATAATAATTCTTAGCAGCTGCATCACAAGACAAGGTAATTCCAAGTGCTGTGACAAGACAGAAAAGTTTAACTTGTCCAACACAATGCAAGGAGAATATTTTGCCTGCCAGGAGAACTGGACTTCTCTCAATAAGTAAATAAGTGCCTGTCAAAGGCCCAAAAGCACAAGATCTGAAGCAGATCTGATAAATGCAGTGCTGTGAAAGAAGGAGGAGAAGGAAGAACTCAGGGCCCAGCTGAGTTCATAAAGCTCTGAGGCAGCAAGGGATTGCTTAAGCCCGGGCCTAAGTCTAGGCTGGCATCCGTGATTTACAAAATGCTTAAATCCTGGACTCTTCCTGCTGCCTCCTGTGCTCCTGCCTGGTGCTGCCTCTGGGTGAGCAGCCCAATTAAACCAAGCTGCGAGAAGAGATGAAAATGCAGTTCTGACTGTTCATGCAAAGTTCCTGCACACCAGGGCGAGTTGGGAATACACAGAAATATTATTCCATGTAGAATCATGGAATGCTTTGGGTTGGAAGGGACCTTAAAGATCATCCAGTTCCACGGGCAGGGACACCTTTCACAAGCCCCAGTGTCCAACCTGGCCTTGGGCATTTCCAGGGATCCACAGCTGCTCTGGGCACCCTGTGCTAGCCTTATGTCACCCACATTGTGAAATATTTCTTCCTCATTCCTAATCTAACCTGACCCTCTTTTACTTTAAACCCATCAGATATAAATATTGAAATTCCCCTCTGAGTGACTTCATCAGGAGATGAGATGAGCACCAAGTGCAGGGAGGGAAAACAAACAACTTCCCTGGGATCTGCTGGAGTCACAGCTCCGTGTGATGTTCAAAAAGAAGAGTTTGCAAAGTTTGTGCAGAAGCCAGAGGCTGTGGGGAAGAGGTGAGAGCTCATTAAAATTGTCACACATACTTTTTTTAAGTAAAGAACTTGAGAAATCAAGCAGGGATGATAGGTACAGCTTTTAATTAACCAGGCCAAACAAACCATCCCCGAACGTGTTGTCTCGTGTGAACAAAAGATTGTTGATGGCTATTTGCTTTGATCTTAAGAGCATGAAAGAATAATATGTATTTAACAAGGCTGATAGAAGAAATAAAATCTGAGAAAAGAAAGAGGTGTCAAGTCATTAGATTTAAAAGTGCAGCAGGGGTAGCTTTGTGCACTGCTGCATTGTTCAGCCAGTCTGTTTTTGGGAGAGGGGGGATGTTAATTCATGGATATGAAATGCATGGATTCAAGCAGCAAAGGCCTTTGAAATCCCCATCAAAATCTTGAGCTGGATCGGTGTAAAACTGGGTGGATTCTGCAGCTTTCAGCACTGCCAGAAGGGCAGCTCTCCCTTCAAGGGTGTAATTCTTTTCCAAATAAAGTAACCCTGATACTTTGCAGAGATTCCCTCTCCTTGTCTGCTGTCTGCCTCTAACATCTGACACCTCCCAGCGTTATTGAAGCCTCATCACGGCGCTGTGCTGATAAAAAGAGAGGAATCTGGATCTGATGAAATCAGAGGCAAAGTAATTTTTATTATCTGAGAAATCCTATTTGAAACCACGTCTGCTCAGCCTCCCTTTGCTGCTCAGGAGCAAACCCCCTCTTTATTTCCAGCCTGCGCAAAGATATATTGTTTATAAATTTCTCCAGACATGCTGCCAGACACTGAGACAATATCTGACTCCTCTAATTTTACCAAGATTGAGGAGCAGGAGAGGCTGCATTAAAAACTACAAAGGGAAGTGAGTGAGGGGCAGAAAGATGAGCACAACTCCCAAATGCCTGGGAATTAGCAGTGATTTATGCAGGTGGAAATGTGAGTAAAGTTTGGCTGAGTGAATGACTTGTCCCTGTTGCTGACAGCCCTGGTATTTTTGAAAAGGTCCCACTGAATCCCATCTGAGATCTGACTGTCTGTATCATATGTTAATGATCTTTGTACCTGTTTATTCTATTCTGAGCATAATTTGTATGCTAATAGTGTTGCCATTTAATAAACTGTGCTTAAAAGATTGTCCTTATCTGTATGCTGATATAAATGAGCTTCAGGGTTGACTGACAATTAACTGGAAATCAAATAAATGTCATTATAGTCTTTTAACTATTTGGATCAAAACAAAATTACACAATCCAGCTGAATAGTCTTAATAAAATATTGTAGAAAAGAATATTATTAGAAATTATAAAATGTGGCGCTAGAACTCTTCCATCCTATTTCTTAAAATTCTCCCCTCTTCCTAAAAATAGAATTATTTTTGCATCGAATCCCTGCAATTGGGACCACAAATATTTATTTATGTAAATATATACAGCCATCTGAACTGAGCTCTACTCCATCATACAGATTCCAGAGAAAACATAGGATTTTCAGGAGTTGCTACTGTCTTTAACATAAAATAGCAAAAATTGGTTTTGCCCTATCTGTAACTCACTCAAGGATTAAATGTGAGGCAGATGCTCCTCTGTGATGGCCAAAGAAGAAAAAAGTGACAAAAGCACCCAAATGTGCCCAAATGTCTTGTAGTGCTACATCCCAGAGCTGGCAGCCAGGGAATACTGGGCAACAGCACCTCTGTGTGTATGGGAAAGACAAGCAGAAAAGGAGCAGAATTGCCAAATAAAACAGCTGCCAGTTTCCTTGTCTTCCAAGTTCTGCTGGTTTTATGCAATCTTTGTAACTCCACTACATCAGACAAAAGCTCTTGCAGCACAGGATGGGATGTCCACACTGCCATTATTCTAATCCCATCATTAATCATCATTTTTATGATCCAGACACTATCAGGAGCTCTGGCTCAGCCCTTCATGCAACTAAATTCACTCCAGATGTAAAACTAAGCCCTTAATATGGGATTTAAGTAGAATTTAGCCAGTACAGAAGGCCCTGAATTGCCCTCTGTGTGGGAGTTTCATTCACTTGCTGGAAGCTGCTTCTCTCTCTGCTTGTCAGAACACATTTCAGAAGCACAAGAACAATAAAACCTGCTGGTAACCCTAAAGAATTCTGTCCAGACAACAAGCAGCTGACACCAGCATGGCCTTGCTTGGACTTCAGAAACCCTGGAATAGAATCAGAGACCAAAAACCCCCAAAACAGAATCAGAGAATGGTTTGGAGTGGAAGAGACCTTAAAGCTCATCCCATTCCACCCCTGCCATGGGCAGGGACACCTTCCCCTATCCCAGGGTGCTCCAAACTCCACTCAACCAGGTCGATCTCCTCTAACCAACAGCCCAAGCTGTTGGTTGGGCTCCCCGTGGACCTGCAGGAAACCTGGGACAATCCTCCCTGGGCTGGTGAATTTAAGCCCAGTTTGAGTGACAATGATGGGGACTGGGTGTGGTTCACTGAAGCCCCAGAGCCACGTCCTTGCATAGAAAGTTTCTGTCTTTTTGATGTGTTAGTGTGTTAGTCACATTCTGTCACTTGTGTGTGTCCCTTCAGCTGGACTTTTCCTTTTCCAGAGTCCCCTTTCGCTGAAAATCCAAGAAGATTTTTAGCTCTCGTGGAAAAGGAGCAATGAAAGAACAACATTCCTTTGTCTCCCAAAATCCCCTGGCTAAACCAGAGCTGTTTGCGGCCTCCTACAGATCTTTCATGTTGGCCAAGCATCAGCCACTTCTCCAAGGTGCTCTCACTCACGTGACCCTTCCCACTCCAAACGACCCCAGAAATTCCTCCCTGGAAATTCTCTGTTCATCATGCCTGGAAATGGCCTGGCTGCAGTCCCTGTGCCCACCACATCTGTCCTGTGCAGGGCCAGCAGCTGGACTTTGATTGGATCCCCTCCTCATGGATCCCTTCCAGCCTGGGACATTCTGGGACATTCTTCGTTAATCAATCTCACTTCATATCAGCTCCCCAACACACCTTGAGCTCTTCTCTCTAATGTCGCCCTTTCTTTGAGAAACCTGGGGATCAGAATCTTTGATTTAGTGCCTGTGCAGCACATTTAGTGCATTTTTTCCCAAATCTGGTGCATGTGTTCCAAATTCAGTGCATGTTTTCCAAATTCGGTCCATGTTTTCCAGATCTGGTGCATATTTTCCAAATTTGGTGCATGTTTTCCATCCCACACTGGCATTTTTGATGCTGCAGCAATACCCCCAGCAGCAACGATGTGCATGGCTGCACAGCTTGGACTGGTAGAGAAGCACAGAAGGTTGAATTCTCTCATTACTTTTTTTCCTGCAAACTCTTAATTAGGAACCTTGATTCCCAGCCTGCTCAGTGGAAAAAATCCAATGAGATTATCTGGTTTTGGATGGAATCCTGAACATCCATCAGAGAATCTGGAGCAGGGACAGGGCACGAGCTGGAAGGGAGAGAGGGCATGGCACAGACACTCACTGGGGTTTGGATTATTGCAACTCCTCGTGACAGGGAAGAGTGACAGATTTCCTGGGACACCTCAGCATGCAGGACAGCCCTTGGAAAGGCTTCCCTTAACTAGGCTGCTGTGACTTGAGTGGGAACAATTTCAAATTGCATTAGAGAGGTGTCCTGCAGAGGGGAGCTGTAATAAATCCTCTTTTTCACGTGAGAACATCTGCTTCATTTACTTCCTCCATGCTGACATTATCTCGTGTGCTAAACACTGGCACTGAGCACTCAGTACAGGGTGAAATCAGGTTTATTGGCTTGTTCTGTTGTGAAACTCTCCAGGAAGAGAGAAAAGAAAGGAAAAACCCTTTTCTCCTGTCTTCCCCTGCACCAATATCCTCTGGCTGCTGCCTGGGTCAGGTAGCAATGGGGGTCCCCTCCTGCCTCCTCGTTACTCTGCAGTGCCTTGACTTCAAATGGAAGCAGAACAGAGAGAGAAGAAAGGGGAAAAACAAAGGAAAATAAGATAAAGAAGGAAAAATAAAGTATTTCTTTTTTCTTCCCATCATCTGCGCTCGTTCTTCCTTCTCTTTATCTCCCTCCTCATCTTTCAGGCAAATTTTCTATTCCCCTGCCTTCACCCTCAGAATGGGGAAAAAGAACAAAATAACCAGAAAGATGGAGAAGAAGAAAAGACTGAAGGTGCTTCAGGAGAGTTTGGGGTGTTTTCTGACAACCCTTTGGATGTAAAACTTCTCTTCTGCCAACGTCACCGGTCCTGGTGACTCCTGTGGGTGCTGCCATGTGTGATGTTCCCCTCAGATCCAGAGGTATTGTCCAGGGGGCAGCACCGGAAAATGCCTCCTACCAACACCAAAACCAGACAAACCCCAAAACCAGACAAACTTCCCTGCAGAGAGCAGATAAATCCTCAGTAAATACATTGGAACTGCCTCTCCCAGTTCTCTGCAGTTCCCTTCTCTTTTCTGTCTGAAACCAGGAGCACTGTGGTGCCAGCACTGGGTATTTTTAGCTAGAAAACATTTCCTGCAGCTCTCAGCATTCCCTGAGGAATGGTGTGATGGTGGGTTTGTCTCGTTAGCACCAAATGTGCTGTGACACTGGGGCTCCAGAGATAAAAACCACTCCTAAACAGCAACCCCAGGTTTTGTAGGAGTTTTTGTGTCTTAAAGAGTAACTTCGGAGCAAACACTGAAAGCAGGCAGGTAAATCTGTGCTTTTGATTCCTGTCAATCTGTTTGTAAGCAAGCAATGGAGCTGAAGTGATTCATCAAATTTAGCAGAGGTGGAATCAATCCCATTGGTTCTCCAGGCAAAAGTGGGATTTCATCAGCAGATAAGCTTAATTTGTATTCGTGTTGACTTTCAGCAGTGGTGTCTGAGATAGCTGGAATTGCTCTGATTGCTGATGCCCACACTTCAAGTGCTCTATTTAAATACTAAAATAGGAAATGAACTTCTTTACAAGCACACAGACACTGATAAGACAGAAGGGTTAAGGCATCTCATCAAAGCTATGCAAAGCTCCTCGTGGTAGAGAAGCAAGGAGGATAAAAACAGAGGCACGCTTAATCCAAGCTTCAAAAACCAGACTTAAAAAATAAAATAATAGTAAAATTAATATCCCAGCGCTATTCACCCAACTGCACTGCTGTAGAAAGCTGGGAATAGAATACTAAGTTCTGGAATAACATAAGAAAAATTGATTTTGTATGGAACTTGGCACCTGCATGCAAATATCTGGGTTATTTTATGTGCAAGCAATGGGTGAGGAAAGCAAGGTGGTTTGTGGCACTAAGCAGCCTGGCTCCTCTTTGACTGTGCTACTCATCTGCTTTGACTTCGAGGCAGCTGAGGGTTTTTTCAGACACTGTGGATGGGTTTCATTCCCTCAGCTTTGCTCATCTAAGTTTGGTGTCTCATTTGAGAGGGAGGCACCTGCCAAGAACAAGTAAATAACTCCCTTAGGCTGCATATTGACTTCAGCTAAAGAACAGTCAAGTGCCATCAATCTCCTCCTTTGTTAGCAGACTAGTGCAAATTTTGGAATTTTCTATCCATTTGGTCTCAATTCCTCTCCAAGCAGATTTTTTATTTATTTTTAAGGATAACAGATATCCTGTAGCTAAACCAACGGCATTGACATTCTGGTAATTGAAACGTTTCCCTGAAGTTTGCTGAACTGTCCTGACACATTTCTGCTCAAATTGGTTGGAGCTGAAAGGCTGTTTCACAGACAATGCATTTTGTGTGTTGTGTTTGATCAGGGGATTGAGTGAGGACTTCTCCTGTTTACCAAATAATCACAGGAGAAGCTGAGCTGGGAGGGACCCACAGGGATCAGGGTCCAGCCCCAACAATCCCACCCTGAGCATCTCTGGGAGGGTTTTCCAAACCCTCCTGGAGCTCTGGCAGCCTCGGGGCCTTGCTCATTCTCTGGGCAGCCTGGGCAATGCCAGCACCCTCTGGGGGAAGAACCTTCCCCAAAATCCAACCTAAACCTGCCCTTGGCCCAGCTTCCACCATTCCCTGTCCCAGGGAAAAGAGATTGAAGCTGCCCCTCAGGCGGAGCTGCAGACTTTTTAACTCCTTGTTTGTCTAATTCCATCCACAGACACAAAACAATCCTCTTCCCAAATAACAAAAAAAAAAAAGTTTAAATGTGTTAAAATGTTCCTGGTTTTGGAATCTGGCTGTGACCAGTGGAGGAGCAGGAGGAAAGCACAAGCAAGGGGTAGCCCAGAGTGCTCAGAGGGTGGTGGGAGAACAGATCCTGAGGTAAGCTGCTGAGTCCTGGCTGTTCCTCTGGGAGCAGAGAACCCCTTGAGCCTGGGCTACAAGGGACAGCTCCAAGGACTCCGCAACTCCCAGATAATTCCCCCAACCCATCACAACATCTGCTCTGCTCTCCTTCCACAGTCTTGGTGAAATGCAGCTTCCCACCTCATTGTTTCCCCACGTTTCCTCTGAGTAATGGCAATAACCTGTGTGAAAAACACTAAAACCAAGTGTGCCACAGGACACAGAATTCCCCAGCTTTATTTATGGCAGAGGATCCATTCCCATCCTTCCCAGAACTGGGACTGAACTGTGTCCTACAAGCAAGACTTGGAGCCAACAAGTATTGAGCACATTTTATGATCTCTAAATGTACTTCTTGCCCAGGCCCCCAAAAACAATTTAAATTATGAATATTTGCTTATTACTGATTATTAATGCATGGAAAGTGCTGTATATGACTAATGCATTCTTCCAGCCTACCTCATTTCTCAGTTTTCCCTCAGCTCTCCTCATTGAAATTCCGAGTGAAGCGAATCCCATATGTTTCCATGCATTCACTGCAGTGCTTGGGGATGCTCAGCCCAGGCTGGGGGAATAGCACCTCTCTCTGGCAAAGCAAAACCAGGCCCAGTTCCCTTTCATTCAAATGCTTCCATCAAAAGGAGTTTTTGTAAAATAAGTTTTCCATGAGGGTCCTGAAACTGAATTCACTGAAGGCACGAAGACAGGCATTTGAGATCGGTGTCTAGACTTGAAAATTTGTTTTATTTAATATATGAATTGTTCCTTTCTTCTCTTTCGTTTCCTCAGTTGGATACGAGGGGATAGAAGCGAGAAGTGAGATGAAGAAAACTCCTGTTGCATGCACTGAGGATGTGACACACATGAAAATAGCTGAAATCTGTGTCAGACTCCACGGGAAGGGAGCTTGGAGCACAAAGCCTGGTGTTTGCTGTGTTTCCTTGCTACACTGAGCTAAAACCCACAGCACAAGCCAGGAAAAGTTCTTTATTCCACAAAGGCCCAACAGCTGTCCCTTGCAGAAGTGGCAATGCTCCCCAAACCCCGTTTCTCCAGATTTTGACCCAAAGATGAAGGATAATTGCCCAAGAGAGCACCTGAAGCTGATCTGGTGGATCTCACCTGAGGAGGGAGCAGGGAAAACCAGCCAGGAGGAGCCAGCTGGGGATTTCCTTTGGATTCTGTAGCTGATAACCTCAAATTTCCTCTCTCAGGTGCCAGCAGCATGCCCCATGGATAAATCCCACTGCTCAGGGCCTGAGCCCTGCCAATGAGGGTGGAATAGAACTGTTTCTGAAAATTTGGAAGGGAAACATACAATGGGGAGGGCTGGGAACAATAAACAGATCTGGTACTGGAATGTTCAGGCTTTGTTTCACCATCTAACATAAAAAAAAGGATTATTTTGGCATTTTCTGCAAGATTTACATGTGTGCTTCAAGTGCAATAAAGTATTTTACAGAAATGAGAGCAGACAAGCTGCTGAAGAGCTGAGCAATGGTGGGTTTCAGCCACAGAAAGGATGGGAGAGACAAGTGAGGCTGGAGAAAACTCTGCCCTGAAAAGGGGACGGAGGGCTGAGGACCTTCAATTCTGAACTCCGGGAAGAAATGCAGAAAAGTGCCCTTCAAAAAATTCTAAGATATTTTTCAGCTAGCAGGGGCCCAAATACTGCAGCTTTGTAAACTTAAAAATGACCTCAAGAACTCAGAAGAAATCAAATTAAAAATATTTAATTGTGCATCTATTGATATGGAAAATCTAATAATTGGTGCTCCTATTTAGCACACTTCTCTTTACACACTTACAAACTGAATTTAATACAAAAGGAAATTCTCCTGTGATATCAAGAGTTCAGCTGATCAGGGAGAGTGGTTACCACATATTCAGGACTATCAGGAATAAACTATTAAGAGGAGTGAAAGGAAAAATATGAAAATTAAGGAATATTCTTCCCCCTTTGGGTGGAATAGGTCTGGTTTCACTATTTCTTTAACAAAAGATTAAATTTGTCTAAATAATTTAAAGCAGCTGCATGATCTGACTTATTTAAGAATGAACCCATCACAGTCTGGCTGCCAGAACTGGAAGGCATTGGTTTTTCCTTTTTTTAGCAACTATAACCCTACCAAATATTTTAGAAAAGGCCAATAAAAGAGCCCATAAAGGTTATAATTGCAGCACGATAAAATGGGAGAAGAAATAAGGCTTTGTCAGGGTTTAATCATATCTGTGGAGAAAGGCAGACCATGTTCCCTCTTTTTTTATGTGTAATTCCAGCACTTTAATTAGCCATGTACTTTAGGGCCACACAAACCCTTATTTCATTTTGTTTTCTGTCAGGGAGATCTCTGGACTAACACTGTACTGATGATTTATATCCCATCCTTTTTAAACCACGGCGTTAGCCAGTTTGTCATTTAATAATCAAACAGCCTCATAAATTCCACTTTGCACCAGTGGCCACACTGGCAATAATGTGCATGCAGAGAGTTTAAACCCTGCCTCCTATGAAAATCCTGCTCCTGTTATTATCTCCTGCCCAGCAGCAGGAGCCTTCTGGGATACTCAGAAATTACAGTGTGCTCAGAATTATTGTTAGTAAATTAATACAGGAGCACCAGTAAATACTGTACGGAGTGTGTAAATATTTCCTCTATCAGTAAATCAGGTGGGGAATATCAGAGTAGTGGAACCTCAATATCTAGGCTTAGTTCAGCCTCTGGAATAGGCAATACAATCAAAATACAATTGGAAGACAAATAAAGATTTGATTAAACACTGGTTAGAAAGGTGTTTTCCATCGTGAGCCTATTACAGGGGAAAAAAGCCATTGGAAAGTTCTCTATGGCCATGGGATGAATTGCTCACTCAAATTTCTCTGTTCTATTGCCAGCACCTATGTAAAATTCTCAGATTTGCACCTTCTTTCATAAATACTCCTGTGATTTACCTCCATTGTCCATTCCTGCAGCGTGGCATAGGGAAACAATTCTGTGTGTCACAGTTTGGGATAATGTTTTAGAGAATTATCATAATTTTAAGTCTGATGTGACCCAAAGTAACCTCGTTGAGCAAGTGGTCCTGTGTGAAAATCTGGTGTTCAGTTTCCAGAGATTCATGAATTAGTGATCATAGATTTCAAAGGCTGACAACAGAATGTGACAAGAGAGGGTTGCTGTTATATTTGTGAACTGAAAGAGATGCTGAGAAGGACTCTCAGACATTCTCAGCACTTCTGAAGGCACTGCTGCCCATTTCATCCATCTGTCTCCTTTTGCGTATGGAAATATCCTCAGGGCTGTATGTTGCATACAATATCCCTCATTACTGTCAGTAAGACCCTTGGATTTTAATATTTCCCCCATTTAATTGCCATTAGTGTGGAATTATAGAGTTATGGAAAAGCCTGAGCTGGTAGGGACCCAGAGGGCTCATGGAGTCCAACTCCATGGGGATTGTTCACCCCAACAACCCCACCCTGTGCCTGAGGGCATTGAAACAGAGCAATGGAGATGCTTCCTGGAGGTCAGAACAAGGAATTAGTGCTCACCAAAGCCCACCTGAGCCAAACAGGGTGAGGGTGTGTCACTGCTGGGCCAGCAGCTCAATCCTGCCTGAGCGGGAGCGACAGGCGAGGAGGCCGATGGGGCCGGGGTCATCGTACAGCCTGCACAGCAATTCTGCCTCAGCCACATCCTGGGGACACGTCCCACCTCCCTGGCTGTCCCCTGGTGAAGCTGATTGCCTCCAGCCCCGTGGCTGGCCATGGGTGAGTGATGCTGAGCTCTGGATCACGCGATGGCCCACATGGATCGCTCTGGCCTGGCTCATCCTGCTTTGTCCCCACAGAACTCCACGACCACTCTAAAGACAAAGAGGCCTCTGGCATCTCCATCCACGAGATGCCAGAGGCAAAAGCAATCCTGCCAAAAGCAATCCTTAGCCAGCTGTGCTTCAATGAGCTTTAAATGATGTTAGAACAGAGAAAACTCAGCAGCCCAGGCCCTGGTTGCTGCCCGTACCTTCTGTTGTGGCGCAGAACCTCCGAGCCCTTTCTCCAGGACACAGCAGCTCTGGGAGCAGCACTGGGTTTGCAACCAATTGTAACTTCCCCTCCAACCTGAACAACAGACAGCTTCTTCACGGGATTTCTGGAAAAATCAGGGGCTGCAGCTGAAAAGAGAGAAGGAAGAAGAGATGTTACTAAACGAACTTGCCAAAAATCTTCTCTTTGAGTTCAGATAGAGAATTCAATAATTGCTTTGATTTTTAGATATCTGCAAAAGTACATCTAAATCTAATATTAAAAACGTATCTAAGTACCAAAGAATTCTAATTCTGTTTCTAAAGCTGTCTGCCTAGAACTGTGTAGTTCTGTCATTTCTGACAGACTTTCCTGAGGGAATCTGGAGACTGGGAGAACTTCCATGATGGAAGACAAGATTCCCAAGCAGGACAAACCTCACACTCCTGATCCAGCCTCATACATTCATCTGCAGAGAGTATTCTGTCACAAGCACAGTTCTACTCTGGCTTTCTTTTCATAGACCTACTCTGATTTCTGAAAATGTGATTATTTTTCCAGCAGCTTATGTGAAAATTCACTCTTGAACAAGGAGAAAGCACAAGACATGGGTGCTCCTGAAGTCTGTGTTTTAACAGTTTCACTGATATTTGGCTGTTGAGCAAACTTAACATTTTAAAGTCTAGAACAGAATACTTTTACAATATATGAGTAAGTTCCATTCATGTTCATTTCTGGTTATCATTAAGGAGATTCCTTGTTCCATGTTACTTGTTTATGTCCATATTTGCCATATGCTCTTTGTTTATAGCTAAAACTATTTCCCCTGCTTTCTGAAATAACTTTAAAAACCTGCAGAATAACTATTAATAACTCAAACTAAGCGAGAAACAACATTCATTAAACTGGTGTATATGTGATAATAATAAAAAAAAATACATGGATTAGATTATTTCCCCAAACAAGCCATGAAATTAAACTTAAAAAACCCCCACATTTCCATGTGGGTGAAAAGCTAAGGAATATCAGGTTTGAACTGCCAGGATTCATCTCCTCTTTTCTTAAATTCAATTTTTTTTCAGCTAGTGTCCTTTTCAATGGTACCTGCTCATTTTAGTGACATTTACTCACCAATCACCCTCAGCTCAGCATTGGCATAAATGGTGTCATATTTATTTTCTGCCACGCACTGATAGAGGCCTGAGTCTGACAGATTCAGCATGGGGATGAGGAGAGTCCCATTTTCTATTTGAATTCTTCCCTGATAAGAGAGAAAAACAAGGAAAAACCTTGACAGAGCCAATGAGTGAACAAATAAAAGGCTTTTAGTATCCCACTGATGCACCTGATCAGGATTCAGAAGCAGAAATGTTGTTTCCTTGGGAGCAGTGAGGATGGATACATCAGAAATGGGATATGCACCTCTCTGTGTGGTGCTGGGTGTATTTCCAGCCTTCTGAGGTCTTCCAGCTTTTCAGGAAACCCAGGCACATGTTGCAGTGGTGGCTTTGTTTGTCTAGGATTTCTGTGTGTTTCCCTGCACTGCTGAGCTGGGAATCTGTCCTTATCCTTCTCCATGCAGGTGGCACAGAAGGAGCTCCCTGTAGGGATGCTCCACACTGGGAGCCTGCAGCATCATCCACCTGAGCTGGACAATGCCTTTTTCTGACCCAGAGATGGGGCAACTGAGAGGTGTTTAAAAACTTTTATTCCATTTTCAGTCTCATGTGAAGGGTGAGACAACACAGATGTTATAATTCACCCCATCACAATCAGAAGTCAACTATTTCCCAATTATAAAACACTTCAAGTGTTTCTTGGCCTATCAGCTTTTGCCACACCATGCTGCAGATGCCTTAAAGCCAATAATCTAAAACTGCCTAAACTATCCTTTAAAAACTTTAAAACTTTTTTCTAACTCCATTTCTCTCCAACAATATCTATCCTATTGCATACCATTTCTAAATCAACATTTCTTATCTCAAAATTTACATACAAATACATACTATGTAAACCTCCTATCAACCCTAAAAAACTCTCTACAAATCCATTTCCCACACACCTGGATCCTGAGAGGCAGCACCTCATCCCTGGCTGGTGAAACATCATTCCATCATCCCATCAAATAAATCTGATGGTGATAATCCCAGGTGATCAAAAAAGCTCCACAGGAGACAGAGGTGCTCCAATAACAGGAACATTTCCAACATCATCACACCCTGAGTCACAGAAAAATGAGCCACTGGAAAAGCAACACTGAAAGGCAACACTTAAATTTCAATTGGAAAGCCCCAGGCAGCTGCTCAGAGCACAGGGAGAGCATTCTCCTCCAGGCCTGGATTTCTACACACACCAACTTTCTTCAGCAATTCTGCTGAAATACAGGAAGCTGCACAGTGGGTATGTTTGGACCAGAGCTTGGAATTTGGTGTATTAAAAGAAGTTTTACTTGCTCTGCTTTGGAAAACAGAAAAAAAAGCCTGTTTCATGCTGCAATCATAACTTAAAGCTAAATATCTTGTGATTTTACAATTACTACCCTCTGGAGACAATAATAGCTGCAGTGCAAAGTGGAGCACTGAGGAGGAGAAAAAAAAAAACATTCCCCCAAACAGATGAGTTTGGAAGATACCCACAGGGAGTATAAATCCCATCACCAAGTGCAAGCTGGAAGAGCAGATACCACGAGGAGGATGCTGCTACTCGTTTAGCCTGGCTCTCCTGCCTCTGGAGCAGGACTGGAGGAGTTTGGAGTACACAGTCAGGGGAAGCACTCCAGTGTTTGATGAACAGCCACAAGCATCTCAAACGTATTTGTGAAGTGCTGAACATCTGTCATAGAATCCCTGAATGGGTTGGGTTGGATGGATCTTAAAGCTCATCCCCTTCCACCCCTGCCATGGCAGGGACACCTCCCACTGTCCCAGGCTGCTCCCAGCCCCAGTGTCCAGCCTGGCCTTGGGCACTGCCAGGGATCCAGGGGCAGCCCCAGCTGCTCTGGGCACCTGTGCCAGGGCCTGCCCACCCTCACAGCCAAGAATTCCTTCCCAATATCCCCTCTAAACCCTCTCTCTGTCAGTTAGAAGCCATTTCCTGTGTCCTGTCCCTCCAGGACCTTGTAAATACTCTGTCTCCATCTTTCTTTCAGGCCCTGCAAGGCCACCCTGAGCTCAGCCCAAAGCTTCTCCTCTGCAGGTGAACAATGCCAGCTGTGCCAGCCTTTCCTCCCAGCAGAGCTGCTCCATCCTCTGATCATCCTGGAGTCTCCCCTGGGCTCTCTGCAGCAGCTCCAGCTCCTCCCTGTGCTGGGGCAGGGCTGGGGCAGCTCCACCTGGGTATGGGGGCAGAGGGGCAGAATTCCCCTTTCCTGCTGGGACCAGCCCAGGGCTCAGAGGGTTCTGGGGTCAGCACACACATCCAGGGCATCATTTCCAACGCCCCAGCTTTTCCTTGGAGGTCTCCCAACCATGAACTCACCCAGCCCAAGTTTGTTTAGCTTGGAAATGTGATGAGAGCACAGCCTGGAGCTGCAAGGCTGGTGTGTGGCAAACTAATTAACAACATTACATTACTTAGCCACTGATCATTTTTTCTGAGGCTCTCGTTACAGATATCTTTTGCATACTTAGTTTTACCTCCAGGCTGTTTGCTATCCTCTCAATGCATTCTATTTTTACAAACATCCTTTGAATACAAAACCCCTCTCTGAAGCAAGGCTCGTGTTCCATCCTCATCCCAAATTCCCCACCGTTCTCTGCCGGCCCTTTTGAGCTGTGCAGACAAAGGGAAGAATAAAGCACACCGTGTACACGAGCAGGGAGAACGCTGGGGTGACCAGCCAGGTGGTCAGGCAGAGAGATGTGACAAAGAGGAGAAGAGAGGTTTGACAATCAGAATCAGCCCCAGGGTGAAAGGCATCTGGATGTTATTCTTCCTGGAGAATTCCGACGCGCAGGGTGCTGCGACAAACTGAATATTTTATTACATCTCCCTTGTACTATCCCCTCCAAAGTGTCCATTCTGTCCATTGAGCAATAACATCCAGCACTTTGTTGCCTGAAGAATTGCATTTACAGCACACTGTAAGTACTGTGAAAATGCTGGTTGAAAAAGTGTCTGTCGAGTGTTTCATTCCTCTTTATTGAAACGCTGCAATTGAAGAGTGACAGACTCTAAATATTGCTGCCTTCAAAGAGAGAGAAACAAGATAATCTTGCTCAGAAAAAGGTGACAATGACTACAATGAGCAGGTTCAGAAAAATTGCAGTCCAGGTAAATTCTGGCTATTTTCCCCAAATGTAGGTTGGGTCTGTTTAGGACTGATCCAGCAGAAAATTATATGGAAGATTGGACCCCACTCCAACTACTTAAAATAAGTACAACTAAATCAAATAAATGCTGGTTCTGCAGCCCAGCAGGTGCGAATTCAGCCCATATGTTTTGGAAATTCTCCTGTATGTGCTCTTGCTAGGCAGGAATTAATCACAGAATTATTTTTTCCCATCCAAGTGAAAATGCCTCACAGATGAGCCAACGTGTGCCCCAGAGATCCTGGATGGATGCTCCATTAAAAAAAAAAAAGGGAAACTTGGCCTCAGCAGAATGCAAAGAGCTTTTTATCACAGAAGTCTTCTCCATGAGGGTGCCACCAACTGAAGGCTGGAGGATGGATGTGCCACCCTTCCTTGCAGAGCTTGGCCTCCACAGGAATGCAGGGACTGTGCCTGGAAGCTGCTGGGCTCTCACAGCCCTGCCTGATGAAGGATCTGTTTGTGGTTCCCAAGTGTTCGAGCTCCAAACTCCCCCTCTCCTCCTGCACTCCCACTTCCCTTTCCACTTGGTCCTTTCAGGTGACATTTTGCACTTAGTCAAAATTGCCCAGGCTTAGTCACACAGGTGACTTTTGCACTCTTCCTTGTACCTTGACATGGCTTTCTTCGGATTATCCTTCTACCAAGCACAGATTATAACCCTCAAAATGAGCTGATTTTCAGAGCTGACTGATTAATTAAGGTAAAGGATTAACTCAGCAGGAGAGCAGCACTCTGCATGAGACCAAAGGTCCACCCAGCTCATTTGGAACAGAAACAGAAGAAAAGTGCAATTCAACACTGAACATTTTGCAATTCCAGCTCAGGAATCCTCTTTCAGTCCTTTGGCATCCTACCAGTTCCCCAAACTGCAGATTATGTCTACAAATGTATTTAGTGTTTCTTTCACCAATTATAATTCATATTTTTAAGCCTTTCAATACCTACAGCCATATCTTATAGCAATTAGATAATTCACATGAAGAAATTGGTGTTTGTCTCTCTCCAAACTGCAATTTTATACACTTCCAATAAAGATGAAGTCCAAGAATTGAGGCTCTGTGTTGCAAAGAGTTTGTGATATTATATTTATTTTATATATTAATCTTTACCTATTTTTTAAATTTAATTAATATATTGTAAAATTAATATAATGACTAAATAATGAAAACAAACAAACAATAAAAAAGATGAGGAAGAAATCAAAGGAGACAGGAATCTTACCTCTGATGTGAGGGGCTGGCCATTTTTTAACCAGCTGTAGGAAGGGCTCGGTTTTCCTCTTGCCTTACATTCCCAAAATAAACTGTCATAGAGAGACAGAAAGGCATTTTGGATTTTTTTATCCCATTCAGGGGGTGCTGAAAAGAATATGCAAAGCATTTTAAGCAGGAGGAAAGTGATTTTGCTTGTTGCCATTAATTAATGAACTGAGCAGAGCTAATTAATATCTGTTCAACATATTTTTATTATGCTGCATTGAATTCTGGACAACAATTCCGTGGCATTAAACTTTGGGGCAGGCTTGGGAAAATGTTAAAAATCAAGTGGTTCACGGGTAGGGAATTTGGCTGAGATTTTATCCATTTTTAAGGCCAAAATGTGCAGAAATGGTGATTTTAGATGCCTGAAATTCAGGAAAAGCACCAAGACACCTAATTTTCTGAATTTCTCTAAAAAACTCAGTGAGGTGTAAAAGCTGAATTTGCAGGAATCACCCAGGAGCTCTGTAAAGAAGGAGCCTCAAGGGCTGAGCTGAGTAGGAATTCCCTTGGGAAGGCTGAGATTTGGAGCTGAATTTTGGCACTTTAGAGGTGCAGGTGAGACCTGGGGAGAATAAATAACCTCATCCCATGGCAGGGACACCTCCCACTGTCCCAGGCTGCTCCAAATCCTGTCCAGCCTGGCCTTGGACGCTGCTAGAGATCCAGGGGCAGCCACAGCTGCTCTGGGAATCCATCCCAGGGTCTCCCCACCTCCATAGAAAATGATTTCTCCCAAAATCCCATCCATCCCTGCCCCTGGCAGTGGGAAGCCATTCCCTGTGTCCTGTCCCTCCATCCCTTATCCAAAGTCCCTCTCCAGCTCTCCTGGAGCCCCTTTAGGTGCTCAAAGATCCTATAAGGACAGAGTCCACCCTGCTTAGAGGTGCTGTTAATTGCACGTGATTTTTACTGCTGTCAGGAGGGACCACACACAAAGCAGTGTCCAGGAAAGAATCCCTGTTTTTTGGAGGCAGCCTTCCTCCAGAGGAAAACCCCCAGAGAACAGAAAAGGAGCAAGAGGAAATCAATTACAGAGATAATTCACCAGCACACTCCTAATATGACAAAAAAAACCTCATGCCAAGGCTTCGTGAGTGCTGTTTATACACTGCTCTGTGAACAGCTATTAATTAATGTACAAAGCACAGTTAATAAGCACATTGTTTTAGATTGAATTAACTGATCATAATTTTATAATTGCCTGTGCTGTTATCAATCACGGCCAGGTAATCTACTGAACTTAATTTAATGGAACTGCTTGATTGACGTGGTGAAAAAAATTAGTGAGCAACGAGAGCAAAAACTACCCCCTGAAAGCAAGGAAATAATGAAATATTTAAACCAGCAGCAGACTGTTCTATTCCTGGCATATATCTTGATATTAGCCGTGGCTGCAGGAGCCTGGTAGCTTATCAGCAAAGCCTGCATCTCTTCATTAGAAGAGATTTACTTAAAAAAAAAGGAAAATACTTGCCAGAGTCTTCTCAACAGATGTTAACTGGAGGCTCAGTCTCGCTTGCTGTGATTTTTTTTCTCCTCGCTGTTATGTTTCTTTTTTTTTTTTTTTTTTTCTGCGCTTTCTCCTTTGAAAGATTTATGAGGTAAAGAAAAGATCTCTCCTCTTATTCCTGTCAAAGTATGTTGCTTTCCCTGGGTGTTAGCAGTTCCACTAAACAGACATCATTCTCCCTGGCTATGAGGGACCATCCTGTGTGACTGTGACTGCAGGGAATCACTGCCCATGGCGAGGGACAGGGAGAGAGAGAAGATTCCCAGATTATTCTCCACTTTTAGCCAAGCTGGAAGGAGAGGGAGGAACGGGATGAGTTCCCTCTGCTTTGTCCTCATGTGTTTATGGGGCAGCAGAGGAGGTGAAATCACCTTCACTGCCACACACCAAATCTCCCAAATCCTGCCCTGCATCTCTGCTGGACACTGATCCCTCTCTGATTTAATGTCTCACACTCACGTGTCTCACACACAGAGAGGGATTCCTCTCTGCCTTTTATTAACATTTCCAACTTCCCACACTTCCAATGCAAGCTTTGATGTAAAATACCTTTGTTTGCTGAGGCTGTAGCTCATTGAAGGTCACTGAGAGCCCCCAATCAGTTTTTAATCAGCTTAACCTCACATGCACTTTCTACCTCCAGGAAGGGCTGAGAGACTTCATCTGCACCATACAACTGAACACCATCCTGCTCTTCACTAAAAACCAAAATTCAGTTAATCTGCTTACCATAGACAAATAATTGACCTCTTGCAATGTTTATTCCTCGAGTGTTCCCTGCCGTGCACTCGTAGGAACCTTCATCTTCCTGCTCAACGTTGGGGATTTCGAGAACTCCCCCGGTCCTGCTGTGCTGGATTTTCTGTGCCAAGGAGTTTCCATCAGACCTCTTCCAGCTAATACTTGGGACAGGACTAAAGAATTGTATTTATTGGAGAAAAAGAGACAGCATTGGTTACAGCAGAGGAAAAAGAGTGTAAAATCCTTTCTTGAGAGCAGCAATATTTTAAAAAAGGAATAATTCCTAAGCATGACATACAGAGGTTCATACAAGACTGAGATTTTACAGCATGTCCAATTTATTTAGGAGCACAGGTCCAAAGTGGGATGAAATCCTCAATCAAATCTATGATTTTTCCTTAGGCCAGTTTGTGTTTTCCCCTTAGTAACTCTTATTTGGGGCTCAAACCTGTTTTTAAACCCTGTGACACTGAAGCAATGACTTTGCAAGTCCAAGTAAACACCACAGAAGTCCTGAATTATTGACTGGTTCTCTCAGCAAACAAATTCCCTGTAGCACTAAAGGTATTTTCATGCCCCAAAATAAGAAATATTGGGCAAGATTTCAAAAGATCTAAAAATACCAATAAATCTAAATATAAAAAATAGGAGCCAAGGTAGAAGAGAGCAGACAGAGAATTGAGTGAGGAAAGGAAAGAACAAAACATGGAGGCTGGAAGGAGATAGAGACAAAAAAAGGAATATATTTCTTTTTTCATGTTTTTGAAACTCTCTATCATTTTCATTTATATTTGGATCAATGTATACAATACAACATGAAACTGTGAAGTGTGAAGGCAGCTATAAATACATCTTGGATTTCTGGTAATATCACAAACCATAGGAGCCTCACTTTCATGATCTATTATGTCACCAGAACACTTTGAAATATTAATAGTCACAAATTTCACAGTTGTTTCCTGTTTCTGCAAACTGAAGTAAGTTGCTTTTTCTAACAAATTCAATTTTGAGCTTTTTACAGGGGCTTTGGCTAAATGCTGACTTCTTTTCCACTGGAAGTAACATTCACAGCAACTGAAAACACAACTTCCATGGAAATTACAAGTCCTCGTTTCCAGTCTCCAAGGTCTCTGCCTGCAGTGCTGACTTACAAAGGATTTATTCTTTATAGCAGAGACTGTAACTGCTCACACCTTAAATTATTTAAGTTCAAGTCCTTGCTTATTGAACAAAGCAATCAAGTCACAAATACAGAATGGATTAATTTCTTAATAATTCAGGAAGTTTGGGCCTGATTTCTGAGTTTTGAGTCTGTGTGTCTGTGATGTTCACAACTTCCCTCTGAGCAAGAAGAGCCAGGAGCTGGGAGAAATGTGAGTTCTCTGAACAATTTCCTACAAGCAGGAGTGACTGGGACATGTCAGATATTGTTAACCAGCGAAAGGGCTGCAAAGCAAAACTGAGATTTTATTCTACTTTTCCCCATTTTGGTTCAAGTGCTAAAAAAATCCAGATCTTTCTGGACAGCACTCACCATCACCACCACCTTTACTAGCTGTGCTTTCCAACAAGACCAAAAGCTATTTCAGAT
Organism: Irena cyanogastra; assembly: GCA_013397155.1. NCBI lineage: Eukaryota > Metazoa > Chordata > Aves > Passeriformes > Irenidae > Irena > Irena cyanogastra. The sequence goes on from VWZV01010772.1 coordinate 416,189, forward strand.
GTTTAATTCCATTCCTCCCTAGGGAATTTATAAGGGTTTGTTTTTCCTGAGTGAATTGTTAAAAGGTGCTGTCTCCTCCAGAAACCTTGGCACAGGATCACAGGATCATTCAGGCTGGAGAAGATCTCCAAGTTCACCAAGTCCAACCTTCCACCTGCCCACAAAACCATGTCAGGAGGTGCCACATGTGCTTGTGGCTTGAAGCCTTCCAGGGCTGGTGACTCCGGAACTTCCCTGGGAAGCCCTTCCCAATGTTTCTCTGCTTTTTAATGAACAAATTTTTCTTAAAATCCAGCCCAAACCACTCCTGGTGCAGCTGGAGGCTGTTGTCATGTCAGAAGAGCCATCCCCACCCGGCTCAAGCTCCCTTCAGGAGATTTTAGAGAGCAACGAGGCTTCCCTCGAGCCTTCTTTCCTCCAGACTCATCCTGAACGCCAGCATTCCTGCAGGATTTCCCTACAGCAAGTGAGCTTCAGTTACTTATTCAGTTATTTATTCAGTTATTACAAAGCAAGGTACTTTTGGCTGTTTAAAAGGAGCACAGCTCTAGTGCAGACCGAGTCTGGCTCACGACTGCTGTGCTGCAGGCAGGAAAACAGCCAGGGGAGCTTCCCAGCCTGGCTGGGATTGATCCACAGCAAGGAGAGCACGGCTGGCTCTCCAAATCCTCCTGCATATTCAACACTGGGGGAGCAGCAACTGTGCAGCAGCAGCCTGCAGAATGCCAGGAGCGTTTCACTACTTGCTTTAAAGGCGTCTCTTCTGGATTTAATTTTTTTTTTTTAATAACAAAGAGATTAAAGAGAACTAACAGCCATATGGGAGGGAAAAAACAGTAATTAGATGCATTCTGCCACCTGAAAGAGCTTCATGTCCATATTTCCTATTCTCTCAGCCATTTGTTTTCTCTCAGCTCTGGCTGTTCATGAGCGAGGGAATTCTGTGCTGACACCAAGGCCAGAGGCAGTGCTAGGTGGGAAAAGGGCCCTTCTGTCAGCTTGGCCAAGGTTTGAGCAGAAGGGGCTCCCTGATCTCCTCCTCCACACCGCAGATTTATAATCACATCCTTGGGGATGTCTCAAGGCAAGCTCGGCTCATTTTCACCAAACATGAGGGTGTTTGAAACTCACTCCTGATGCCAGCCGAGCAGGAGGACAGAGAAACTCACAGTTCATCAGCTCTGCTGTGTTTAAAGACAAGAAACAGTTAACTGCACCTTGTTCTTCTGCCAGGGAGCCTGGATTTCATCAGGAGAAGGAATTCCTGTCTCAGGACAGCAGCTCCAGCTGAGCTACAGGTAAAGGAGCAGAATCTGGCAGGATCCATAACTCAGCCAATTCCATGGGATGGACCTTCCTAGAGAATTTCTGCATTTTTTCATTGATACCTCATTGCTACAGAATTCCCAGCATCTTCAGTCACTGTATTTTGCAGAGAATTGGCTTTTTTTGGCTATTTTCACTTTTTGCTGCTGCTAGTTTCCATCTTTATAACCAAATCTCTTAATAGCAAATCTCTTACTCAGGCCATGTGAAACCTTTCAAGGTTTAAAAAAAAATAAAATTAGTTTGATTAAATTGGGTTTTGGAACAAATCATCTATTTAGAAATTGACGCTTTAAGGAGTGAAACTTTCCTTGAGAAGTAGGTAACTGTATGTAAAACCTAGTCTAATAAATACAGCCTTGTGGATTTTTGTGGGATTATTTTGCATGTTCATATTCCTTGGAAGGCCAGGACCTGTCACTGCTGCACTGTCAGTGCCTGCCCATGCAGCTTTGGGGTGGCCCTGCCCCTCGTGGGCCTTTCTGTCACTCAGTCCCTTCCAATAACCAGATTAAAAACAATAACTGCTTGGCCCTAAAAAGTTTTGGAGTACATGAAGAAACAATGAGTGCACTTCCCAAATTTATTACACTTCATACACAAAGTCTGGCTTTCTCCTGAGTAAATAAGAAAACAGTGCATAAATATGAGAGTGTCTTAGTACATAAATCTGCGGTTTATTTGAAACCTTCAGAGCATCCAGGAGCGCTAATTTAATTTATATTCCACCATACAGGCAGCAGAATCACAAAACCATAAGTTACTAACTGGGAAAGAAAAGGAGATGGAAAATATTTTGTGGTTGGTGACAAGTTCTTGTCACAGCGAACGCGAAATTAATTTGTCTGCAGAATTAGAACCCACACCACGAGGGAGGTTTCACCTCTTTCAGCAGAGATGATGCATTGGGACCGTGCCTCATCTTTTGTCCTGTGCATCTGGGGGCCCTTCAAAGGGAAATTCAATCTGCATTGGGGATAATGAAGCCCGTGGCTCGTTAGACAGATGAGCCCGAGCTGAGCTTGGAAAGCAGCATCAGTGCTGACACCAGGGAGAATTAGGATCCGAGGAGCACCATAATTAAAGCGTTTAATTTGGGATCCTCCTGATGGATTACCTGAAAACAGCAGTTTTCTGCAAGGTGTGGAGTGCCACTCTCCTGGAGGCACAGCCTGAGCTGGGTGAGAGGGGATCTGCTCATCCCTGAAAGGACAAATTCAGGCCTTGCTTTGCTCAGGGACGGGGCTGGGAACTTCACCTGTGGTGCCCAAAGTCATTCCCATATCTGGGATTTCAGAATCCCATAACTGACCCTTTTAAAGCATCCTACCTCAACAACTTGGGAATGTACCAGAGGTGAAGTCTGGGATTTTAATGTAAATTTAGTGAAAATGGTTATTTGGAACCCCCTTGGAGCTGTGTGATTATCTATTTATTCTAAGAGCTGCTAGAAAAAACCCTTCTGTGAATACATTTAGAGGAATAGGTGGGAACTTCCCATGAAAAATGAATATTCTGGGGTGAAAGAAATCTTGTTTTATATTATTCACATATGCTTTTTACAACCTCAGCTGGCAACAGCCCATCTGCAGGGATTGTGAACTGATTATTTCCCTTTCTTTGAGAAGGGAATGAAGAAAAATATAAACCATAGACAGAGTTTAATAAATATGTGCACCAGACATGGGAACTACTTTGCTTATTTTCATTCCAGGGACTATTCTTATTTGTGCAACAGGAAAAAAAAGTTATTTTGAGAGAACTCTACAGAAAGCAGCACAGTGTAACTCAACTGAACATAATTCTCTCCATGGTGCTCAATCCCCTGAAAGACAGGGAACAATAATTTGGATATATGGCATGATTAATAGAGCTTGATCCAAACCAGGACTTTTAATCCTGGCATAATATTAAACACTGTCACCGTAATGAATATTGGTGCGGAACACAAAGTCTCATCTCTTCTATTAAACTGCCACAGGCTGCAGGATTTGAAATAGTGGAGCCACTATTTCATATTTCAGTTTTCCCCTCTTTCAAAGGATTAAGTACAAGGTGCAGTTTTTTGCCTGTTTAGATTCATCAGAGAGCTGCACTTTATTTTATAATCCCATCAGAGCGAGCACTAATTCGCTTTTCAAAATCTTGTATTTGTGGTGTCTGCTCTATAAAATAAGGTTCAAAGTCAAGGGCTGGCCCAAGATCCTTTGTCAATTTGGGATCCATCCCTCCAAACCCTTTTGCAGGGAGAAATTCTTATTTAACCTCTTATTTTCCTCAAAACAAGAAGAATTTCTGGGGCTGGTAGATGATTTGTAAAAATCATTTGCGATATTTTAATGTGAAGTGGAAAAAGAGCTTTGCAACAGCGGGATGTACAATTTGGAAATGTGGGATGTACCTACCCCAGGGTGCACATTTGGGTGACTTTGAGCTCCCCCACGTTAAAAAAAGGCATCTTTAAGATGTTTTAAACCGAGTTTTAGCCTCAGCCATGAGCCTGGCCTCTCCTAGCTGCATTTGAACCGTGGAAGCGCCTTTTGAGCGAGGCCCAATTGGTGTGATTTGCTGTTCCACACAGAAAAGGGACGCTATTTCTCTAAATACCACAAAACTACTTTCATTTAAGACTTTTGCAGCCCAAAAGCCCAGCGGGTTGCCTATGATCTGCCTTCAGCATGAAAGATTTCTGTTATTCACCGTGCCCAGGTAGCGGCATTGTCGGAGCCAGCGGCCTAACAGTGTGAATACAGAAAATTATGGATAATGGGAAAGCAGTTCTGAAATCCGAGCGAGATAATAACCGCCGGTGCTTGTGGCAGATCAGAGGTGCAGCTCAACAAATGCTGGGCTGAATTGATTTTAACATAAACAGACAATAGCAGGGGCCGGGGTTTTAGAGGAATTTGGGAATCTGAAGGTGCAGGTGGCCACGCTGCTGCATTCAGATGGTTCTGCCTGCAATTGTAAACAGTTGGAGGCAGGAAACTTCCAGCTTTTCACAATGCCACTAATCACCTGCATAGCTGTAGAAATCTGGCCTTATCTAATAAGTTGAGTGTTTCACCTGCAATCTGTTTTGCTTGCTTTATTCACATCTAAGTGGCAGCTCTGAAATAAAGTTTTTCCACTGATGGACATGTTGGTGAAAAGGTGATTTAAGGCTCTGTTTAGGGAGACAAAAAAACCACAGACTGAAATCTGTGCAGTTCTGTACGAGACACTGAACTTCTAAAAATAAAATTTAAGAGGGGAAATTGTGAGAAATTCTCCAGTATCACCACCCAAGTGCCTCTGCTGCCAACATGGGATGCACAGCAGCAGTGTGACACCAGAGAGTGTATGGAAAATGGATTTTGGCCGTGGATTCTGGTATTTAGGCAGGATAACTCCAGGGAAGTCTGGCTGCACATGAAGAAGAAAATCTACATTAAAGCTGCATTAACCCTCTCAGGCATTCCTAAGCACTGCATAGAAGGGTCTCCCTGAGGGATCTCATCATCCATATGTCCTTTCAGTCCCCTTTTTTCTCCTTAAGATGTTCTTAAAATGGCAAAATCTGTTCATCCCATTAACATGACCCATCTTTACCCCTTCACTAAGATGTCAGTGCTTTGTACATCTCATTTCCCAGTTTTTTCTCTATCATTGTTCAGTGCTTTCTATGCAACAGATGGAAATAAGAAATGACAACTTGAAATGTAGAGTCTGCACAGACTAACACACAATTAAGGAGGTATTTAAAGAGGAGTAGCTTGACAGTATTTGGGAAAGAAAATCAGCTTTACCAAGAGTGCTAAAGTCTGGTACTGCTTTTGGGCCAAAAAAGTGCATATACATTTAATAAAAATTAGCTCTAGTATTAGTTTGTATAGAAATCTCATCTGAAAGGCAAGGCCATTTCAATCTTATTAACTTTTTATTTGCTTTATTTTTCTACTTGCCAGCCTAGGTTCCAGAGGAACATTTGATTAATTTGTGCTGTCTGCAAGTCAGGCTTTTAACCTCTGGGAAAGCTCTAAACACTTTAAAAGCTTACAGCCTTAAAATGGATTGTCAAAGTGAACTTAAACTAAATAGAGGTCAACAATCTAAGGGTTATTTGGGCTTTTCCAACGATGCTCATTGCAAAGACTGGGGTTTGTGGGCTGGTTACAGTGATTCAGTCCCCCAGCTGCTCCCTGAATGCAGAGCAGCTGCCTGAGCCACCCCTGCAGCTGGGAGCAGGCACAGCAGTGCAAGAAAACACAGAAAAATGCAGGAGAAAACACAGAAAAATGCAGGAGAAAACACAGAAAAATGCAGGAAATGAATTTTTCTGGAAGGAAGGGCTGCTGCTGGGTCTTCCCAGGGCTCCCTAGCATTGCTTTGGAGACAGGAGGCTCAGGAGATCCCTCCCACATAACCTAATTCCCCACGTTTGATTTTTAGCAGTGAGGGAGCCCAGAGGAGGCTCCAGGGGATCAGAGGATGGAGCAGCTCTGCTGGGAGGAAAGGCTGGCACAGCTGGGATTGTTCACCTGCAGAGGAGAAGCTTTGGGCTGAGCTCAGTGTGGCCTTGCAGGGCCTGAAGGAGCTGCAGGAACCATGGAGAGAGACAATTGCCAAGGGATGGAGTGATGAGACACAGGGAATGGCTTCAAATCGAAGAAGGACAGGTTTACATGGGATATTGGGAAGGAATTCTTGGCCATGAGGGTGAGCAGGTCCTGGCACAGTGAATTTGTTGCTGCCCCTGGATACCTGGAAGTGCCCAAGGCCAGGTTGGACAGGGCTTGGAGCCACCAGGGCTAGTGGAAGATGTTCTTGCTGAGGGCAGGGGGTTGAAACTTGATGAACTGGATGAGCTTTAAGGTCCCTTCCAACCCAAAGCAGTCTGTGACTGTATGATGTCACACAAGCACAAACCCCATTCCTATTGTGGCATCTATCAGGTGAGGATGCAGTTACACTGAGTGCTGTCACCCAGAGTCAGGTCTCATCTCAGAGTCAAAACTGCTCTCAAGAAAGAAAATCTTTGTTCCAGTTTTCCCTCCTCTCCCCACATTCCCTCCCCTGCCTTGAGCTGCATCCATGTGAGCTTCAGTTACAGCACAGTGTTCTCTCTCATTTCCTTGGGAACACGTGGCACAGAAACAGTCAAAGCAAGGTTAAAAAACCATAAGATTCACAAATCCCATTCTGACCAGACTAATTCTAACATGACAGGAGCAGTGTTAAACCCCACCTTTAATGAAAACAAAGCTCTTACTTTCCCAGGGCAAAGCATTCCAGTCTGACAGAGGAGCCCTTGGCTGCGTAGGTTGTTTCTGGAAAATGCACCTCGATCTTTGGCTCATACTCCCCCATCACACCTGTGGAACATCAGAACAGCTCAGTGCAGCTGAGCCCCAGACCTTCTCGTGCAGCAGAACTTCAGGGTGAAAGGAGGGGTGGCATGAATCATTCCAGAGCTCGTGTTCCACCCGTGGTGAGTGGCTCGTGATGGAGCAGGTTTAACCTCCTGGGTGGAATTTAACCTTCTGCTGAAAACTCTGTGAAATCTCTCCATTCCCTGCATTTAGGAGTTGAAGAGCGTGACTTTATGCAAGTTTTACATTACGAATCTGCTGTGCATCAAGGTTTTGAGATAATTTTGGGTTCACACCTCTCATCAAGCAACGCTTCTGCCACTAGTTACTCTCAGGACCCTGTGTTGATCCTATGTGCAAGAAAATTAGAAAATCCCATGCCCAAACTACTTTCAAAACTCTTCAAATTTCTTTAAACATCCAAATGTGAGTTGCAGACTTGAGGAAGTCCGATGTAATTAGATGGAATTATCATATTTGAAAGCCTGGCTGAACATCTGATAAATCACAAATAATCCAGTATTAATTTAGGGCATTTAATTTTGCAGCAGGTTTGGGATGGATTTAGAAAACTAAACTTTCAGCTGAACTTCTTCAGTATCTTTTATGTATCTCACAGTGGAACTCATTTCAACCACAGGGATGAACATAAATCAGCTATTTTCCTGCAGTGTCTTTGCCCAGATCCCACACAGAAAATGAACCAATTCTTGTTTTGTATTTAACAGGCATCTGGATAATATTGCACATGCACTTCCACTGCTGCTTCAGAGGCTGCCAGTGTTGGAGTCAATCCAGAGGCCAGCAGAGTGAATGGGATAAAGAGACTGATAGAAGGAGTCAGAGAAAAGGAATAGCGTGATGAAAAGGAAAAACAGAATCAGAAAAGATCTTAAGCATCTGCAATCAGAGTTTGTGCCAAATTATTAACTTTGGAGCGGAGGAAGTGCAGCTTTGCTTTGTGTGATCTGCTGATGTTATTGAACAGCACAGCCTCACAGTGAAAGCATTATTCCATGCTTTATTTATTTATTATTCCATAATGCACAGCTGAGTTTTGTTTATCCTCCAAATCCAACTCTGCACAGACTTTTGTCACTGATTGTCACCACTGCTTTGCAAAGAGCACGAGTATATTGAAATTTAGGTGGGCAAACTCCCAAAACAAAGTAAACTTTGTGTACAGATTTCCAGGTTTCTATTTCTCCCCATGAACATTTAATTACAAATGTTGCCAGGAAGGCGTTAGTACATGTGCAGGGGAGTTTCTCACCTCGGCGACTCTATTTGAAGCAGCTCTCTGGATTTCATATTTGAGCTATACTTAGATGACAAATTTAGAAAGATTTGTTGGATTTAAACCTCAACACAGGCACAAGGTGGGAAATATTAATGTGCCACATGACATTCTCTTGTTGTTCAGCAACATTGAGAACTTCCTTTGCGTGTTCATCTCCTCATCCCTGTCCCTGACAGCTCAAACGTCACTGATGCCTTAGGATTTCAGCTTTTCTATTTTCCATCTCTCTGTAACCCTGCAGATCTTCAGTGTATAACTCTAAACTCCATCCCCAGTGTGAGCTGCTGCTTTCCCATTTTGGGCACACACAACAATTCCTCTCCAGGCCTGGCAATCAAGGGCACCTCACTGCCTCAGGCCTGAGAGATGGGAACAAAAGTGAGTTGGGGGAGCAAACTTGGGGTCAATGACTTCATTACCTGAAGCTGGAATTGAGAGATTAACCCCCAAAATGCAAATGGACCAAACCTATAAAAGTGTGAAACCCCGTTACCCATCGTCTGTGGATGTGGCAGCCTGGTCAGAGAGACAGAAAACTAGGTAAGATTTCCCAGAATCAGCTTGTGAGACTCTAAGGAGCTGAATATAAACAACGATAGCTCGTTATTATAAACAACCTGCAGGTGCTGTTTTCCTACTCTCTGTTTTCCTGTTTTTCTCAAAGATTGTTTATAAGAAGGGCGTTGTGCTGTTTAGCCAACCAGGTGAAATGTATTGATTAATTGACCAATTTGGTCCAGCTGGATTGGAGCAGTGTATAAAAGGAGAGAATTTGAAGTAAAGTGAGGCATTGTCCAAACCAGCCTTCTGGTGAGTCTGTGTTGTTTCTTACTCCAATAGTGGCAGTTGTCCATTTTGGGTGTAGCCCCTGGGGGGCTTCATCTGTGCTAAATGTACCTGAAGGCCTTCAATAAATAGAACAGCTTTTTATCCCCCTAATTCCTGTCTGGCCTCTGTTTTTAGGTAGGCATCATCACCGTGAGACCGTGTCCTGCTGCACAACCTTCCCTGGGGGAGTTTTCCCTCCGTGGGGGTGAGTTCCCCACAGCTGGAGCAGGAGCAGTTGGGGTTTGGAGGCAGCCAAGCCCCGCTGTGCACTCACCATCGCCGCGGAGGGTGAGGGCAGTGGGGGTTCCCCGCACGTGGCGCCGCGCCTCGGCGCTGCTCACGGCACACGTGTAATTCCCAACGTCCCACGGCTCCACCTTGGCCAGGTACAGGTTTCCTGTTGCCTGGGAAACAAAGCGCCGGCTGTCTTCCTGAAGATCCAAGGTGTTATTGTTGAAGATCCACGTGTAGGACAAGCCTGGAAGACACCAGACACGGGTCACGCATCCCTGCCGGCGGAACCTGCTCCCTGGCGGGGAGAACGAGGGAAAACCACTGGGGAGGCAGAAATCAGCATGGGCCAGGTAAGTATTGCTCAAGTTTTCAGCTCATTTCAAGCCACTTCAGGGGGTCACAGCAGTTTCTGTCCCCTGCTACTTCTCATTTTCCTGCCTAGCCTGTTCCTCAGCAGGAATGGTGGTGCTGCATTGGCATGGGAAAGCTGCTTTAGTGAATAATTTCTATTTGTGGCACTTTCCCTCTGAAAATCCAGAGGGCAAATTGCTGCCTGGTGCTACAGCTCCTTTCTTCACTCTCAGCATGGAAAAATTAAACTGGCTACATGGAGCTTGAAGACTGGATTTTCATGGAGGGATGACCTGAGCTGCACAAAAGTATTTTGGAGATGCCTTAAAATGTGAACCTATGGCACACTTGATAATGAACATCCCCTTCCATACTTCTTGCCCCATTCTCACTTCCTGCCCCTTTTCTGCCCCCTTTTCCCATATGGTGCTCCACAATGCAAATCTTTATAATGTAGATCTATAAGGCCAGGCAACTTAAAACTGATTTATTTGACCAGCCCACCCTGGAAAAGCAGATACCCTTGTGAGTTTACCATTCCCTGGTTTTGGGAAAGATTTTGGGCCAAGCCTTGGGCACTGAGGAGCAGGTTCAGAGCTGATCTCAGTGTGGGGTCACTCAGGGTGTCCTGCCAGCCCCCTCTGCAGCTGCTCTGCACCCAACAGCAGGAGCAAGACTCAAACCCTGTCTTTTACAAGCCACAGTAAATCAGAACTTTCCAAATCCACCAGTTTAGCTTCTCTTAATTAAATGCATAATTCATAAGCTAACAGTGTTCTGCCAACAGCTTCATTTTTACACATTTCCCCCATCAACAACCCCATTCCAAAAAGATTATTTACGTTGCTTTCCCCCCTCAGCTCCGGCATGGGAGCAGTATGGTAATAAGTCTGCAAACTCCAGTAGTTTTCTGGAGTTTTATGTTATCAGCTTCCAGCATTTTAGGGCTCTCATTAGAAATGATGCATCTCCAGGGAGCAATCAATGACACTTTCTATACTTGGCTAAATCCTGCACCGGGCTCCGTTTTACCGCAGATAATGCGAAACCTTCCCGTGCTCTGCAGCAAAGCTGGGAGATGCAGCAATTAATTCCCAGTGTTACACCACGTCCATGTGCTCACCCACAAGATCAAAGCCCCACGTTGGCACATTTACCTGCCCTTGCACTTTGAGGTGCCTTAAAGCATCCACTTACTGAAGAAAATCTGGAGGGGTTTTCCTGCAGGAAGGATGAGCAATGAGGGATGCAGCCACGACGTGATCTGTCTTGCAGAGATGCACAGACTGTTTCCCTGTCTCAGGAACAGGTTTTGCTGACTGCAGACTGTCTGCGCAAGCAGACCAAAGTGTGCAAAATCCTGATTTCAACTCATTTTTTGAAGGTCTCTAAGCTGCAAAATGGGGACTCTACAGAAAACGCTGAAGATTTTCAAGGTAAATAATTTAATCTCTGTTCAATTAAATGTTGTCCATATTTCTGTGGAAGAAATACCTTGGATCTGCCCTCTGCCCAGATTTCCCAGAACACTGAGGGCTGGTACCTCAATGTGCTTTTCCTGCCAGCTGGAATTCTTGCCTTCCTCCTTACTCAGACCTGCACTAAGGCACCTCAGGGCAATAAAACCACTCCGAGTGCTTGAACCTGACTTTTGGATGCCCAGCTTTCCATGCCAGGATAGTGTATCCAAGAGAATCTGGAAATAATTTTAAGAATGAGTAATAAGGAAAAGCAGTTTGGAATTTCTCTGCCAAAGTTCTGGTGGTGGCAATTACAGAGCTGAAGAAAGCCCTGACCCCCTCTAAGGGTATCCCTGTACCTGCCAAGACTCCAAAAGGATTCTGAGGAAAAATATTTGAAATATTTTATGGCATGGAACCAAAACACAGACTCCAGCCATGGGAGCAGGTGATGCAGCTGAATTCTTTGTGCAAGATAGAATAAAATAAAAATCTATTAAAGCCAACTTTGTGCTACACAGACATTCTTCAGGAGGTCAATCTGTGAATTAATTAATCAATAAAAGAGAACCAAACCTTTTCTGTCCTGATTTCTGTTCTCAGGGGGCTCCAGCTGACTTCATTTTCTGAAGTTGCTCCCTATCTGCTCCCCATCATTGCTTCAGGGAGTATTGATGAATTTTCCCATTAACTGGGAACAAGCACAGGCCCCTCTCAGTCATATTTAAATCCCTTTTTCCCCAGTATGAGGGGTACAAACACTCCTCCTCTCCTAGCTGCAGGTTCATCATCACCCATCTGCAGGCCATCCTTGCCTAGAGCCTAATTCAGCTCCACTGAACTCTGTAGAAACCCTAATTTTAATTGACTTCAGTGGGAGTTGGATGAAATCTCAAGAGGAAGGAGCCAAACTTTGGAGATTGAACTTTTTTTTTTTCATGCTTTTAAGGCATAATACCAACAACCTACTCCCTTACTCAGTAGCTTTTCTTGGAAAGTTACTACAGCAACAGGTAATAGAGTAGAAAATCCAGAACTGTGTTATAAAATCTTCCATTTTAGGTCACTTGGAATAAAACAGATGAGCAAATTCTCTGAATGAGACAAAAACAGGAGAAAAAGGCCTTTGCTCTCACTTCTATGGCAGAGCAGGAGTTATTTTATAGTGCTGCAATATTAGGGTGTGTTTGTTGGTTTTTTGTTTTAAATTTGTGGTGTCAGTGTCCTTTCTGACCCCAGAGACCCCAAAAGCTGGCTGATCCACCTCACCTTCCAGGTGGGCAATTCCTGAGCTAGGCCAGGCTGGAGAGCATCTCCCACCTCTGTCAGTGCTGAGAGTTTTCCTTCAAACAGGGGAAGAGGAGCAGCTGATCATCATTCCTGGTGTACTGGGCTGGGGGATTGAACCTTTCAGAGCTTCCCTCAGCCCCAGCAAACCCAAACCAATGCTGCTGGACCCAGGCTGGGCTCAGGGAGGGGGCTCTCCTCCCCTGGAGCTGGGGGAAAGCTGGATTAAAGGTTCATGGAGAGAAAGGGACTCTCAGCCCATGACTGAGTTCTATAAAGGGAGAGGCACTTCAAACCCTCCTTTCAGCTGATGCACTTGATCAAGTGCAATGTTTAATAGAAAATGCAGAAATCAAAGGCCCTTTCTGATCTCCTCCCGTCCTCTGCACACACTCAGTTTCACGTTCCACCTCCTTCCCCAGCCTTCTGCAGGCTGAGAATTAAGAATTTTTACCCCCCAAGCAGGTCCACAGGGGACTCCTGCATCCTTAGGAGTGTTTGGGGTTTATTCAGCCTCCCTGCAGCGATGTCAGCACACAGGAAAGCCCAGAGCCTCCGTCCCACTCCCAGCCCTGGCAGCTCTTCCGCACAAATAAATGCAAATGCAGAGTGATCCTGCTGCTCCTAACAAGATTAGCAACTTCCTTAAAGCTCTGCAGGGAGCCAGCTCGGAGGAAACAGGCTTTAGATCAGCCTTCACTTCTAAGGAAATAAATGAACAACAGTCCACCCCATAGTCTTGTGTCAAGTATTACCATTTAGGCAGCAGCTTCTTAAGCACAGGCAGGTCAAGCTCATGTGTAGCTGCAGAAATTACAGCTTTTTCCAACTTCCTCCCTCCACACCTTTCCCTGCCTCAGAGCTCTCTAAAAATCACTTTTTTTTTCACTAGTAAAATATTACTCTATGTTGATTACACAGGGGAAAAGGGCTGATCTGGAGAACTGAAGGCAGAGCTGGGATGAGGTTGAGGAAAAAATGCAGCTCACCTGGTCCCCCCTGCCCTGCTGAGCCTCGCTAACAAGCAGAGGGATGGCAGAGCTGAGCTTTGCAAGGTGTGGAAATGAGCCTCATAAATAACAGCAGAGACACTGGTGCATAAATCAGTGAGGAGGGGCAGGCTGAGGGAATAAAGGGTTTGGGTCGGGTCAGCTAAGCTGGGACAGCCCTGCTCTTGCTTTAAAACCTAATTACAGGCTGTGATTTTTTTGTCTGTTAACTGTAATTTTTAATGTCCTGATTGATCTTAGATATAAACTTGGGTAGGTATTTTTTTCTGTCATGCTTATGTTTGATCAATCCTGAAAGTCCTAATATTAGTTCACAGCAATATGGAATTCTCTTTTTGTTCTCTGAGATTCTTTAAAGCTGATGTGAAAGCTGCTGGAGCAGCCTTTTTGTACATTTGTTTGTTTGCTCGGTGGGGTTTGTTTGTTTGTTTTTGGTTTATAGCTGACTAATATATTTTTGTCCTCTGTTTAAATGAATCACTCATTTCTCTTGTACAAAAATAGGTTAGCAGTGCTCTCAGTTAAGAAACCAGCACACAAAAAAGAAGCAGCACATCTTTCTTTGTCAACTGGATTAGAAAATTAAGTTTAATTCCAACTGAGCTTTAAATATTTTTGACCATGGACCAAGACTTTTGGTGTCTGATAAGCAGCTGAGTGTTCTGAGCTCTGCAGGGTTTTCCTGTGAGCAGGAGGTTTAACTCCAGTGCTGTGGTGCAGGACCAGATAAACTTGGCAATGTGAGAAAGAGAAGTGAGACACTTCCCTGGAGACCAAGGGTGGTAGAAACACTTCTGCAGCTCTCGTTCCATCTTCTTGATGTCATATGGGAGGAATTGAATTAATGAACCCTCCTTGTTTTCCATTCTACTATTTCTATTTCTCTTCTTCTATTGTTATCCTGACTTTTAGAGGTTGGCAGGAGGTTTTACCCAGTGCTTCCTATTTCAAATTTCCTATATTAATAGCAGCTGCTTCAAACAACTGCTGTACAGAGGGTTCCTGTCTTCCTTCAAGTCATTACATCACAGCAAAGGCAACTCTTTCCCTGCTGGTAGGGCTTATCTCCCAAATTCCTTGACATCTCTCTAATTCCTGACACATTTAAAGTGCTGCACACAACTCTTCAATGTGAGCTGGAAGTACAGTTTGTAATCCTTCCTCCTGTAGGTATTGTGAGGTGGAGGCAAGGATTGCAATTAAAAAAAAAAAAACCCTAAATATACAATCCTTTTCAACAAAAACAACTTCCTGAGCATCTTGAAATAGTCTCTGACTTGTCATGGCTCACATGCACTTCATCCCCATGGTATGTAATTTTGGGTGCTGAACAGAGTGTTTAGGGATGACAAAAGGACTCGAGCTCTGTTCTCTGGGGACTTGTTATTGCAAGGAATGGATTTTCCAGGCCTGTTGGTCAGCAGCTCCCAGCCCCAGCTGCAGGAACACTCTGGGAAAGGCTTTGCTCGTGGATACCATTTTGTCAGTTCAATTAATCTGGGGGGAACTCACCTGGTAACTATTTATTTGTTCTGAATGTTTTCTTCTCCTCCTTCCTATTTGTCAAATCATAATTTTACCCTGCAGCAGGAGGGAAATAGATAGTTCACTGGCTGCAGGATGGATGTGTTGTCTTTCTGCCTGTCCCACTGATACATTTGAGGAACTCTTTGAAGCCTTTTGTGCCCTTAAGGACCATGTTTCACTTCGTCTCCTTGATTATATCCTCCTTTCATGTGGCTGTAAACACTCAGTGAACTGACACTTCCCCTCCATAGGACTGGAGGGGTTCCCATTGACTGATGGGTTTTCTCCCTCTCTGAAATACTGCCTCCTCTCTCCACATCACTATTTACCTTCTCCTGGGAGTTTGGCTCATAACTCTGTTTCTTTAAGAAGGATTGAGGATTGCTGAGAGCAGGACATGGAAGAGTGGCGCTCCTGCGGATGTGTGGTCACTGCTGCCAGAAGCAGGATGGGAGTCATCCATGAGCTGCTCATTCTTTAAGACAATTTGGTAACTATGTCATTGATATTTCCCCTCTATTAATAAATATTTGCTTTACTTGAGTGAAATTTTCATCTGGATTTACCCCACCCAGAAAGGAAGATCTTCAGGTCTTATGGTGAGCACCCCCAAATAATCCATCAGAAAACTCCTTTTCCTTCCCCATCTGAAGCACTGACAATTACTATGAAACCTCATCTAGGCCCTCCTTTAAACAGGCAGTTCAGCTCTCCAGAAGCCCCTTCCAATCTAAATTATTCTCTGATTATCAGGAAGGAATAAAATCAAGGATTCAAGAGCAGAAACCAAATTTTCAAGACTGATCCAATGTCTCTGATGTAGGATTCAAATGAGGGCACTGCAGCAGCAAGCACTAAAGGGGAAAGGAGCCATTCCATGCAGACCTGGAGTAGTTTGGTGTAGGAGGAATTGCTGAGCACTGCTTTTCTGCCATTCCATGAGGACCAAGGCCCTGGGATAACCAGGAATGTCAGCAGGGAGTCATGGAGACCTTCATGCTGTCCTTGCTGTGTCCCAGGGAATGACAGGTTAAATTCATACCTTGGGTTTTAAGTTTTTCTGTTCTGTTTTGGTGTGCAACTTTTAGCTTTTTATTAAGTGTTACTAGGATCTTTTCACAAGCTGATGAAGACAAAACAATCCTGTTTAAGGATTGTTGAATCCTTGAATATTCAAGGAGATTCAAGGAGACAATCCTTGAATTGTCCTGGAGATTCAAGGACAATTCAAGGAGACAATCCTTGAATTGTCCTGGAGATTCAAGGACAATCTCCTCAAACTTCAGGCCCAAAGCAAAACCAAGGTGAAAAGAGGAGGGCAGGCAAGCAAGCAAGGAGGATGAAACTTCATAATTTGAATCTATTAATTAGACAGTTAACGCCAATATGCAAATGGACTGGAACTTATAAAAATGTGAGATCTGGTGACCAAGCCCTTTTTTGCTTCCACCTTGGAGCCATCCTGGCAGAGCCATGACTGTGGCTTGGTACTGCCAGGGTGTGGCATTTGAAGGCACTTCAATAAATATCCACTTTATTCTCCTTAAATCCATCTGGCGTCTGTTCCAGCTCCTTAGGCATCACTACTCCCTGACAAAATAACAGAAAAGGGCCCTAAAACAGCATGAACCCAGTGTCTTTTGAAGAAACAAAATCCAAATTTGTCATACACCCAGGTAATTGATGCAGGAGCAAATTCCAGTGCTAATGCCACAGGGAATTCTGCTTGTCCTGAAGCAGAGCAGGGGCTGCTCGGGCTGTGCCCATCATACCTCCGTGGTGGGGGGGAGTTCCACAGAGCAGGACCACTCCTTGTCCCTCTCTCACTGACACCGGGCTTCTCGGTCTCGTCTCAAAGTTTTCCAGGTCTTGAGGGAGAAGGAGAAAACAAGGCCTGGTTATTATCCATCAGATTCATTCCTAACTGCATCCCAATTTATCCAATTTATTAACTCAAGAACAGTCACGAATTTCAAGAACAGCAGAATTTCATTTCCTTGAGAAATTGTATGCAAGAATAGCTCATCCAACCTGATATCATGGAGTTACAGGATCATTAAGGTTGGAAAAGACCTCCCAGATCCTCCAGTCCAACCATTACTGAGTGTTTTGGCATTCACAAAATATTTATTCCTCCAGCAGTTCTACTGCAACTTTGGGAATTTGTGCTTACAATTTCTATTTGCAAAGCCAGTCTATTATTCCACAACTTTTTTCAGCATCATTTTTTGGAACTTGCAAGACTTAATCTACATGAGTTGGAAAAAAAATGCATTTTTAGTGTTTCCTTTTCTATAGAAATAGAGAACAGCTGTGTTCTATATATACAAGTGATAATTAAAGATCAGCAGGACTCCTACAGAGTGTAGGTTTAAATGATGATAAAAATATGTTGTTTTCTTTAAGATTCTGGTCTAGCCTAAACTGGCTGCAGTGCTTGGATATGATTTAACTTCTGTGAGCTTTAGCACTGGTTTTAAAGGGGAGGAAGAGAGGACTTTCAGTGGGAAATCTCCTGTCCATGCCATCTCCCATGGGTGATTCTTATGGCTCTTAATGTCTATTTTTAACCACGTCTAACAGCACACTCAATCTGCTGCTTCCTCATGTTTCACTGAGATATTGAAGAATTATCAGCCTGATTCCTGTTAATTCAATTACAAAGCATGACACAGTAGATGTGCTTTAAAAAAAAAGATTATTTACTTTTTGCTCCAGTTCTCATCCTAATGAGAAGCCTTCCCATTTTCTTTGAGCCATTTGGGAAACGATTGCTGGAAACTCATTCAAAATATGCTTTAATACAATAAATATCAGCTTCCCCTTAAACCTCTTTATACCACAGAGCTGTAAACTGCCTGCCCTAAGCTCATTTTATTTACCTTGCTGCAGATTCTTGTTTCAAACAATTGTTCCATTTTTCATCAGCTGAACACCAACCTGAGCCAGAGTTCAATAGAGAGAAACAGCCCTCGTTGGTCAGAGCAATAACGATTACTACCTGTACAGCCTCAGCTATTTATGTCAATATATCAATTTTCTCCCCCTTAGCTGAACTTTACACAGTTAATTTTTCTTTTCCTCCTCTTCATCTCCTGGATATTGGTCTCCTATGAAGACATTGTCTGCTCAGAGGGGGCTGCATTGAATGAAGCACCTGTAGCACCTCCTCGTGCTGTCATAGCACAATAGATGGGGCCTGTCAATACACGGGGAAAGGGTTTTAAACTCTGATGTTCTTTTAATTGCCTGCTGGCTGCAGCTCTGCCTTGGATTATGGGTAGTCCAAGGGGAAAAAAACACAAGAAAGGCCAAGAAAAATAGAAAAAAATTCATTTATTTAGTTGTATTCCATCCTGTAATTCTAAATAAAAGACAAAATAGTAGATGGGCAAAATATTATTAATTAGAGTTTGGCTTCATTAGAATCCAATTTCTGGATTTGTGGATTTATTTACGCATTTTGAAAATTCCATCTGAGAAAATTTCTTGCCTGGCAGTTGTTTTCTGAGAAGAAAATGCCAGCACCAAATGTTTGTGTGGAAAAGTGGTCCCTGGAATTTCTGTCAAGATTTACCTGGTCTGAGGCTTTGTGCCCTGGGACAAGGGGAAAAAAGACCCTCAAATTCTCATATTTATTATATTAAATTAAAAAAAAAATATTAGAAAGATGCAAAAATTCAGATTTTTTTAGGATTCAGGCTCTAACAACAAAAATGGTCACAGTTCCCTTTCCTATCTCTTTCCCTCAGATGCTAATATGAAACAAACTTTGATTTCTACTTAAAAACAGAGTTAAACCCCCCAAAAACTCTGGGGCAGTATGGAAAATCTGTGGAGTCTAAGTAATTCTTCCCAATATTTTCACTGTGGGAAATCAGCCCTATTTTTTTTTTTTTTTTTTTTCTCTGAGAACAAAATTTCAGTTGTTGGAAGAGACATCCGAGAAAGGAGGGAGAAAAAATAAAGGAAGCGCAGTGCAGCAGGAGGAAAAGGTTTTCCTGACAATTGAGAATTAACTGTGTAATAGCTTGCTCTGAAATGGGAATAGATTTTGGAAAGTAATGAGCTGCTAGTAGCAATTTTTAGTTTAATGACACAATATGTCATGTTATCAGTTTTACTCCTATTTTAGGTGCCGTGTCACCTGTCCGTGTCTCTCCATTAAAACCGTGACAAGTGTCCCTGACTTGAATAATTAAAAGCAGGAGGATGAGATCTCTTAGGGATCCACTGTTTTATAGGGAGCAGGACCATTTTTGGTTGTATAATGGAATCATGGAATGGTTTGGGTTGGGAGGGACCTTGAAGCTCATCCAGTTCTACCCCTGAGACACCTTCCACCATTCCAGGCTGCTCCCAGCCCCAATGTCCAACCTAGCCTTGGACACTTCCAGGGATCCAGGGGAAGACACAGTTTCTCTGGGCACCCTGTGCCAGGGCCTGCCCACCCTCCTAGGGAACAATTTTTTCCCAATATCCCATCTAAACCCACTCCCTTTCAGTTGAATCCATGTGGGGAAGAAGTTGGATGTGCCTTTTCAATCTCCACTTTTCAACCTTGAGGATCAGAATCCGTAGGCAGGACTTTGGGCTCTTTCATGGCGTGTTTGTAGCTTTGATACACAAAGCAACACGGATTTTCCAGTGAGGGAGAGGAGATTTCCATCCCTTTATGCTTATTAATCATAGGTATAAAAAAAACAGCTGTGGAGGCACATAAATCATCATTTAATCTCTTCATCTCACCCGTGACGGGGACAAATATGCAATGTCCTTATTTAACCCAATTTTTAAAGACCTGTAGGAAAAGACATTTTCTTTAAAGAATCCATTCCACTGCTTAACTCTGAGATCTTCATCACTCTGCATCCTTTAGAAACCCTCACCTCCCAAAAATTTCACAGGCCAAACCAGAAATGATCTTTTGCTTTGATTGATTTTGATAGATAATTGTACAAAGTGAATTTATTCAGTGCCTCTTTCTGTAATAAAGAATCATTGAAGAACAAAAGAACCCCAAACCTCTGAAAAAGCAAACCAAGGCAAAACAGATAAAGAGAATTCATTAGTAGAGTTTGGTGTTGCTTCTGTTTTCATCTGTATTGGACTCTTCCTCCAGGCAGGCGTAATCTCCCATGGAATGTTGTGACACCTCATTCAAATGGGTTCAACAATGAGCTATAAAATAATCTATGTTTGCTTTGCAGCCCAGGTGGATGAGAGAGGGAAGAGGTGGACTCTCAGAAATAATGTTTGGTTTTGCCATAGAGATTTCTTCATCTATTTTCCAACCTATGGGGCTGCGTTTTCAATGATTTATTGCAATTTGAAATGTGTTAAGTGTGTGTATATATATATATATATTAAAATTACCTGAGGATACAAATACAGATATTCTACTTTGTTCTTGTTATTCTGAAATTCTGGCTGCTGTCAAAACCCCCTCTCCTTGCCCTGGGTGTTCATTTACACCAAGAGAGCACAACCACTGTGTTCTTCCAGCTCCTGTTTCCTAGCACAGCTCTATAACGTAACATGACATAACCTAATAAAGCAGAATGTTGCTTGTCAAAAAGAGTATCAACTAAGAAGGCTAAGATCAGGTGTTTGGCACACATTTAGATTGCTAATATGCACTTAGGAATAAGATGACTATTTAACAGATGGTATATTTGCTAACTTCAGTGTTTCTGCAGAGATCTATAAATAAATTATCACCTAGTTCCTACATAATTCCTTTCATTCTTTGTCTGTATTTATCTCACTTGAAGAACAACGAGTTCCCTCACACTCCATTGCTCTCTCAGCTGTGAGTTTTAACAAAAAAACCACATTTTTTTTCCCCCGATCTGTGCGTGTTGGCAGACTGCTCTTGGTAGAGCACGACTAATCAGTTGGGTGTGATAATGAGGTCGTGGAGGCCAAGCAAAAGGCTCGGATGCACAGGTGATCCTTCCCAGGGAAGAGCGGGAATGTCTGGACTCAGCTGCGTGTGGCACGGCCTCGTCCCCGGCTGGGAATGGTGAGGCTGTGCCCACAACACCCCAGACAGATGGCATTTTGTGGGGTGCAGTTAGGGAGTGGCACGGCTTTCTCTGATGGGAGCAGCAATTCTTGAGGTGGAGGAGGCTGTCAGCTCCTCGCTGGGAATGAAGGGAGGAGTGGGGAGAAGGAAGGTGTCAGAGCATTTTTCACCTGGTGTAACCCAGCTTTACCCTCTGGGGCCAAGGATGTTATCATGGAATTGCAGAAGGTTTGGCTTGGAAGGACCTCAAAGCCCATCCCATTCCACTCCCGCCATGGCAGGGACACCTTCCACTATCCCAGGGTGCTCCAAGCCCCATCCAACCTGCCTTTATCCTGATTTATGGCCTGAAAGTCTTCCAGGTAGATTTTAAACAGAATAAAACCAGAGGTTGAGAAGAATATCGGTGTTGGATGAAGGTGACCATCAGTGTCACTTTGCTGAGCACAAACCTGCCAGTGAGAGAAGCAAACCCAGGCTGAGTGAGGTGTTTGCCTGGAAAAATGATCTCTGGAGACAGAAACAAAAGGGAAGTGAGGGACAGAAATCTTTCCTGCTGAAGCAGTTCCATTAATTAATAGGTTAATTAATAGGTCAGCCATACATTATTTTTTTCCTTGATGTTTTAAAGCTCATAGCTATAGAGCTAATCATAAATCCCAGAGTGCTTAGGGTTGGAAGGGGCCTTAAAGCCCATCCTGCGCCACCTCCTGCCATGGGCAGGGACACCTTCCACTCTCCCAGGTTGCTCCAAGCAACATCCAGTTGCTGACTGCTCATTAATATTTTTATTCTAATTTCCCCACCACCACTATTAACCACACATCTGGGTTTTTTGTTTGGTTTATTTCAATGTAAAACTGCCTTACAGGTGTCAGAGTACCAGATTTAACTACACAACAGAGTGAAAAGTCAGTTTTCCTGGGATTAGGGAGCTGCTTCTTAAATATGTTGGATAGGAACAAAAACTGAATTACAAGCAGCAAATCATTAATCTCAACCTCCCAATCATGTTTGAAATTCCTCAACCTGCTCAGGGGGAGTCCACCCAAACCTGTCCATTCCAAACCAGTCCATCTTAAGAAAGAGGATAGAACTTCTCCAAGGAAACCAAGGAAACTTGGGTGTTTTAATACATGAAATTGTTACAGACAATTAAAGAAACTTCAATTTATCACCTTGCATAATTACCACAGTTCATCTGAATTAATGTGATTTCATGCTTTCTTGAACTTTTGATATTTTTTCCCCTTCATAAATGTTTTGTCATTACATAATCCCAAATATAATGGTTGTAATTACTTGGTATTGAAATGTGCAATGAATGTTAAGGCATGAGGAGTAAGAGCTCCTTACAAATTAGCCATGCTCCTGAGGACAAATCAATACAATTCCTCACATTTCCATGGGCCTGTGTCAAATTGTGATAGATCACTTCTGTTCCCTTTTTTTTTCCTCTGTGTCTCTTATTGCCTATGATATATTGCAATAGGAGAGGTGTTCCTGCAGCACCACAGGAATTTCCTCACAGGGAAATGGGGTACAAAGGACAAGCTCAGCACTTTCCCAAGGAAGCTCCTGGTTATGATCTGCTGGGAATATTTCCAGCACCTGTGTTATCAGCTGACAATTAGTTACCTTCCTTTGCTCTGCTTGTAATGAATTAGGGGCCCCATTTGCGTCTGAATTTGGTGCCTGAGTCAGAGAATTTAGGTCTGTTATAACTACAGATAATAAAAACGAAGCCTATTGAAACTTTTAAATTATCTCAGATTCTGTAAGGCCCCATAGTTCCAGATTTTGGGTTTGCTATTTCATCTCTCACATAAAGAAAGTCCAAAAAAATTTGTCATTAAAGCCCTTTTAGCTACAGGCTGTGCCTATCCAGACCACCCCAGACCCCTCCTGGACATCAATCCCTGTTCTTTGCTTCTCCTCAGTATTTTTGTACTGAATTGCCTTGTAGGAGATGAGCACCAATCTCTTGCAGCCTGGATACTGCAGGGTGTGTTATGGAAATATCCTTCTTTCTCCAAATATCCCCCAAAGGAATGGCTGATCTCCTTCCCACAACTTCCACTGCAAAGTAAACTCTCTTTTTTGGCTTTCCAAACTGCACTAAACTTGCTGAACAAACCCTCTGACAGTTCCTTTGTCTTGATAATACTGTCAATACATTAATCTTTCCCCGTTAGCATCTAATCTCAATTTTTTAAATGTTCTAATTGATTTTCTATGAATTCAATTCTGAGATTAAGAGCGGTGTTATCTCTAATTAAGGTGTCTGAAAGCCGCTTAGTATTTCCCATTTCCTGCCTTTTAAATACTTGGATTTTCTCCTCAGCACCTGCTGAGTTCCCCTGCTCCATTTGAAGCACTCCTGAGCCTTTGACACCTCAGGTCTGGACGATTTGGAGCTGAGTCAGCCGGGAGCAGCCTGGGCAATGCCTGAGTGTCTCCTTTCACCAGCACAGGTTAAAAATCCACGGGAATTCCCACTTTTGTTCTCATTTCCACCTTAGGGGAGCACTGCATCCCAGAGTGGGTAAGGGGAAAGCTGCTCTGTCCCCCCCCAAAACTCCCTGATGGAGTTGCTTGTCAGAAAGAGAGGGAAAACCACAATCACTGGGTCCTGTCCTTCTCCAAAGCTGTGTAATCATCCAAGGACCTTCATCAGTGCTTCCTTATTTAGTTAAATTACTTTGGAGCTTCCAAGGGCAAGGGCCTGTAATTTACACTTCAGGATGAACACAGGCCCCGGGTCCTCAATTCAGCTTAAATGGTCTGAATGGCCAATCCAGGCACTAATTTTCAAGGTGGGGAACAATAATCTCTGCCACAGTCTGATTGTCTTATTCAATTAAAGAGTGAAAATGCCCTTTACAAAGTAATATCAAGCTTCTCTAGAGGAAAAAAGTGGAAGGTCACAATTAAATTAAACAGGGAGGGTGAGGTGAGGGGGGAAAAACCCTGAGCTGGCTTGATTTTTGTTCATGCACCAACAAACCCAGAGCACAGAAACATATGCTGGGAAGGTCTACATCTGGCCTTTGTTATTTTTCCTCCTGCTTTTACGGAGTTAGCAGCATAAAATATTAAATTTCTCTTCTGAGCTGAGCACAGGGCTTGCTCTGAGCAGTAAGTGTTGACACAGCCTTAGGGCTCCTGCTCCAAAGCCCATCTGCAGGCCAGAGGCACAGCTGAGGAGCTGCCCCTCTCCCAGGGAGGGGCACACAGGGAATATATGCTTAATATTTTATATTCCTGAACAGTTTTCTCACTTGTCATGGCACAGTTCATTTGTCACCTGTCATCACCAGAGTCACTTCGCCGTCTGCAGGAGTTTTCTCCAGATTGGAGAGCTCTTAAAGACAGATTTCTCTTCCTGGCTGAACCTCAAGGGTCGTATTTCTCCCTGCCACAACCATACTGATTCTCCCCACTTCCACGGGCCCTGGCTGCTGTGGCAAATGTCCTTTTGGCAGGGGGTTAATTCTTATCCAAAGCCTCTTCTCCTTCATATTTCCCACTGTTCCCACAGCAACCTGTTTGTAACTATGAGGAGATGGTTCAGGAACTTCTCCCTTCCCTCAGACCTTGGCCATGTTGTTGGGGACACGTAGCTGTACCCTGGTCCTGCAGGAAGCACCTCTGGCATCCCTGCCCTGGCTTCTGATGGATACAGTCCCACTTTAGGCCCCTAAATTTTTATAATTATTCTACCAACAAGATAATAATCAAGGCTCGTAATACATACAATAAAAAATGGCAAGGAAGAGAGGAAAAGTGGCAAGGAAGAGAGGAAAAGTGGCTAGGAAGAGAGGAAAAGTGGCTAGGAAGAAAGACCTCTCACACACTGCTGATAGTGTCCCTGCCTGGTTCAGCCCTTCCCGAATTCCTGCCCTGCCCTTTGGAGATCTTGATCCAGCACAGAATTATTTCTTGTAGAACTACCCTGAGCTAGCCCAGCCCCTTCTTTACCTCCCTCATTCCAGCTGCAAAGCCCTCAAAGGATTCCTTCCAATGGGAATTTCCAGATTTACCCGAGCGATCGATATAGGGGATTTCTGATGTGAGTCTTTCAGTGGGATTTCAGGTGTAGGTTACAGTATTTGTTCTTGTTGTAGCATTTAGAAATGGATATTTACAGCTCAGTGCATTCTCTGTGCCAGATGTGGTTTTGCTGTTGAGAAAAGCAACGCCTGTGACCTCATTCCTTCACTCTATGAGAAGCCCAAATGTTACACACTGTTCCTCCTTCTCCAATATCAGCTACAGAAAAGACAAGTTTATCTGCTACCTTAAAACATTACACAGGCTAAACCTTCGCTGCAAAAATAACTGATCAATTAATTTCATTTTTTAATTAGGAAAAAAAGCTAATAACTTATTCCAAATAATTTAGTATTTTTTTTCCCTTGCAAACCTCCACCATAGCTTCTTTTGTCACGCCAAAAAATGAAGAATCTCATGTGAACATCGTGGATATTTCACTCAATAATCTAGTGGAATCTACATCATCTTGTCTGTAATGAAAGGAGAGCAGATAAAAGAGCAGATCACCCAGACTGCAAACATAGACTGGTTTTATCCTTCCCCAGTATTAAATTTTATCAATCAGAATCTATCAGCTCCGGGACCTGTGGATGCTTTGTTCCCCACCATATCTCAATCACATATATTGCTTTTTCAATACAACTGGCAATGGGTTGATTTAGGATAAACACTTTTAAAGGACCTAAAGAAGAGTGAGTAATATAGAACTGAAAGATAATCTTCAAATACTTCTATGTTCCCTATTACTACATTATCTGCCTGGTTCACTGCTTGTAATGCTCCTTACAACCTCTCTGCAATGTAGATCTCTGTTTCACAGATAAAAACCCTCCTTTTATAATAAAAGTCTAAGGGACTAACCTGGAATAAAGCAGTTTTAACCAAGTGCTGATAGAGCAGAGCCTTGAACACAGTGCTTAAGTACTCTGAGAGAGGTGTTTAAACTGTTGGAGGGGCAGAAAAGTGGAATTTCTGGTGTGCCTGGTCTGTTACAACTTTAAAAAAAACAGGGAATGTTGCTCCCAATGGTGCCAGTGGACATCACATGGGCTCTGAGAATGCAGAGGGAATAAAAGAGGGAATGATGGAGAAAGCAAACCCCCTTCCTTATGGAGATACATCCATTCCTTCTGGTTTTAAGATTCCAGGCTGTTCTTTGTGTCTTCAGGAATGTCAGGAGATTTGCATAATCCTATTCCTGTGATATCAGAGTTTTAAAATAGAAGTTCTATTATCACCCTGCCTTGTCCTGTCAGCATGCAGGTGAAACCCTTCCAGGCTTCCTGCTTCATCACTGCTGGGTGGTGGTTCCTGCTTTTCCTGGAGCCTGTGAGAGGCTCTGTGTGTGCAGAATTCTGCAAAGAAATAAACACTGGGAAGCTCAACGGGAAGATGAGCTGAGCGTGGTGAGGTCTTAAGTGGTTTTGGTCTTGGAGTGATTAAATTGCATCACTTTAGAGGGCTCTCTGCATGTGTTCTGCTCAAAGTGGCCTTGAAGGATGCCCAGTGCCCCAGTTTGGGGTGGGTAGAGGAGGACAGTGACCCCTCCCTGTTGGAACCAGCCCAGAGGAGGCCACCAAGTTGATCAGAGGGCTGGAGCACTTCTCCTGTGAAGATAGCTGGGGGAGTTGGGGCTGTTATTCCTGGAAATGGCATATTTCTTACAACAGTGGTTCTCACCAGGTTTTTCCTGATTTTCTGAAGAAACTGTGAAATAAAGGGGCAAAAAATAAAATGTGCCTGAGGCTGCTGGGTCTGCTCCATGGAGAGCTTCCATTAAGCAAAGACCTTGGTGTGGCCTCCTGCCACGGGAACTGCTGCAGAGAGAGCTGGAGCATTGGCACAGAGTGCCCATAACAATCAGAAGTGATAAATGGAAGTTCTCTTTCATTCCACTCCAAGCAGAATTTTGACAAAATACAGAGTTTGTTTCTTGTAACTCATTCTCCTCAGAACCTGGCCCTCAGCTCCCCACACCAGGGAGGGTGGCTGCTGCTGCTGCTGCTGCAGTGATATTGGATTCTACCTGTGCTTCAAAGTCCAAAAGGCAGTTTTGAGCTGTGAGCCTGTTCAGTGACATATGGAAGAGATGACAGCAGCACTTCCATCCTCCAGACAGGATCGATCCACAGCAAATGTCCCCACTGCAGGTTGCATTGTCCCTCACCTGCTGAAGGGAAGATGCAGACTGGGAGGTGTTACTGGGATCACCAGGAGGGCTGTGCAGAGCATGCAAAGGAGAATTTTATGGCTGATTCTCCACATATCTGCAGTTGGGATGTGTTTCTGTACAGTGGAGGTGGGGTTGGAATGAGTGAGCTTTAAGGTCCCTCCCAAACCACTCTAGGATGATATGGAAGGCCACCTTTTTAAAACAGAGAGGTGAGGTCAGTGCACTACTCAGCATGTGTAGGGTAGAGAGTGGTGCTAGAATGGGGATAGAGACTGAGAGAATTGGGATTGTTCAGCTTGGAGAAGAAAAGCTCTGGGGTGGCCTTCCAGTACCTGATGGGAGCTACAAGAAAGATGGAGAGAGACTTTGGAAAGGTCCTGGAGGGATAAGATAAGGGGGAATAGCTTCCAAACTGACAGAGAACAAGGTTAGATGGGATATTGGGAAGAAATTCTTCCCTGTGAGGGTGGGCAGGCCCTGGCACAGGGTGCCCAGAGCAGCTGTGGCTGTCCCTGGATCCCTGGAAGTGTCCAAGGCCAGGCTGGACATTGGAGCTTCGAGCAGCCTGGGACAGTGGAAGGTGGCAGAGGGTGGAACTGGATGATCTTTAATGTCCCTTCCAACCAGGCCATTCCATGACTGTCTGTAGACAGAGGCAAGTCTATGGCTTTACCTGATATGTCCCTAAAGGGGAAAAGGGAATTTAGAAAATCAAGTCAAACTTTTGAGGATGTATTTTTGCTGATGAACTTTTCCTGGCACTGGCAAGCTGAGCTCTTCCTCCTTCCTGCTCCTCAGTTATCAGCTGGTCATCCCTGAGTGCCTGTTGAGTGCTGAACTGAGCAGTTTATGGCTCCTTTTGAGAAAGAAAGGCACTGCCAGAGTTCATTCCTGCAATCATCTGCCAGGGAGCCTGATCAGTATTCCAGCCCTCGAGTGCTGTGATGAATTAACAATCAGCTTAAAGACCCAGAGATCTTTACTCCAGGTGGTAGTTACAACAGCTAGCACACCTTTTAATCAAATACAATTGTTACAGAGGGATTTCTGGACACACACAGCACCACAACACAACCCAGCCAGAAGTGTAGGTGCCATTTAGCCTTGAATTCATGCATGCCCAGACTTTGCAAATTCAGCCTATCTGATCCAAGTCTATTGATTTTTCCATTTTCTGTTTCAAAGCATACACTACCAGTGAAAAGGGTTATGACATCCTGAGGCTGCTGGATTGCTTTGTGATGTTTCTGTAATTCGTGTGCACTCGAAGGTAAATAACACGATGAAGTAATCAGATGAAAAGTGGGCTTTCATGCTGGCTGAGCATCTCCCAGCCAGCCCCTCCAACAGGGCTCTGCTAAAGCCCAGCCTGTCACCATCCAGCAAGCACTAAATGGGTTGGATTTGGTTTAATATTCCTCCTGAAATGGTTAAATGCTAATGATGGACTGGTATTTTTGTGTTTCAGAAAGGCAAAAACTCAAGCCAGGAGGAATTATTGCCTCTAATTTGTTATTTCAGCAAAACTGTGTCTTCTGTCTCTGAGAAAAAGCATATGGAAGCTCTTGGGAGCTGCAGATTTCGTTCCAAGTGCTCCAGCACTGTCATTCTCAGCCACGCTGCTGTGAGCACATCATCACTGGCCAAGAGCAGGGAGGTTGGCAGTGTCAGGAAAACGCTGTTGAGAATAAGCACCAGGCAAAGCCCTTGAGCATCACTTTGAAAACCAGAAGAATGTGGTTGGAGCCCAAAAACTCCAAGGAGAAATCCTGTCTGGCTCTGTAGCATCATGGGGAACTTTAAAATACAGGGTCTAATGACTCCACTGCATGCCCTCCTGTGGGGTTCAGGGCAAAATGATCAATTCTAGGCATGAAATTAGATTGTTGTCATTGTTTCTCAGAATTTCAGGCCTGAGAAAGCTGCAATCATCATGACTTTTATCATCAAGGGTAGAATAATCTGACAGAGAATCTAATTTAAGATCTCTAAGCAACAAGATGCTTTCAATTAATACTGAATTTTCTGGGTTTATGCCCTGAATAATTATGAATTAGGTTTGCATTTGATTATTTTTCATTCTGGAGTCCTTTTTTATTCTAGTTTGTTTAATTGCACTTCGTTATTCTCCTGCATATCCTTTAATGCCTCTGCTATAGATGTGTTTGAGAACTAAAAGAATAAGTAACAGGACTGGACAGGCTGTTTCATGCAGCCTGTTACAGGGATTTCCCTCAAGACCAGTTGTTTGCACACAGTTATTTTTGCTTAAAACTGAGGAAATAATTAAAGCAAATCCCCTGTGTGCCTTGGGAGAAAGTTCTGGTTGAAGCCATACTGAAGCAGTTTTCCCCAACAGGTTTTTTGTCTTTTTTTTTAAGGCATGAAATGCCTTAAACAAAAATGCCTTAGGAAAAATTTCATCACTGAAAGAGTGGCCAAGCTTTGGAACTGGCTGCTCATGGAAGTGATGGAGTCACTCGGAAATGGTGGAGTCCTTGGAAGTGTTCAAAAAATGAGCAGATGTGGTGTTTTGTGATGTGGTCTATGAGCAGGGGGAGCTTGGGCAAAGGCTGGACCTGATGATCTCAAAGGTCTTTTCCAACCCTGTTAATTCTGTGATTCTGTGATTAAAGATGGAAAAGACCTCCAACCTATGACCTAACACCACCTTATGAGCTAAACCATGGCACTGAGTGCCTCATGAGTCTTGTTTTAAACACCTCCAGGGACAGTGACTCCACCACCTCCCTGGGCCTCCCATTCCAATGCCCAGCCACTCTTTATGTGAAGAACTTTTCCCCAATGTCCAGCCTAAACATCCCCTGGTGCAGCTTAAAACTGTGTCCTCTACTGCTTCTGTGATTCTAAGCTGTGTAAAAGCTGAAGGAAAAGCTCTCATGTCCTCATCTCTTCCTTCCAGCTGAGTCAGGCCTAGCTCCCAGATGAACTTCCCAAGCCTTTGACTTCCCTTTAGGCTGAGCTGAAGTGTTCCAGGTGACCTTGTGCTGGGAGTCACCAGCACCTGGAAGGGGAAAAGCCCTGATGGTGGCAGGCCATGACTCCAGCCTGGAGAGGGACAAGGCCCCTGTCGCTGTGTCCCATAGAGGAGGAGGAAAGACTCTGAATTCCAGAGAATCAGAGGCATTTATTTTCAATAATCCATTCCTTTTTATATGGTCTATCACAATCAGCTGCTTGATTGGTTAAATGGCACACTGCCTCTCTACCACCATTAGCTGAGATACAGCATGTTTTGAGAACACGCACAAGGGTAGAGTAAACTAAAGTGAAAAACATCACCTGTTATTTTGAGAACAAGAGATGCTTACAAAACCTCTATCAATCTTTTCCTGAGAAGAAGAAATGCCTACAGAACTGTTCTCTGAAGGCAAACTGTTTTTCCTTGGGAAGATTCAGGCCTGGTGCTGGATCTCTCTAGGATTCACGGAATGTCAGCCCCACAGGCCCCTGCTCCTGTGTTTGGCTCTGGCTGCACAAGCCGAGGCCTGACGCCAAACCTTTACAAACTTCCACCTCAACAACTGCAAAAACACACGTGGGCTGCTCCAAATGTACTGCTGGCAGGGGAGCAGGAGACGTGCAGGATTTATAGGGAGCTTTCAAGTTTATTTACGACAAAACAAGCCTTGTGCAGGAAGCGGGGATGCCAAGGGCCTGCCATCCCTGCATCCTGCTAATGCATCCACGTGCTCCCTCTCCCTGACTCTGTCTCTCATTTTCAGCTTGTAGCTTTAATAATCTGTGCCACTTCCTTCTGTACAATATTCCTCCTGCAGCTTTCCTTTGACAGCTCTGGTTTTAATAGAGGATAAGCACCAGACTCCAGCTGAATCTGAAGACATATTTCTAATCTCGGCCCGTATTTATTTTGCTTCTCGGAGAACTTCCTATCTTGAACAGAGGAAAAAAGTATTTTTTTACATATTAAGTTGACGTTTTGAATAGGTTTCTGGAGGTAGAATTAGTTCAAACTCCAACTCAGAGTTAGTTACCTCATACCACAAATACACACAAACCCTGGTGCTTGGATAATAGGTTTGATTCAATTCTTTATCAGGGAGATTGCAATAATATGCCAGGCATTCCAGCCCAGGGAAGAATCCCATTTTGTGAGGTGTTGAATGAAAGTGTCATAACAGCAACCTGCCTGCCTGTCTGGATTTTAAGATATAGCCTGGAGTACTGGTTGAAACAAAGAATTAAATTGGATGGCAACATGAAAATAAGAAACAAGGACTGTGAAATAAGTGTTTCAAGGTAATTTGTTCCACTATTCTCATCAGGTCATTAGGATGTTTTCCATGTACTGTGGGGTTTTTTTCCTTTTGTAAGACAACTTAAAACTCCCAGTTCTGCAGTGATGCCATTAAATTGAAGCATTTTCCTGTAAATTTGTGCTTGTCAGTGTAAATAACAGCCTTTGATTTGTCTGTTCTCTCTCTTCCCCATGGGGAAGAAGGTAAATATCTGTCACCACTACTGGAAAAGTGGTGTAGTGCTTGATTATGGGATAAATTTAGGATTCTGTGGTGCTGCTAGAGCTGGAGGACTGGAGCAGGCTGAGAGCTGGGGGCAAACCAGATCCAGCTCTGGGATCTGCTCCCTACAGAAACTTTGGGAAGTGTTTGGGTGGGGGTATAAAGCCTAAATAAAGGAACTGCTTGATATAAAATGCTGAATAATCACCTTAGAGCCTTCTTTCTTTCAAGATATTCCTGTTTTTCCTTTCTCCCCCCTGCTTTTTTTTTTTTACACCTCGTTTGTGCCTTCATTTAAGGATATTCCCTTTCCTTAGGTCTTTTCCCAGCTCCCTCCCTGGCCTACCTTGGTTCCTTCGGGATTACAGACTCCCTGGACAATTTTGAGGTGGCTCTCTAGTCTTGCTCCTTTCTGAAATAGAATTTCTTCTGTCACTAAACAACTTCCACCTCCAATTCTCAAAAAAATTTCCCACACGGGAAGACTGGCTTGAAAAAATGTTTCAGCAGAAAAAGTGATAAAACAATGAATCAAATTTTTTTTCTTTTTACATTCTTGGAAACCAAAGCTGTTTGAGAAATTCAGGGTAAAACATGATTAAATGAGGTACCAGTGATACACCTTTTGATCAGCTCTGCTGAAAGAGACTCTGTGAACCAGCCTGACCTCTGATGTCTCCTTTGTGTAACCCCTGTGACATGAGGTTTGCTATGAGAAATGGAACAAGATTAATAATTAATCCTTTTGCTGCTGTCTGAAATAGTGACACAAGGTTGGCTTTAGTCAATGTTTTATTAATGAGCTTTGAAAACAATTGCTTTCTCCCAGCAACAGACTGCTCTGAGCTTTACACTGAAAAAAAAAGGGCTGGAGGGAATATCTGGAGTTTTTTGGTTGTCACTGTTGTTCCCCCACTCCCCAGGGCATTCACAGAACTCGGTCACTGCATCCAGACCTTGTGAAAAAGGTTGTGAAGTTGTGAAGAAGTGAAACGGGGAGCAAAGATGAAATAAACTTTAAATCATCTCAAGACAGACAACGTGCTCGACCTGAGGGAGCCGAAATATGAAATATTTCAGAGAGTAGCTCACACTTTTACACATTGTGTAAGGAAAAAGAGTGCTTCCTCAATAATGTAAAAAAAAAAACAAACAACCTGTGCCAATTAGGGGAACAATGGTTTTGTGTCTCAATTAGACCTCATTAGCTACAGAAAACTCAAAGCCCAACTTTTTGCAACAATTCACCCCCCAGCTGTAGCTACCTGTGGGATAACAACAAAAGCATTGTCCTAAAATTGAGAACACCTTTATTAGGTGAAGATAATTGTGCTCATCTTCCTTGACCTTTCAATTTCCTGATTTTTATTCTGGCTCCCGAGGGCAGCAGCCATCAGATGTCTGGTTTTGTTATTAATATTTACTAGGAACATTTTGGTTTTTTTAGGAATAAGCAGTGCTGAAGTAAGTCAAACCTTTTGGACAGAATCCCCAATGATCCTTTAATTACCCGATAAATTACAGTCCATGTGCAGAATTAATAGGAAAATAATGCTCTAATAAATATGATCTTCCCAACTTACATGCAAATTGAAGCTTTGCCTTCCTGCTCAGAATTGTTCCAAATGAATTTGTGGCCAAACACTGGTATGTTCCAATATCCTGATTTTTATGTGGGTTATTGATTGCCAAGCTGCCTCCAACCAACCTGTAGTGATAACTCATGGTAAGATCAATATCTGTGCCATTTTGCTTCCACCTTTGAGGGGAAAAAAATCAAATTATGCTTATAATTTACAGAGCCTATTCATATTTATCTTAAATAGTGTGCTGTAGCATACCTGTAATGATAAAAATGTAGTTAAATATCACAAAATTAGATCATTATTCACACACCACTGCTTCTTACATCAATCTTAATGATAGCAATAATGGTATTCTTTGGAAAATCTTTACTTTAGTCACCAGTGTTCACCCAAATGTCCACAAAAAGTAATTATAACTTAGTCACACAAAGTTATCCATTCAGTCAGGAGGGGGCTTTATACCTTGTCTACAACTACATTATTTTTTATAACATGAATGGTACCTGAATGTGCTTTACAGTCCTTGCAAATGATTCATCATGAATTTGGCAACAAAAATGCTTAGGAGATGTAGATCAGGAAGGATTGCACTTCAGAGGGCAGAACAAGAGCTGAGAGGGAAGTTTTTATCCAGCAAGTCTGAGACTGATCATTTAATGATGAGAATGCTATTTTAAATCCTCATTTGTCCCCGTTAGTCCACTAAGCAGAAAATGGATTGTGTCTGCAACATTACCCAGCTGTTTACAGATGTCAAAATACAATTTCTCTTTCAAAGAAAATAAATATTATGTGTTTTGGGAAGGGAATTTTTGTGGCTTTGCCATTAGGCACGCTAGGGTTGAATTTTCCTTGCTCACATGAGGGCCAAAGGAAGGATGAAGGACTCAGCCACTGGGGCCTGCAAGTTTTGGGTTTGTTAATGCCACTTTTTAGGTGGTCAGCAATCCTAAAAAGTATTTCCTTCTCCTGATTTTATACCAGGGCCACCTCCTCAACCTTTATCGTTTCTGTTGATCTCTGGCTGTGATTCCAAGCCCTCCATCAGGTGGAAGGTCCATACAAAAATTGCCAGTGGCTCAGTTTTGGTTCCTGGCAGTGCCCAAACCAAGGGCAATCATCTTCTTGTTAATGATCTAAAGGATTACAGCACCAAAATTATCCATTTCTGCTGATTTGCAGGGCTCCTGACCGTGAGGGCAGTTTCCCCAGGTAACACATGGAAGCAAAGTCACACTTTATCCCCGCAGATCTGACCTGGGTAGGATTTTGTCAGTGCCCTCCCAGACCTCTCTCCACACACCCACAGTTGTTTTTGTGCCAGAGGATTTCCACCCTGGGCTGTGAAATGCAGTTCTGTGCTCCAAGGGGAATCTCCACAGGTACAGGGAGTGCCCTGAGCACTTGTTGTTTTGAAAGATAATGACTGATTAAATGTGAAATCAGTGAGATTCCGTGAGCAAATTCTAATTACATGAAATCATTTCTTTGGGTTGCTGTCTTCCCTTTCATGGATGCATCCACACTGAAAAATTTGGGTGCAACACTCAACTCTCCGGAATTCTTCCTACGAATTCCAGCTGATTTTTGGTGTTTCTGTACCTCCCCCTGATTCCTTTTTGATATTTGCTTTAGTTGGTTTAGGTTTTGCTGTTATTTTAGGGTATTAGAGTTAGCATTTTGCCATATTTCAGGATTTACATATGCTCCAAGTTGTCTCCAGCTTTCCATTTTCTAATCTAAGATATTCTGGTATTTAATTTGCCAGTTCTCTTTAATTTCAGAATCAATCACTGAAATAACTGCTGTCATCATTGCATGGCTCCCAATTAAGATCTATAATTGTTTTTCCAAACAAATGTGAAGACGTTGGCTTAGCTGCTGCAAATGAATTCTTCACAGTATCCCCATAATCATTCTAATCACCATGGTACAATGATTATTAAACTTTGCATATAGATCAGGGGTTCAGCTCCTGGTGTGGGCTTTTTCCCTAATTAATATGTTTACATCACTGAAGGAAGCGAATTAATGAATTCATGTGGTAGACAATGATTTAATGACTTTGTGTGTTCTGCAGTGTATTAATACACAGAAATCTGGATAATTATTTTAGGGAATTTTTAACATAAGCCCGTTAAGGCAGAGATCATCGTTGTATTTTTGTGAATTTTTTTCATGGAACCATTGGAAAATATTTTTCATCAATTATGGGAAATACATTCTGGATTATTTTTCTTTTACCAATTGTTTCAGAACCTAAACTTTAAAAAATTTCCTATATTCTGATGCTGAATTGATCAGTTCCCTAGGAGCCCAAGGACTGTGAGTGGCTATATGCTCACATGATTTAATAAATTCTCTTTTCAGCGTGCTGCCATAATGAAAATATCAATATTTTTATGACTTCACTGTGTTCTATATTTCTTAGACTATTTGCATTCAAATGGAAACGTCCTGCCAAGCCACCTGAGGCTTTCTTGTAATTGGGAAAAGGATTTGCAAAACCTCCCTTCAGGTACTGCATTTCCAGGGAGGAAGAAAACAGAAAGTTTTTAAACTCTTGCCTGTGAACAAGGCAGCAGAGGGTGGAGGAGTTTTTAATCCCACCCCAGTGTGGAGGCAGAACCTGCACTGAGCCCAGGATCAGCATTCCAGGGAGCAAGGACACGAGGGCAGGGCTGCAGTTTCTTTGTGCAGGGTGGATTTTTGGGATTACTGGGAATCATTCTCCAGCTTGATGCAATGATTATGGACATGTCTGATGCCTTGGAGACTTTGAGCTCCGTTCCCTCCCCTTCATTTGTGTGTCCCATTTATCCTCGTGCTGCTGGGATTTGGACTGGA
This sequence comes from Irena cyanogastra, assembly GCA_013397155.1. Taxonomy (NCBI): domain Eukaryota; kingdom Metazoa; phylum Chordata; class Aves; order Passeriformes; family Irenidae; genus Irena; species Irena cyanogastra. The sequence continues at coordinate 452,055 of VWZV01010772.1, forward strand.
TTGGAATCTCTTGATCTCCTGTTAGTGCAGCACTCTGTGTTGGGCTGAAATATTAAAATGTTGTTCTAACCAGGGCTGCTTATGCTGCCCCTGCATTTATTTATTGGTTCCATTGACTCCTCTCTGTGAAGATTACTGAGGAGAAAGCACCCTCAATTTCCAACTTGCATGAAAATGCAGGATTGTGGGATTGCTTTGGATATTGAATGGAAGTGCAGGAAAAGACAGCACCTGAAATCAAACAAGAAATGTCAAAATACTGCTGGAAACACTGCAGGGTGTTCATGGATAGGCTGGAAGTAAAAAAAAATTATGTAAAATTCACTGAGTTGCTTGGTGATAAACCCTCTGGTGACTATAACCAAAAAAGCTTAAGTGCAAAAAATGATAAATCTAATTTTAAAAATTGTGTTTATTTACCACCAACATCACACCAGGAAACACCTGGAATAATGTACCTGATATTATAGACAATTTTGACTTTATAAAAAAGACATAAGAGATAAAATCATGTTTATCAGAACATTTATATAGATTTCTTAATGGTTTCAGAGATACTTCCATCCATATTTTTGTTTCCAGTGTAATCTGTGTTCTCTGTTACTTCCAAAGGGAAAACTGTGTCTCAGTTTTATTACTCAGCCCTTCCACCTACATTTCTACACAATTCTTGCACTGTGCTTCTCAGACACACAATATTTTGAGGAGGAGTTGCAAAAAATTATCACTATTTTTGACAAGTCTACAAGAATGAAAGAGTACCTAGTAAAATAAAACTTTTTGGAAATGCTAAGCATTTTTTATTTCAAGAAAAGGCATTTATCAGCATATTTCTTGATGTAAAAACTGCTAAATAGCAAATTAACTGGTATCTAACTTTCCTCCTGTTAGAGTGGTTCTGTATTTCTGAATCAAAAAGAAACTTCCAGCAGTCCTTGCTGTTCATTGCCATCACTCAGCAAAGGAGATGATTAAAATTTCATACTGGGCTTGATTTATCTAAAATTGTTGGAACTTTAAATATATAGGCTCAATCCTTATCTGACAAAGCCAGCATTAGCTGTGGTGAAATCAAAGACAAGTGGAAAGCTCCCTGTCCCTCCAAATCGTGGTGCAATTGCAGCAGTGATTGTCTGAAAACTTTTAATTGACCTCGGGGCTCCAGGATCCATCCCCAGATATTGATCTCATGTCCCTGGAGCCACTGAGAATTTGCAAAAAAAATGGGAATGGTGATTAAAAAACCAGGGAATTTAATTAATGGGTGGGTAGAAGAAATTAAAGGTAAAATATGAATATCAAATATGGGAGGTGGGAGACTTCCCAGCTCTCCTGCCTGGTAGGAGCTGCTGTCTCTGCTCTTTGTGGGTGTGGGGAACCCATGGGGGACACAAGAGTCCAGGAATTTTCTGGGAAGTTGCTTATATTTGAAACTGAAGGGTGGATGATACAGAAAGACTTGAAATTCACAGCCTGAACCAGTTGGTGTTAATGTGGACAACAGGGAGAACAAATGGGTTGGGAAACACGTGAGGGTTTCTGCTCATAGGAGGAGAAGTTGCACTGTGGAAAGGAAATTAAGAGTTCCTTTCATGAAGGGAATTAAAGAAATTGAGGGTTCCTTTCATAAAGGGAATTAAAGACATTAAGGGTTCCTTTCATAAAGGGAATTAAAGACATTAAGGGTTCCTTTCCTAACACATGTCTGGGGACAAATCAAGCCATGAAGTCCAAAAGCCAAGCTGATAACCAGTGGTGGCACTTTGCAGGGAAGGCCGTGGTGGGAGCAGTTAAAATCTCTTCAATAAATATTCTCTAAGCATTTCATAGGACACAATTTTCTTTCATGTCTTGGATGAATGATTTATTTTATATATATAATTTTCCTTCACCTCAACCATTACTTTCCCCATTATTTTCTGAAGAAAGCACAATGCCTTTTTTTTTTTTCCCTTGATTCCCAGCTTTTTCTCTTATCCAACTTGGATTTCCAGATCCTTGGGGCAACAAGTTATATTGTAAATGATGAGTGCATAGTTACTGAATAAATAAAAACCCCTCTGTACCAAGGTTTTATTAAGTGACTCTGGTAAGGCATTGGAGCTGTTTCTCTAAACAAACACCATAAATATGCACATGAAATGCTGGAATTAGAAAAGGGGAAGGATGTTGCTCCTCTGCTTTCCAAGCATTTATTAATGTATGGAAAGTTTTATCGAGTACAGATGCTCAGTGCTTCCATTCTCCCATTTTTCACAGCTGCTCTGTGGATTCAGAATTAATTCTGTATATTTTTAAATACTTTGGGGATGATTTTCAATTATTTTGTTTTCCTGTGTTAATTTTCTTTACAGAAAAGCAGCAAAAATATTTTTCCTTCATTCCTCCAATTTACTCTAAATTTCGCATATTCTTGCTGTGAGCACTCAACAGATTTGGGGGCGTTTATTTCTGGAGGTGCAGTGACTAAAACACCATTCCAAGAGTCACAGTGAGACAGTATTTCCCCAAGGTTGACTTCACCTGTAGTATGGCAGTGGATATCCTTTAGCTGTGCAGTTCAGGAGGATCTCTGCATTTGCTGAGCCCATGGAATAAGTGATATCATATGGCTCTTGGATAAAAATAGGCCCATGAAGGGTTTCTTCCCCTGTGAAAGAAAAACAATAATTTCAGATTAGATGTCTTTAGCGTGTCCTTCCACATAAAATTGTCCTTTGGAGTCCTTTGCTTTCAGCTGCAAGTTAAGGTCTGCTATTACATTCACCAGAGAATCCACCTCCAGACCCTGCACTATTAAGGAGGAAATATTTCAAGGCTGATTGATAATAAAATCGCAGAGCTCAGCTGCTGCTGATTTATTTTGCAGGTGACAGTGAAGCTTCTTTGCATGTTTCCCGTGGAAGCTCTCTGGCCAGCTGTTAAATGTGCCCATGCACCTCATCCTTGTGCTGTGGATCAGGAGTGGCAGCAGGAGAGGATGGAATTGGGGAACTCTGGAACTCTGGTTCTGTTTTGGTGTTCCCTGCTCACAGCACATCTCAGGGAATCACTCACCTCCTTCTCCTCTAACCCTGCCCATCCCTTGAGATATTATTTTTGCATACTTTATGTGTCATTTTTTTATACTGCCCTGAGTTTAGGGCTGTTGATTTTTTTTTTTTTTTTTGCTTGTTTATTGGTGTTTTGGGGTTTTTTTTCCTCCCCTTTTTCAATCCTTTTCCAACAGGAGTAACATTACATAATCAACCTTTATATCCTTTATATCCTTTCATATCCAAAATGAAATGATTGATTGCAAGGCAAACCAGAACTATTTCTGTATTTCATGGTGATCTTCCTTGTTCTGGAGAGCAGAGAGGAGACAATTTGTTCAGCAAACCACGAGGGCAAGGCAGAGCAGCTCTCTGGGATGGTGGCTGGGCCTGCTGAAATAATCTTTGCTTCTTGTCCTGCCACTCTTCTGGGTTTAGTCCCTTGACATATTTGAAGACTATTTTTTCCACTGTTTCTACAATTGACCCTTTGACTTCTCTTTTCTTTGGGAGGAATTTGCTTCCCTTCTGGGTTCATTTCCTCAGTTCATTTTGTTACCTTCCCAGATCTGCCAGGGAGAAGTTTTTCTGAAGACACAAAATGACCCAGGGATCACTGTTCTGCATTTTAAATCCCTGTACCTGCCTGGGCCAGTGGTGTCCTACCTGATGTACATAAAAACCCCTACTTCACCTCATAAAAATGCAAATATTTTGGTAAACCTGAGATTAATTTCCCATGTTTTTTCCTAAATGGAATTTAGACTCATTTGTCATTTGCAGACTATTGAATATCTTATTTTATATCTCCTTCCCATGCCCTCAATGCAGCAGGCCCTCAATGTGTAGAATAAGGACACAATATTTTACAGCTCCTTTCCTGTGGATATGTCACAGTCCCTGTCACAAAAATACTGCCCAGGAATTTTAGTAAAGGCAGCTTCTTGCTGTTGTTTTGTTTTCTCTTTAATATCCTTTCCTCGCTGGCTGATCTGCAGCAGAGAATAACATCAAATTTGTGAGAAATGATGTGCACTCTCAGAGCCAATGGTGTCCTAGGAGTCCATCTCTTATTTATAGAAAAGGTCAGGCTGGTCATTTCTAATTTCCTGATGCATCCTTTTGTGTTTCCTACAGAGAATGGCCATATATTTCTTCTCCATCCTCCAGGTTCAATACAATCACCATGATTTCTCCAGAGATGCACATGACAAATGCATTTTCATGGGGCTGTTTGCTTTTGTTAAGGTTTAAATAGTTCAGTTTTTTTAAAAATCGATTGGAATATGAATATTTGTTTAAATGTATCATTTCTATACATAAAAATCGTGTGTGAATCCTCAGCATAGTGCTTGAAAGTAAATATAAACTCTTGTTATGGAATGTTTGATATGAAGTTATAATGTATTTCTTTATGATGCCAAATCACTTTGATCTCCATAAAGACCATAATTATGCCAGCCTGAATTCCAAGCTAAAGCAGGAAAATGAATCATCATTCCTTCATTCATTACATGCTATTGTCTTCTGCCAATCCAGGGATTAACCCAGTGCTAATGGAAGAGGAGGAACGCTGATTTTTCCATAATTATGGAAGAAGCAGGGGGTGTCCCAGTGTCTCCCAGTCACTAATTTATGGACAATGTCACACCTTAGAATTCCTGTCAAATGGAGTTCAAGAGGTTTTACTCAGCCCATAATAAATATTTAAATATTTATGCTCTGCCTCATCCAGACAGGGAGGAAGAAGAACAAATCTGGAGTCCACACAACCCAATTTCCAGCCAAATCCTGCTCCCTGTTCTTTCCTCTTTCTGACTCTGGTTGGATTCAGCTCCTTGTGAGGTCTCTGCCCAGCTGGAAATGCAAAGGAGAACATCCCAAGAGCAGTTTAGGCTGGCCAGGCCCAGCCTGTAATGTGAGAATGGATAACTCAGCAGGACAATATTGTAAATTAGCTCACTTTTATCCCTGTCCTACACAGATCTTCCTTCCCATTAGGATTTTTTGCCAAGTGGAGTTGGAATTACCATTACTCCAAGCTGCTCGGTGATAGCAGATAGAATCTGTTTGGTGAAACTTAGTGTGTCCCAGAAACATCATGATCTATTTGCAGAGAGAGCTTTTAGGTTTGCCTGGGAGAATCAGCTCCAAGGAGCCAAACTCCAGAGGATTCACTGCTCCAGGACCGGGAATGGGGAGTTCTGGTGGGCTGGGAGCACAGAGAAACTGTGGCTGCCCCATCCCTGGAATTGTCCAAGGCCAGGTTGGACAAGATTTGGAGCAACCTGGGATGGTGAAGGTGTCTCTGTGGGGTGAAAGTGAATGAGTTTTAATGTCCCTTCCAGCCCAAAGCATTCCATGATTCTGGTTGCACCATATCAGCAAATCCTTCCTGAAGATCATAAGGAGAAGCTTCTAAATGCAAAACTGCCATAATTCACATAAGCAAACCAGATAAAGAGGAATTTATCCAGGCTATTAAGTTCCAGGAAGGCTGTAAATTCCAGGGGTAGTGAGTTTCTAATGAATCTTTCTTAATGTGCCTTAGATAGAGCTTCATATCTGATCCAAAACATTAATATGACTTTATGGGCCAAAGCTGACACCTGATTAAGAGGCGTCTTTTAAATCAGTGTGATAGTAAAACACCTTTCAGCTCCAGCAAAAGGGATGGGACAGGTGAATTAGACCCTTCCCCCTTCTAATGACAGCAGAAAAATCATGCAAAATCCAACTTGTTCAAAATCTGTGTAATTTTTCAGCTGAAGATATGGGTAATTTTCAATTGGAAGACAGGGAGTTTATGTGGCCCACAGATTTTTAAATGCCATGGAGTGTTTCCCTGCAAAGAGCACTGGGGTTTTGGATTGAATCTTGTCAGAAGCAGAATGAAATTATTATTTCCCTCCTCAAAGGCCTGGACCAGGGAGCTCAAGGACTTTAAAAGGAGCCTGAGAGATTCAAAACAAGAGATAATGGATGAGACACTGCTTGGTACCACCTGAAGTAGCACACATCCCTTCAAGGAGTCAGATTTTTACACTGGAAGAGAAGATGGGGAAAGATGAAGCAGAAAAATGCCCATGAAAGTGTTCTGTGGAGAGAAAAATGAGTCGTCAGGAGCACAGGCAGGGCTCCCTCTGTCCCTGCCAGTGCCACCCAGCTCTCTGAGAGTGAAGCAGCATCACAGAAAGGCAGATTAGATCTTACAGGTATGAGCAGGAGGAAGCAACCTAACACCTGTAGGATTTTCCCAAAGGGCTTCAACTTTCGTGTGTTTTCTCCCTTCAGATGCTGATGCACAGAGCTCCAGAGACACAGGGCTCCTTTCAAGTCTCAGCTTCTATTGAAAGAGTCAAACTGGGAGTGCTGGTGGAATTCCAGGGAGTCTCTGCTGGCAGACACCAAACCAGGGAGACATTTAGCTCCCTGTGATGTTGGGAGAAAGGGAGGCAGTGATGAGGCACAGGGGGGGAAGTCCTGGCACTGCTGAAGTCAGAAAAACTCTCAGTAATGATGGGGAATTTGGCACTCAAGCCCAGGGTTTATAAACAAAACTGTTCCTAAGATGACAACCAAGAGTGCAAGGCGCCCCTTGCACAGAATCATGGATTCATTGCAGCTGGAAAAGACTTCCAAAGCAACAACTCCACCCATGCCAGCACCATCACCACTCAACCACGTCCTCAGCTGCCACAGCCACCCTTTTTTTGAGCACTTCCAGTGATGGTGATGCCACCAATGCCCTGGGCAGCCTGTTCCAACCCTTTAGAACCCTTTCCATGAAGGAATTTCCTCTAATATCCCATCTAAACCTCCTCTGTCTCAACTTGAGGCCATTCCATCTGGGACACAGTGGGAAAATTGGGCTCCTTCCCTGAGATTTGAAAAATAGTGAGGGCAAGCAGATGAAAGGAGGCAGAGCTGCAATCTGGCATTTCCCAGGAGCTGGCACCCCAAGTGTCCCTTCCTTTGTCCCCTCTTCCTTCCCACGTGTGATGAATGGAGGTTGCCTGTGGCTCACTCAGAGAACCCCACTCTTGATCTGAGTTTGGAGATAAAACTTCTATTTAATCTGGGCTCCTCCAGCCCTAAAGGGCACAGAAATTTGAAATGTTTTCAGCAAGTTGATTCTGCATCCCGCCAATTTTTTTCCTTGAGAAATGAGTCAAATATTCCAATGTTTTTCCTGTTATTTAAACAGGATCTCTATGGTGGGCCAGGTAGGGTGAGCAGGACGTAGCAAACAACGTGCTCAGGTTATGGACTGACTGCACATTTTCCTTGGGTGTGAAAACAAACAATCAAGATATAAAATACAGATTTAATTCCTAATATAACCATTATTGTCAGAACCTAGCATAGAAAATTAGGGTGTAATATATCACAGGTGATAATTAAGGAAGTATTATGCAAAAACTGTCATAGTCATGAGAATTATGAGCCTTTTTCAATTAAATATATATAATGACAAAAGATTTTGTCAAAATGGGATACTCCCAACATTTTTTTAAAAGTTCTATAATAACCAGTATTGCTTCAACATTTTATAGGAATATATTTGGGTGGCAGCCAATTTATTACCTAGCTAACAGATACACACATTCTAACCCCTAAATAATTCAGGATGGATCCCTAAATGCCAAAATATGACATTTTCTCCTGATATCACCCCAAGTACAGCAATCAGACCTCAGATTTACAGGATCCCGTGTTCCATACAGACCCCCAAATATTCCCTAAAGATTCCAGACCAGGAGTTCAAGCTGCAGAGAAGGAAAATTGCTCCTAATGGATGGGTTGTGCAGAGCATTCAGTGGAGCTGCACTGATTTAAGCTTTCTACTGGAGATGAGCACAGATTTATGAACTATTCATTGTGGGCATGTGTGGAAAGGTGCTCCAGGAGAGGGGCTGTAAATACACAGTGTGTCACCTGCATTAATAATGGAATATTTTACTGAAAAATAAACAAAAGTGTGAGCAACAGTGCTGAAATTCCTACCTGGGCCTGACCGTTTTTGGCTCTATGAAAAGATTTCCCAAAGACTTTGTGCTGTTGTGGGAGATGCAGACAAGTGACATAAGAGGTGAAAATCACCTTTTCATTAGTGGGGGTGATTTGTTTCATGTCATGAACTTGGGCTTGTCCTTCAGATGGAGAACTCTCGTGGAACAGACACCTAATTATGGAGACAAATATCCCTGATGAAGGTGGAGGGATGTGCCTCCCTGATGGATACTGATCCTGACGTGCCCCCTTTCAATGAAATTTCATTAGTTTTTGGTGTTACCAGGCAAGATGAATAAATAATAATGAGCCTTTTCCCATCGAGCACACGAGCATTTTGTTCACTGTAATTTCAGTTCTGAGGGAGGCCCAGATCCAATGACAGATTCTGTTTGCTGCATTGTACTCCTGTAATATTCATTTGGCACTGTTGCCAAACTGACTGAAGGCTTAATTCAATAATTTATGCTACAGGAGAAGATAACAGCTATATCATTTAATATCCTGCCACTTAAATAAAGCCAGCACTTTGTTTCTGTCTAACTTTTCTCTGTTTAAAATGTAACTGTGCTTTGCTCTCTTAGAGGATGGGGAGTAATTAATCTCAGATGATTTTTGTCATTGGAATTTTGTGCGATGACTCCCAAATTCCATTGATAGATGCCCTGTCAATGCCTTATTATTGCGAGAGAGCCAAACATTGATTTGAACAAGCCCATAACAACATGAGAAACTGCAGTTCTGCTTACACAGAAAATGAGGGAAAAAATAAAGGAATTTGGGGAAATTTCAGACCCATTTGAGTCTTTGCAACTCTTCTCTCCCACCCAGGGACTCTGGAGACAGAGGGGGACCAAGGAGAATTGCTGCACTCAAAGATGCAGCCATGGAATGGAGAGAAATCATGGAAAAGGCTGGTTTGCAAATAGTTTGAATTTACTAAAGCAAGCAGGGATTCATTTTTGTTTCCAGGGGCCACACTTGGTAATTCCCACTTATGCTCAACAGGACAATTGTTGTAATGTGAAGCTGTATTTTGGTTCTGCAGCACTGAGAGCCTCAGACCTTGTAGAAATCCAGATACGATCTCCATTCTACAACACTATAATGCAGGTGGGTGTTTAAGCTGCTTGTACAAGTTATTTAAATTTGGCTTATTTATTTTGAATAACTGGAACAAAATGGCTCCTTCCCAGATGCTTGTTTTTCTCACTTAAGTAAGAGGCATGAATTAAACCAGTCAGGAATTAGCTGTAGGACCCTGCCATCAGTGATGATTTTATATGTAGATAACAGGGTTTATATCCTAGGATAACACTTAGAAATAATTGAGATCATGAAGATAATAGAAAAACACATGGAGACCATTTATTTTTGTAGCCCAAATTACTGCCATGGCAAAAATTCCTCAGGACACAGAAAGATCTGATATAGAAATTTCAGGCTGCCACCTACTTCTTGCTTTCAGATGATTGATAACTCAGGAAGAAAATCTTGGGATATAAATCATCTCAAGCAATGATCCAGGCAAGATTAAAAAACTCTTTATTTTCTTACATATAATTGAAGAGGAATGCAAGGGATATTTAAAACATTTTAAACCTAAGGCAAGTCCTGATTTAAATTAGATTATTCAGGCAGGATATTGTCAAAATATTTATTGTATGGACTGACTGATTCGCATGCATTTGTCATCCCAGTACTGGCATCCATTTGAAGGATCAAAACTAAATTTGGTATTTAAACTTTTGGGGAAAAAAATGGTCTTTCTTAACCAAAAATCAGGTTGCAAAATTGACAATTGGCCAGTGAAGATTAGCCTGAGATAGATCAGATCTTGTGGGGCTTTTTCGTGGCTGTTTGGGTAGGACGAATTTTCCTGGCCAGCAGCACATGAAGAAGTGCATAATCTTGAGAATATTTGTGTTTAATTCTTATTTTAGCATCCTGGCAAAAAAAAAAAAAAAAAAAAAAAAAAAACCCAAAAAAACACCCCTCAACTATCATGAGCAGCAGAAGGGAAATAGAGATTTAAACAGCAAAATGTGGTTGGGATTTCACAGGAAGTGGTTTTATCCTTTGAGTCCTCCTGCATTCCAGAAAACAGGGAGGTACAATCACTCCCCAGGAAAAGGCAGCATCATCCTCTGTTGTGGAAAATATCAGGCAAGGAAAATATAATTAGCATTGAATATTCTGTTATTGTGTCTAGCACGCTGAAAGCTCCCAGGCACTTTCAAAATAAATAGAATAAACAGAGATGAATGAAACTGAACTCTGCTAAATATCATCAATGAGGATCTGCTTTATTACTGGCAATTAAGAAGGGAAAGTCAAAACACAAGCTCTCATTATCACTCATTGATTAAAACCCAGTTAGAACATTGCAATCCCAACCAGCCCACTGCTCTGCTCGTTCCGCATTTCAGCACAGACAACAGCACAATATTTCAGAAATAATTAGGAACACAGAGTTAGTGATCAGCCTTAATGTTCCCCAATAAAATTGCCAAAGCAAATGATTATGGATCAGCCAAAAGACACTGTTTGAAGCCATCATCTTTCGTGGCTGTTTAATACCTTCATGATGATATTATTTTTTTTTTTTCTGAGCAAACACAAATGAAATTAAAATCCTTCCAGTAATGGCACCCTGGAATTTAGCAGAAGTCTCAAGCATAACTTTGCAAATGCTCTTTTTTTGGGCAATGACTGCCAGCCTTTGAGTTGGTCAGGCAATTTTTGTCTCTACTCTCTATTTTAGAGGAGCTAATATCAACATTTCTGATGTAGAGCAAGCTGGGAATGTCTCACTGTCAAAACTGTGCTTTTCCATTCAAGGAAAAATGACCTTTATCTGATGTGTTCTCCAAAAAAAAAAATAAAAAGGAAATGACAGCATAAACAACAAATAAAAGCCAGCTGAAAGGAGGGGGAAATGCAGAGGCTGATAGGGCTGCACTGGAATTCTGCCTTGGAGCAGAGCTGGGAAGGGAAGGGTCAGCAGGAAGGGCTGAGAGCCAGGGACACGTGAGGTGGGAATGTTGCTGGCCATGTCAGCAGGCTGAAAATCCAGGGAAAACTGGAAACTGTCCTGTTCAGACACTCTTTCCTCTCCTAATGTCAATGTTTGGAAAGATTTTGAAGCTGCTCAGAAACAGCAGCAGCCCAAACCCGGTGTTCGAGGTGTCCCTGTTAACCCTTCCCAGGGCTCTCACCCCAGAGAGGAGCCTGGAGGACATGGAATGCCAAGCCATGGGAAGAGTTTGCACCTCTTGATCCTCCTGTGCCTCCTGTGCAAGTTTCCAGAGGGAAACCAGAGCCTGACATGCTTTTCAGATGCAGATGTGAAAAATTCCCTGACTCTGGCAGCTGTTCCATGGCCAGTGCCAGTTGAGCTGCTCCATCACGCTCTCACCTCCTCCCTTTTACCTCTGCTTTCATTGTTTGTTCAAATCCAGCCATTTTAGGAAACAGGAATGATTTATTATTAAAAAAAACTATTTTCATCAAGTTTTAAAAGTTGTAATTTCCAATCAAGCCTTGACTTGTTCTATCATCAAAATTATTTTGCAAACCCATTTTTTTCCAGCTGGGATTTACATTGATCCCTCTACACTTCAGTTTCTACTCTTGCCTATTATTTCACTTCAACTCCCTGGTTTTTAAGAAGCTCTAAAAAATTAATTTATGTCTTTTACCCACATGGAAACATTCAGAAAGGACATGAGTGCAGGAGAAAAAGTGAGTCCGGATTTAGGACTTCTCAGTCCATTGAGTTCTTTGTGATTTTGTAGAATTTTGCTGCTTGGGTTGGAAAGAGAAATAAAAATCAGACAATCTACAGCAGGAATAGCCTGATGGGAGCTTTAGCACTGGACCAATAATGAAATGCAGGGAAAACATTTCATATCTATTACTTTGGGGTAATTTTTCTCTAATCCAAAAATCACAAAACCTCTGTAATTCTGCAGAAATCTCGCATACTTGGCTGGCATATTTTCCCCAGATCTAGTAGGAACTGATAACAGGCTGCTGAATTACTGCTTAATAAACCACTAAATGAGTGCCATCCAAGATAACGGGGCATTAAATGACGGCTATTCAGGGAAAAAGTAGAAGTGCAGAGAGAAATGCAAGAGGACTCTTTGCATAGAGAGAAATTGGATTAGTCATCTCATCTCTGCCACTGGTGGAATTCAAACTGCAGCAGATTGGGGAAAAAAAAAAAAAAGAAAGTGTTTTGATGCCAAAGAGAGGAGGAAAGGAGGACACTCGATGCAGGGGCTGCTTGTCATTGCTTGAGCAGGGACAGAGTGTTTTAATTGTGGGGGCAATGTGAGCACTGAAATGTAATAAACGCAAAGACAAAATGAAATTAAATGCGAAGCTGAAATCCAAAAAGTGAAAATAATATATGGATGAGATTATAAATCTGTAGGCACACAGTTTGTGGTAATGGGCAGTGGGGCTGGCCCAGCCTCACCCCCCTGGGCAGAGCTGTGCAGGACAGGTGAGCAGCAGTGACAGCAATGAGCCAGGGAGTGCCCAGGTGTGCTGAGCCAGCACAAAGGGAGCAGAGGGCACACAGGTGCAGTGCATGAACATCAGGGGTATAAAGAGTTGGGCTGAAGAACAAGAAGAGCAGATGTTTGCAGCCTTTGGGGGTGATGTGATGTTTCTGTGTCTGGGCAGATCCCTGAAGCCTTCTAATGGGGTAAGGTGTTGCTGTGTGTGGGTTGAAGATTTCTGGAACTGTATGATGATGCTCTGTATCGTGGCTGTCTCAGCTGTGACATGAATCAAGAGCTACAGAGGTGTTGGAGAATTTCAGGATGTGAAGGCAAAAGGACAAGTGTTGAATTCAGGCTGGATCACAGAATCATTGAAGTACACAATAGCTTGAGTTGGAAGGACCTTAAATCTCATCCAGTGCCACCCCTGCCATGGCAGGGACACCTTCCATTGTCCCAGGCTGCTCCAAGCCCCATCCAGCCTGGCCTTGGGCACTGCCAGGGATGGGCAGGCTGCTCTTCCCTTTTCCCCTGATTTTTGTGGGATTCAGAGTTGAAGTGCCTGCCCTTCCCTAAGGGTTAAACCCTGATCACAGCACAGAGGTGTGTGAGGAGCTGCCCTGCTCCTGCCATCCATCACAGCCTGGTGCCATCTATCTCCAGCAGGACTTGTCCCACAAGGCTGCTGAGAACACATTTGCTTGACTTGTGGTCCTTGGGAAATTGTATCCTCCTGAGTGATGGTCGCCGTGCCCATGGTGCAGAGTTATGACAAATCTGCTCAAGGCCATATTTCTGGGCAGTGACATAATCAATGATGGATTCAGCTCTAATTTCAGGAGATTTAGGCTGCAGAGTTTCAAAGCAAAGAGAGGAGGGTGTTCCGCATTCCCTCTCCTCAATAATTGCATCCAACTGAATTTACAACACGTCCTACTCCACCACACTCATTTTCTGCTTGTTTGTGTTTCCACATCCCTAATATCTTGAAAACTCTGCAGACATTTGGGTTAAATGTCAGTGTAATACAATAAATGTTTGTTTGATTCTTTTGACTTGAGTGGACAGCTGCCTTTGGGCTGACAATTCTCTTATCTCTATTTCTCCTATAAATTAGTTGTGTATATGCACATGCATTTTACACATGTCAGACTGGGACAGGAATCTTGATTCAAGTTTGGTTTCCCTTAAGTTTGGCATGAATTTCTGTTGATCATGTGGTTCAGACTTTAATCCAAAACTCTTAACCCAAGTTATTGCAAGGCACAAAATATGAATCAGGCTGGATTCTGTTCGTATTTTCCATACAAATTCTAGGTGCTCACCTTTCAGGTCCCTCTTAATCTGTAATTTTTTTTTTTTTTTTAAATTAAGAACTTGGGCATTTCTCTGGGAAGGAGAGGTTTAATAATACGTAGATATTTCTGCTCTCTAAATCTCACTGTGCACTCTTAGATTATACTTAGATTCTCTGAAGAAAAGACATTGTTGTTCCCTGCCAGTGAGCACTGAAATCAGTGGCATCACTGGCAAAAAAACCATTTTAATTTGCAGTCAGACTGGTGGGATATTAATGAGGTTTACCTTTCTTTAAGGCAAATTTGTGGAGTACATGTGCAGTACCATTTTAATTGCAGCACCACACATAATTTCGTGTATCACCAACTTATCTCCTGGAGAGGCTGGGGGTTAATTGAGTGAATAAAATAAATGTAGACTAATTAGGCGATGACAAGTTATAGCTGATAAGGTCACTTGTCAGGCAAATATGAATTCAATATCTGTTGCATAAATTGTTACATTTTCTCTGGCCTAGAGCAAACTATTTGTGTTTTGCAAACTCACAGATGTACAGGGAAGACACAGATAAATCTTTTATTTCTACCATATTCAGTTAAATTAGAATATATCTAAATAGAAACAGCAGTTGGAGGTATCACATTATATTCTGATTTAAGTTGCATTATACCATCAGTGATTTTAGTAGCTTTAGACTAAGATGACTGAAATATGAACCTGATTAATGCCCAATAAGTTACTAGAGATTAACCCCTACAGTTTTGTTGACATTGTATTGATACCCATTTTTTTTATAAGCCGTAGGAAAAGCAATAAATCATCAAAACTGATTTGGCATAAGTGTATGAAGTGAGACAATGTCAGAGGATGAAGAAATTGCATTCCATAAATCCCATTGGGCCTGGGAGGAAAGGCCTTCTGAGCAGGTGAGCCAAAGTTTGGACAGATTTTACTGTAAATGACCCAGGATGAGCTCAGGGCACTGAGATGGAGACTATCCCAGATTTGGGAGGGAGGAGTATCAGCCTGGGCACCTGCTGGGCAGTGAACAGAACAAACCCAGCCTGGCCAAGGGCACCCAGCAGCTCCACAGAGGAGAAGCCAGCCCCAAGGGACAATGGGCTCTGATTTTCTAACAGGCTGCTCTTCCCCAGACAATTCTCCCAAATGATAACGAGCTTTGCATCTGCTTTTCAGGAAATCCTGTGGCAAACAAACCACCCAGCCTGGAGAGCAATGCACAGAAATAACCTGCCATGGAAATATCCTTCCATTGGCTTTGGAATGAGGCTGGAGCGCTGCCTGAATCCCTGCCTGCCTCAGAGCTTTCCTCCCTGGGCTGCAGGGATGTCCTGAGACCCTGGCACAGGTGCCCAGAGCAGCTGGGGCTGTCCCTGGATCCCTGGCAGTGCCCAAGGCCGGGCTGGGAGCAGCCTGGGACAGTGGGAGGTGTCCCTGCCATGGCAGGGGTGGCACGGGGTGAGCTTTTAGATCCCTCCCAACCCATTCCATCACTCTGATTCCATGACAAAAGAAAGGTGAAGCTGCTGCCTGTGTGCACAGGTTTGTTTGCAGAGCAGCTCCAGCACAAATAGCTGCACCTTTTTTTATACCTTTTTTACACTCCCCTAAAGGGCACAGAACTAAACCCCTTTTTCTGCTTTTCCTCGAACTGCTGCAGTATTCAGGATCTGTCAGAGGTTCTGTCACTGAGAGAGAGCCCTGCTAATGCCAGACACACACCAGGAAGGCCCCTGGCCATTAATGTGAGTTTTCACTCCTGACTCCAGCGTGACCTTTGTGTGTCTTCTGTTTGTTTGGCAGCCACAGTGAGCAAAGTTCCCAGGCAAATAACGAAGTGATGCTGCTGCTGCTTCAGAGGAAATATTGCCCCAGCAAACAGTGTGACAGATCTGATCTCGCAGCTGTTTTGTGCAGAGAAGACAATTTAAAGCTACAGCGATTTCCTTGCCGATACCTTGAAGAGCTGGAATTTTTCAGTCATCTTTCACTTTTCCCTCAGAACCTCCTCCTTCTATTGTGTTTGGAAGCATTGAGGACAATTATTCTGTTTCTGAGGAGCTCCAGGGCTGCAGTGAAAGGTGAATTTGTCATTACAAATATCTCTGCCCATGAGAACTTTTCATTCCCACCAAGAGCAGCTCCCAGCACGGCGAAGCTTGAAGGAGTTTGATTAAAAGACCTGATTTCTGAGTTGGAATGAATGAGTTACAGGTAATTAGAGCAGGCTGAAAGGCAGGATGATGATGATTGGAGTGAAACAATGTCACACACAGTGCCTTAATTAGCAGCAAAAGTGATTTAGCAAAGTAATATTCTAATTCCAATCCAATTGCTACAAATTATTAATAACAATAAGCATGGAATAACTGAGATCCACTAACAATGAGAGGCAATATCTGTCACAGGAAAACATAGGGCCCCTTTCATAATGAGATTGTAATTAGAATAGAACAATAAAGCAGATATTAATATTGAACATGGGACAAAATACTGGTTACGCTATGCAGAAGGGGGTAAAGTGCTATTACCAAAATCCTACAAGGTCTAAAAGCCAAATATATCAAAATAAAGTTTATAAATTTTGCTCTTGGTGCAAAGCAGGTGGGAATTTAGGCAGTGTCTGACCCATAGGATGAGGATTGGCAGCTCTGGGTGCACTTGGCACACAAGGGGAAGCAGAGACCCAGAAATGGGGAGATGTGTCTGCAGTGCCCTCCGTGCCTGAACTCTGCCTCCACACTCAGAATTTGCCCTCTTGTTCCCCTCTCACCTCCTGCAAGAGAAGCCTTAGAGAGCCTTGTCTGCCTTTGGATGCTCATTGTGATAACTGTGCCAGCAGCCTCAGCAGTTACTGAGATAAATCCTCACATGTGGGGCTGTTCCTCCAGCTCCTGAAACTCTCTAATTCCATGACAATTAAACATTGCTTTTCGTTTTTAATTTTTTTTTTTTTTTTTAGAGTTGAACCCTAAATATGAATGGAGTAATAGAGAAAATGGGTGTTCTGGAGGGATAAAAACAAATGTAAGGTAAATAAAATGAATCCATTCACATTATTATTGGCTGGCTCAGGACTATAATCCAGTCTCCATTTCCACTCACCCACAGCCCCACCAGAACATTCCATCCCTATTTCCTCCAGCTGCCCCATCCACACCCCACATTCCATTTTTTGTGGCAATCACAAGCTTTCCCCTTGCAGATAGGGATGAAAAAACGCCTCCCAACCCTGAGGTGTTTATTTTTGTAATGTAAGCACCATAACCACAGCCTAAACCATCCTGAGGGGCTGGAAATGACCCTGGGAACTCAAACTCTGTGACAACCACGTTTTCTGTTCCAGACAAGTGCCAACCATGATGAAAATACATTAAAAAAAGAGTATTTTAATGTAATTTTTAACGTATTATAAAAAGCTTTTTTTTAATAATACATTAAAAAAAATTATTAATTTTTTTGCTGCCAAGAGGCAAGAGGAGAAAACACCAATTTTTGAAACCCCCAGCTGGAGTGGGATCGTGGCAGCAAGATTTCCCTGGGAATGTCAAGCATCCGCGAATGCAGCGAATTCCAAGAAGTTTTCAATGTTAATTCCCACCCAACAAAAAACACGCCCATAAACAGCGATCAATGGGCGCTAAATGAAAAAGAAGTAGCAAATCAATAACCCCGGAGGTTTTATTTTCCAGCTGCTGCAAACAACGGGAGGGATGAGCAGCCCCTGGTTGCGCACAAGGCGCAGATATTGGTACAGCTCTTCAAAAGTTTGTGGGCAACATCTTCACCCGTGTCAGAGCTGCTGGGTGGGAATATTAAACAGCAGGGAAGTCTGGTCCGGGTTTTCATGTCAAAATAAAGGACAGTTGGTTTTTTGGATGAGATTTTTGGATTGGTTTCTTTTTTTTTTTTTTTTTTTTTGGTGTAGTATTTTTTGTTTGTGGGTTTTTGGTTTGGTTGGTTTTGGGTTGTGTTTTGGTTTTTTGGTATGTTTTGGGGGTTTTTTTTAATTTTTTTTTGGTGGGGTTTTTGGGTTTGTTTTTGGTTTTTTTGGGTTTGTGGGGTTTTTTTGGTTTTTTTTTGCACTTCTAAGCTCTGATTTTTGGTTGTTTTTTTTTTTTTTGTCATTTCTGCTAGTGGAAAATAAGACTTCACCCGAGTTTCTCCCTATTTCATGNCTAGTGGAAAATAAGACTTCACCCGAGTTTCTCCCTATTTCATGTAGGATGTAGATGATCCTTGAGGTCCCTTCC
>VWZV01010773.1:0-87975 GCA_013397155.1 Irena cyanogastra
ATTTTTTAATGTTTTATTTATTTATTTTTCTTTATTTTATTATATATAACCTTTTTTAAAATTTATTTCCTTCTCCTTTGCAAGCTGTCTCACTTTGCATTTTAATTCTATTCCCCTGCCCACAAAATACAGCCCAAACCTCCAGACTCTCCAGCAGCCATTCCAGACCCGGGCTTTGAAGGGGGAATGGCTCCCCACTGACAGAGGGCAGGGTTAATTGGCATGTTGGGAGGAAATTGTTCCCTGGGAGGGTGGGCAGGCCCTGGCACAGGCTGTGAAGAGAAGCTGTGGCTGTCCCTGGATCCCTGGCAGTGCCCAAGGCCAGGCTGGACACTGGGGCTTGGAGCAGCCTGGGACAGTGGAAGGTGTCCCTGGAATAGCAGGGGGTGGGATGAGATGATCTTTAAGGTCCCTTCCAGCCCAACCCATTTGATGATATTATGGAATTAACAAGATTGTTCCTTTCCACGAGCATCTTTTTCCACAGTTTTGGGGATTTTGCAGACCTTCCAGACCCTGCTCTAGGTCAGGTGAGGAGGAGAATCCAGCTCTGGTGGGCAGCTTGGGCAGGCTCACCCCAAACCAGCGCGTTCCTCCCGCTGCCGAGCAGCTGACCAGACAAAGAGCTGTGCCTGAGCCAAGCAGCTTGTACTGGCGCAGGCTTCCAGCTTTGGAAACTGCAAAAATCTCCCAGAGGATGAAAGGATCAGAAACCTGCAGCTGCTGGAATTCCTCTGCTCTTTGATACGCTCCACTTCCCATCGCGTTTGCTCCCTGGGCTCCCAGCAGAGACCAAAGCAGCCGGACGGGCTGCTTCCCACAGAGGTAATTCCAGGGTAACTGCAGGCTTCCAAACCTTTTCCCCTCGCCCTTCCCTGGCTGAGAGCCTAGAGGAAGAGCAGTCAGTCTCCAGGCATGCAGCATGCCTGGCCTTTGGAGGAGTGCACGGGCTCAGGTGGATGCAGGAGGAATTAGGTGGCGTTTTTGGGGAGCAGGCATCCTGCAAGGCTGGGCTTTGCAGGAGGAGCACTCCCTGTGCCTGGGACCAGCACAACCAGTTCAAAGGGAGGTGTGTGACCACTGGGAAATGCTTGTCGTGCTGGGAATTGTCATAATGCCACAGATTAAATGAAGCAACCGCTCACTAAGAAGAAAAAAAACAAGTGGGAGGGAACTGGAGAGGGTGATTTGTTTTTTTTTTTTAAGAGGGAAGGAATTATTAGGAGTCCAGGGAGATGGTAGAGCCCCTTCCAGTGCTTAAAGAGATTCTGAGAGAGCTGGAGAGGGACTTAGGACAAGGGCCTGCAGTGACAGTACAAGGGGTTATGGCTCCCCACTGCCAGAGGGCAGGGATGGATGGGATATTGGGAAGGAATTCCTCCCTGGGAGGGTGGGCAGGCCCTGGCACAGGCTGTGAAGAGAAGCTGTGGCTGCCCCTGGATCCCTGGCAGTGTCCAAGGCCAGGCTGGATGGGGCTTGGAGCAGCCTGGGATGTTGGAAGGTGTCCCTGGCTGTGGAATAAGATGATCTTTAAAGCCCCTTCCAACCCCAACCATTCTGTGATTCTGATTTGGTGTTTTAATTGTTACTGACAGTCAGCTTGTTAGAAAAGCAACATCCTACTATTGCATGTAAGTTATTCCTTCAAACCACACTGCTTTTTCCTGCTGTGCCCCTTTTCCCACCTTTCCAGAGCAGCAGGCTGCTCCCACTCCCAGCCCTGGTGTTTTGCTGTCGTGGCTGCAGCTGATGTGGTCAGGGCCACCACGATTCCCTGAGCTGACTGAACCCTGCCCAGAGCAGCATCTGGCCATCACTCAGGGACAGGGTGTAGAGTGTGCTGCTCCCTGTCCTGGGAGGTAAACCCTCAAATCCCCAAAATGTAAGGTTTGTAATCACCTTTTGGATGTAATCACCTTTGTTTGAATGACATTTGTGTCACATCATGAGGCCACCAGGCTGGGGTACAGGGGCAGCAGCCCCCCAGCTGTGTCTGAGCACAGAGGAGATGTCATTTCTGTGGTGACACAGCCTCGAGAGCACCTAATCTGGATTTATTGAGGTCGTAAGAGTGACTTAGCACAGCGCTCCCAGACTGCAGGATAAATAGAACTCTCCTATTTATAACGCTGCCAATCCAGCACTGCTCACCAGCACTAAAAATAACACTGTGTGCAAAGCCAGCTGAATTCATGGGTGCTCTCCTTGCCCCGTGTGTGAAGCAGCCCCAGATCCCATGGCACACTCAGTGCTTGCCAGGGATCCTGCAGAGCTTTGCTGAGCCTCTCCGTGGGGCTGAGCCTGCTTTTCACCCGCATGGGAGAGGTTCCTCCTTCCCCTTTGGGTGGTCTGACCGTGTGCCTGCAAACTCTGCGGGCTTGGGGCAGGAATGATGAGCTCTGACAATGCAGCTGGACGAGCAGAGCCCAGGGAGAAGGGAGCTGGTTGTGCTGGAGGTGCCCAGGGCACATTTCTGGTCCCCCCAAGTCGCATCCTTCTCTCCAAGGCAGGAGATGTGTCAGACACCAAGGCAGAGCCCGGGCTGACACAGCAGCACAGACAGCCCCAGCCTGGCACAGCCACTGCAGTAGCCCCAGGTACCCCAGGACAGTGGGGCTGGATTAATTTGTGATCTGTTTAAGCTGCAGATAAACCCAGTGTGGATCTTCTCTCCTGGGAGTGAAGCGAGCCTCGCCTCCTGACTGTACAAAGTTTAACACCAAAAGTGATTTTTTTCTTTGACATGAAGTCTTATTGCTGTTGGACTCACCCATGTAAAATCTTAGTTTTCCCCTGCCAGCTCACCTAGACCCTGCTCCCTGCTTGGGCTGTAAGGGTGAGTGGCTCCACTATTTTTTCTCTCCGATAAGGAAGCAGAAACCTGGATTTTATCCTTAACACTGCTGAGTAAAAGATCTTAAAGCAGATACCTGCTGTTGTGATTTAACACCTGCCTGGCTTCTCTTACAACATTTCCTGAGGTTGAATTTATTTTCAGAGCACTTCAGGCTCCCCTTTCCTGCTGTTTCCAGCTCCTGAGGTCTGTGACCATCCCCGTTGGATCCTTCTGCTCCACACACGGCTCTGCTGGCAGGAACAGAATCACAGAATATCCAGAGCTGGAAGGGACCCACAAGGATCAACAACTCCAGTTCCTGATCCTGCACAGGACACCCCAAGAATCCCATTGTGAGAGGTGCCAAAGCTGATCCTCCACCAGTCTCCTCCCCACAGTCCTGGCTGCAGGAGGTGCCCCAAAGGAGAGGAGCAGCTGCTGCCCAGGAGCCCAGTGGCCACTTTGACGTGCTCCTGGTGCAGAGGAGAGCACGGTGCCCATCCCGTGGTTTGAGCTGGAATGCTGGGATCAGATGTGACACGGAACTGCCAGATGTTGATGTTCCCCTAAACTCCTTACCAGGTTTGTTGGGTTTTCCTTTCGGCTTTTTCTGCCTGGGATTTCACTCATTTTGGAGAGGGTAGATGCCACACAGGGGGAAAGTCATTCTCAAGCCTCCTGGCCCGAAGGAGACAACCAGAATTCACATGATGGGGTCTGAAAAGGAGGAGGAGGAGGAGCTGGCCTCAAAGGCTGGTTTACAGAGCATGGGGAAGCTGTGACCTGGAGGGGACCAGCAGGAGCACACCTGCTGTGGGTGGCCACACCGAGCTAGAACACTCTAAATCTGAGATTGGGAATGAGCTGCAGCCCTCCAAAGCTGCCTGCTGAAGTTTGGGAGGGGGGACAGTGCGTGCCAGGCAGGCAGGTGGCAGCTTGTGGTGGCAATTGCACAGTTGGGCAGCCTTGGAGAAGAGAGCCAGAAGGCCAAGTCATTCCAGCACAGTGAGTGCAGTTAAGTGCTGCCATATGGCTCCTTTTGCAGAGGAACGAGCACACAGGGAGTGAGGAATCCCACTGCTTTTCCTTGAAAATGAACTTTCCATTTCCCCTGCAAGCGCTGGAAAAACTTGGTGGCCGCAGGAGCTGGCAGTTCCAGAGCCACAGGGAATGCAGGAATTCCTCATGGGCATCCTCCTGTTGTTTGCTCTGCCTCAGCCACCCTCGAGGGCAATTTCTAAGGGTGGAAAACCTGAGGTGGATCAGGCAGGGGGAGGAAAAAGACTTTTTCAATGGTGGGTGTTCAGCCCCTGCCATGCCAGGTGTGGAGGGAGGGAGAAGAGGAAGTTGCTGCTGGCCAAGGAGTGCTTTGTTTGACCTGTTAGAAACCATTGTAGCCAGAAAAGCAGATTTCAACAGTTTGATTTCCTGCAGGGCTTCTGATAGAAGTTGAGAGGAGAGTAGGCAAATGTTTTCCAGCAAGGGCAGGAAAGAAAACAGTAGGATTTTCTGCTTCGTTTAGTAAATCCATTGCTTTTGTCCCCAGCCTGCCTTAACCCTTTCACCTCCACTAACATCTCTGGTGTGGGATTACCAAAACAGGCAGAAAACTGGCCTGCTGGCAAAATTTTTGCTTCAGTGCTTTTCTCTTTGCACATGGAGAATGAAAGGCAAAAAATGGGCAAAAAAATCAGAGCCTGGGTAGCACGGTTTAGTCATGAATTTTGGCAGTGCAAGGCTGGACTCAGCAATCTTTAGAGGGCTTTTCCAACTTTAGTGATCCCAAGAGGTTGGGAAAACAGCAGCTCTGGTGTCAGAGCGTTCCCCAGCAGAGAGGAGAGTGTTTCTTGTGGGGAAGAGCATCCTTTGCAGAGCAGGCCCTGGGGAAAGGCTGGGAGCTGCAGCAGAGACAGCCGGTGGGTGGGAGGAGGGAAGATGTGGAGCTTTGCAGCAGGGCAGCCTGGAACACGTGTGTTTGGAGGCTGGGGATCTTTGGGGGCTGGAATTTGCTTACTTGTAGCACCCGAGATTGCACAGGCAGGGGAAGATTTCTTCTCCCCCATAGCAGGCAGCTCCAGGAGCAAACCCCACGGCTCCCAGGCTGCAGCATTGTCTCTCTGCTTGGGTTTTAAAGCTCAGCTCTGAAATCACCTCTGTGCACAGAATATCTGCTTCAGCCCTTTCAAAAGGGTCTTTCTTCAAATAGGTTTGCCACCAGGGCTGCTGGTGAAGAAGGAAGCTTTCAAACCATGGAAGCCTAGAAAACAGAAGGAAACAAACACCTGGGAGCAATTAAAACATCTCCAGCAAGCCACCAGTGTTTGGGGACATGGCCAGTGCTTCAATCAGGCAGGATCAAAACTCCAAACCACAGCTCCCACCGTGGCCTCTTCCACAGTCAGGCTTGGGGATCGCAGAATCCCAGAATGGTTTGGGCTGGAAGGGACTTAAAGCTCATCCCATTCCCCCCCCTGCCATGGGCAGAGACCCCTTCCACTGTGCCAGGCTGCTCCAAGCCCCAATGTCCAGCCTGGCCTTGGACACTTCCAGGGATCCAGGGCAGCCACAGCTGCTCTGGGCACCCTGTGCTAGGGACTGCCCACCCTGCCAGGGAACAATTCCTAATTCCCAATATCCCATCCATCCCTGCCCTCTGTCAGTGGGAAGCCATTCCCTGTGTCCTGTCCCTCCATCCCTTGTCCCCAGTCCCTCTCCAGCTCTCCTGGAGCCCCTTTAGGCCCTGGAAGGGGCTCTGAGCTCTCTCTGGAGCCTTCTCCTCTCCAGGTGAGCACCCCCAGCTCTCCCAGCCTGGCTGCAGCCCTGGAGCAGCTCCGTGGCTCCCTCTGGACTCTCTCCATGTCCTTCCTATGTTGCACTTGTTCTCCCTTCAAGCACATGCTGGTGCCTGAGCTGTGCTTTCCCTGCTGCATGTCCAGCTGTCCCACATGCCTTTCCTGGCCTGGCTGTGGCTTCACTGCCACCAGTGTCCCCTGCCCAGGTGCCTTTGCACAGCTGTGACTCTCCAGCCAGGACTGGCCCCTGTGCAGGTTTTCCCTTGCACCATCTCCACGCCCAGCTCTCCCTTTGCATTATTACTTTCCACAACATGTAGCTCTTCTCCCACCAAGTCTGTCTTTCCCTCTGCCTGCCCTGAGGTTCACAGGCTCCCCTGTAATTATTGTAGCCACTCAATGCTGGCCCAGCCAGTGGCACAGAAAGGCTCTGAGCCTGTAGCAGGACCACACAGTCCACGTATGCAGGGTGTGGTTTCACAGGGACTCTCTGTGCCAGCTCAGCTTGGTTTGAGAGCCAGGAGAAAATGCCAAAGCTGGCAGGGTGGGAGTTATCCGTGAGCATCAGAGGGAGGCAGCAGGTGTGCTGCAGGCCGTGCCTTCCAGCTGGAGTTTGCATGGATGGGCACACGGACAACCTGCGCTGTTTGCATTCATCGCGTGCGTGTTGAAGTGATTCTCACCCGAGCAAAACACGGTCAGGGCACTGTGGGGATTTAAAAACAATTAGCAGCATAAATGTTGGGTCTAAACCTGCTGGTTGCTGCTTTTTTTTTTCTGTCCCCATCCGTCTCAGTGTCCCATACGTAATTTTTTTTAAAAAAGGGGAGATGCTCCACCTTGGAGGTTGGATTGGGCTCGGAGCAACCTGGGATGGTGGAAGGTGTCAGGGATGGGCTTTAAGGTCCCTTCCAACCCAAACATTCTGTGATGATCCCATGACCTGGGAGCTCTCCCTTCTGCACTGGTGGCATCCAAACCCGTGCTCCCGTGGCTGGCTGGGAGTAGCTCTGTGATCTGCGAGTGGCTCTGCAATCATGGGAAGAGATCCCGCAGATAATCTCCTTCTATGGCGGAAATATCCCGCTTATTTTTATCCTCGTTTCCTCTCTGTCAGCCCGTTAATTATCCCTCAGAGGACTTTCTCTCTAAGTCTTTTTCGGGAAGGAAACTTGGCGAGAGCTGCCTGAACGTCCTTGTCCATTTACATGAGAACAGTGGAGTCAATTTTAGTACCTTCTGGAGAAAAGGACCTTTTTCTGTTTTTTTGTTTTTTGTTTTTTTTTTTTCCCTTTTTTGTTTTTGTGAGGCTGTGGTTGTTTTTCCCTGTTTGTGTCAAGCTGCCAGTAACAGTTTTCCTGCCTGGATCTTCTCTTCCATGATGCACATCCAAGTGGCCTTCTCTGCAGGGGGAGTGTGAAGGGGACTCTCCTGCACTCCAGAATATCCATGCATTACATGGATGGACACCTGGGCTTGCTCCAGACCTGCTCATCCCTGGCTGGGGCCATCCCTCTTCTCTCCTGATCATCAGCCTCAGTGATGGATGTCCTTGAGGGAGTATTTAAAAATGCAAACCATTTTTGTTGCCGTAGCAACTGCTCTTCTGGAAATGGGGATAGCACGTGGCTCCCGGGAGGTCAGAGCTGCTTTCTGAGAGGTGGTGGGTGCTGGTGGCAGGAGCACGGGGCACAGCCACCTTTCCCAGGTCCCTGGCTGCTGGAATCCCACCGCCAGGCCTTGGTGATTCCCAAGGGGAGCAGCTTGGGGCTAATTCACTGATATTCCTTGTGGCCACCAGCCCTGGCTCTGAGCAGCCTGGCCTAGTGGAAGGTGTCCCTGCCCATGGCAGGTGGGAGTCCCTCCCAACTCAAACCATTCCGGAATTCCACGATCCCTCGGGCTCCTGCAGTCCCGAGCTGGGGTTTTGTGCCAGCCCAAGCTGCAGACAAAGGAGCTCTCCAGATGGGCAGCCAAGACTGAATTTTCTCACGGCTGCCTCCTCCCTGCTGTCACCTGTCCCTTTGCCGTGCACTGGCAGGGACCAGATCCCAGAGTTCCCAGCTCTCGCAGGGGCAGAGAGCTCACACAGTGCTGTGCCTGGGATGACACACTGCAGCTCTCTTGTTCAGCATTCCCATCACGGCAGGGGGAACCTGTCCAGCCTCCTGAAGCTGCAGAGTCAATGGGAACGCGGCGAAGTGCTGGCAGCAAACCCACTGCAACCCTCACCTGCTTCCAGAGCTGCAGCTGGCAGATGGTCGAGATCCCTGGATTAATCCCAAGCAGTTTGTGGAGACTGTTTTCATGGAGAGAGATAAGGAAAGTTGGGTTATCCTTTCTGGATGCTGGCCTTTGGCAGTCAAAGATGGTGAGCCTGTGGATTCTGGAATTGTGTGCTAGGAGGGGTCAGGGAGGGACTGAGTGTTTCAACACCTCCAGAAGCCAAACGAGATGGGTGCTTTGTAGTATCCCTTCAGTCTCTGTGTCCTGAACTCAGATGGCCTCTGGATCAAACCCTAGGGAAAGGCTGCCTGCTGGAATTGCCCTCCTGGGTCTTACCTTTGTGGGATGGTGTCTCCTGGTCTGGGCATTGCTTTAGGCTGGAGTGATCTCTGGTCACCTTTAAAACCATCAAACAAAGCAGCACAAGCTGCTTCCTCTCTGAGGCACCTCAAATATTTGAGGCTTCTCTCCTGCATCCTGACTCCTGTGTCACCTCCTCAGAAGACAGCTTTCCTAGTGCAGGTTGGTGGAAACCCCCATAAAGCTAAAGAAGGGCATCAGGCCTCGACTTATAATTGACTTGGCTTCTGTCTCTCACAGGGCTTCACCAGCCATTTAATGCACCAAAATTTCGCCTGGAGCAACTCCTTCCCCGTCTCCAGAAATCATTTCCAGCCTGCTCTGATGCCGAGGCACAGACAGGCAGAGCTTGGAAGCCGCCCAAGCGCTCGCACCTTCCCAGGTTGGGGAGTGCGAGTGAATCACGGCAGTGGGCCGCGCTCGTCCGTCTGTCTGTCTGTCTGTCTGTCCGTGACTTCACACAAAGTGCCCCTGCTCCTTCCTCTGCGGCGCCTCACAAGGGGCACGGCGCCCCAGGGAGCTCCTGCCGAGCACTGCGGGCGTTTCCAGAGGGTCAGCAGCTCCCCTTGGCCTCCAAGGTCTCTCCGTCCAGCGGGAATTCCTGCTGGGAGCTGTGAGCGGTGGGAAGCGGTGCCTGGGGAAGGAGCTGGCTGTGACCCTCCGAGATGCTGCTGGGCTGGCAGTGTCCATGTCCCGCGATGCATTCCTGGGAAATTGTCCCTCAGGACATCTTGCATCTGCTTGATCTCGAGTGAAACCTCCCGTCCTGCACTGTCCAGCCACGCTCTCATCCCTGCCCTTTTCCAAGGGATGGCTCACACGGATTTGTCCCTGGCAGCTTTTTTGGCCACATGCTGTGTTGGAACCCTGGCTGCTGAGAATTTCAGACTTTCTGTGCTGACAGGCACTGACCCCCCCAAGAGAACTCTGAATTTGACCTGAGGCTGTGGAGAAGGCTTCCAAAATTGAATGACAGAACTGGGATTGTGGGTGTGGAGTTTGAATAGAAGTGTGTAAGATCACAGGGTGGAAAACTTAGAGTTTAAGGTTTTAGAATATATTAATATATATATAAAGCAAGATGGAGATTTTGGAGTGGAGGCTGGTCCTGCTTCTTCTCCTTCTTCTTGTCCTTCTTCTCCAGGGGTTTGGGTGGTTTTGTGTCATTGGATAAAAAAGTCCCCATTGCAGGCCATGGGTGGTTGGTTATTGGGTTAAAAGTAAAAATAATTGAGGTGTCATTTCTTAATTGGACAGTTTATCCTTAAAAGGCCTTGCAGAGAGCGAGACAGGGCTCCATTTTTAGTTTGTTGGAGTGAAGTGCTGCAGAACTCCGGGTTTGTGAGGCTCTGACATGGATAAGAACTGATAAACGTCTGACTCTGAACAAGAAATTCCCTCTGGCGATTTAATCCCAACCCTGCCAAAAAAGAAGCAAAGACTCGACAGTTCTGGACGATGCCTGTGGCCTTTAACCAATGTACCTGTGGTTAAATTCACCCCTATTCCATGTCACCATTCAATCCTGGAGCGTTTGGAGTGAGGAATTGTTCTGTGGGAATCACAGAATCGTTAAATTTGGAAAAGCCCTCCAAGCCCACAAAGTCCAGCCCAGCACTGCCAAACCCACCACTAAACCATGTCCCCAGGTGTCACATCCGCACATTCTTGCACACGGATCAGCAGTGCTGCTGACTTCCAAACAGTCAAGATCCCAGATTTTGTTCCCTGAAACACGTGATTCTCCTTTCCTTGCAGGACAGGGCTAGTTTTCTCTTGGCAACAGCAATCCATGTTATTGCTTGTCACTGCCAGCATGAGGGAGATTTGGTTTGACTTTTGGCTGAGTTTTGGACTTGTTCTAACTTGGATGGGGTGATGTTGGCTCTGCCAGAGATGATCTTCACACAAAAACACATCTTCAGGGCACTTGTGCCTGAATGGGGCCCATTAATTTATTTTCCACTTGTAGACCCAGCTTCATACTCATCTTTAAAAAGCAAAAAGCTCATTAACGGGGAATTTTCTTGCCCAAATGCAGCAGCATCGCTGACTCCTACACAGAGGTGCTGCCACCTACATCCAAAGCCATGGACTGATGTCCAGTTTGAGCCTCTACCCCCCGGCTTTGGCTCCTCTGGCCTCCTCCTTCGACAGAAGGACTGATTTTAGTCAAGGTGAGTTGTGACACTGTTGTGAAAAGCTCAATAAACATCTAACTGATATCACAAGCTCGAATGGATGGAGCCAAAATGCATTTTATTGATAAGGGTTTTTTTTTTTTCCTTTCCAGTGAGGGGAGCCAACCTGAGCATTGCTGTAGAAATTTCAGGTGGGTTGGAAACAGGATGAACAACAGGATGTGTTCAGAGCAGAACAGAAGTGCTCAGGGATTCCGTTTGGAACTGGCTTCATTAATGGGACTGACTTCATTAGTATCTTTCCTAATCAGCTGGGCTCCCATGGAGGTGCATATGGATCACTTGTGCAGCTGAGGCAGTGGAGAGAGGAGCTGGGTGTCCCACCGGGAGGCTGGATTGCTCTGGGGGCCCGTTAGGAGAAGCACTGTGGGATGATGTCATGCAGGTAGTGTGTTTGCATCTTTTATCTGCTGACAACATCTCCTTAATCCCTATTAATAAAACTTGGCCCGTTTGCTGGGCTCTGAGCCGTGTGAATGGCCACAGGAAGAGGGAGGGGGGCAGAAGCTGATTGCAGGATGGCTGCAGGCACAGGGGGATGTTGCTAGTGCAGGCCTGGGAGATGGGTTTAGCAGAGAGGGAAGTTCTGCTGCCTCCCCCCGAGGCTTTGGCTAGAGCTTGTCCAGCAAATAGCCCGTGGAAGAGGCGTGGAGGAGCACAGGGGCATGCTGGAATTAGAAAGCTGATTGTGGGTACAGTTTGCAGAGGTCAGTGTGTAAGGACAGTGCCACGGGATGGGAACGTGGGCTGGGCTTGGAGCAGGCTGGGAACCCATCAGTGATGCCACGGAAGCACTGCCATTCCCAGGCAGGAAAAAGCACTGCCCTGGTGTCAGGGCAGGCCTGGGGCAGCCAAGGAGGAGCTGATTGCTCCCTGCTGGTTTCACTTTGCCAGCCTGGCTGACAGCTGTGCCCACACTTGTCTGCCTGCACGGACATCTCCTCCAAGCATCTCAGCTGGCTCCAGCCTCTCCAAACCTGTAATCTCCCTGTTTCCTCCCTTCCCAGCTTGCCACACAGGAGCATCATTAAGGCTGCCCAGGCAAGGAAATTACCCTACTGGTTTTTGTGGAGTTGGGGTAATGCTGGAGTAATTAATTCATGTGATTCAGTGCTCCCAGTGCCAGGAGTGATGCTGGAGCATCCCTGCACTGGTGGGATTGCTCTCTGCAGGAGGTTCAGGATCAGGACTGCACACCCTTTGCCTTTGGGCTGAGAAGTGCACTCTCAGCAGTGCTTGGCAATTCCCTCTGCCCCGTGGGCTTTCCCACAAAGTGCAATTGTGATTCCTGTTGCTCCCGAGTGGTTGGAGGGAGGGTCTAACTTTTGCAACATGCAGGCACCAGATATTGTGTTCAGCTCAAAGGTGGTAATGTAAAATCTCTTTTTTTTGCACCAGGGTTATTACTGTAATCAAATATTTATTTACAGCACACGTTGGCAAATGCAGGCTTGACATAAAGCAATTCACTCCTGGTGTGTAGTGTTTATTGGGATTATTCTTCAGAGTAACTGAGCCTCCTTTGCCCAGATTGTTGTGGCTGCCCCTGGATCCCTGGAAGTGTTCAAGGCCGGGCTGGACAGGGCTTAGAGCACTCTGGGATAGTGGAAGGTGCCCCTGGCCATGGCAGGGGGTGGAACTGGGTGATTTTTAAGGTTCCTTCCAACCCAGACCATGCTGTGATTCCATGATTCAGCCTGAGATGGGAGGGTCGGGATCTAGCTGGGTCTGTGTGGCCAATGGACACATCCAGGCAGAGAACTTCAGGGAGAGGCAAAAGCAGCAGGAGCCTTTTTCCTTAGGAAAACTGTTACTAGCAGCTTCTGGAAGCAAATGGGGGATTGCTGTGCTTCAGCATACACAGCTAAAGGATGCACTGCTCCAGGACACAGGTTATTCCTCTGTTTAACACAAGGCATGGGCAAAAAAACCCAAGAGTTGCAATCTGCCCTGGATGGATAAAGTGCCTGTACAGTCAGCAGGTCATGAGTTTTAGGAGCTCCCGTGTTTATCCCTTCAGGTCCTGACAGGGGAGAGCAGAAAGAAGCCTCCTGCCACGGGAGTGTCTGGGTTCTGTGCTCGGCACAACACAGCTGCACAGATGTGGCCAGACTGCATGCCAGGGCACAGGAATGAGGGCACAGCTGTGTTTCCTGAGCTCTTCCTAGCCCCTGCTTGCTTTCAAGCCCATCTCCTGGCAATGGATGCCTTCCTCCTTGCCACGGGGTCGTGGGGAGATAACATTTCCCTGGAGGGAAGCTGAGCGATGTCCCCGTGCACTGCTGGCTGAGCTGCCTGGTTTGTGGCTTCCCCATGCTCAGGAATTTTGGTCTCCCCCCGGTTCCTGTGCCAAAGCTGGTCTCCATGGCCTCATCCTCACCCTTCCCCGTGAGGATCCCTCTCCCTGGCACTGTGAGCAACAGAGAGCACATGCCTTGGATAATCTGGTGCCCTCTCAGCGGTGGCTCCAGCACGTGGCAGAGCTGTGGGACAGCACCAGGACCATGTGGAAGAGTCCCCCAGGACACAGGGGGATGGAGCTGCTGTTCGCAGTCAGGCAGCCCTTCCCCCACCGCTCCTGTGCCACGTGGACACTGCTTCTCCTATTTCCCAGCTGAAGGGGAAGTGCCAGAGCAGTGCTGGATGCAGGGGAGCAGCCTTGTGACCATGACACGTCTCGTTAGTCAGCTCCCAGGGAGGGGAGGGTGGGTGTGCAGGGGGATTTTAGCTCCATGGGAGCTGGGCGCCGGTGGAGAGCAGGGATTAGGTCATGGAGACATGATCCCACTCTGGCTGCACTTTTTCTCCAGGGTGCTGACTAACGTGTGGTAAAGGATCCAGCAGCAATCCTGGCCTCCGTGTGTGCTTTTCCATGGCCTCCCAGGCTTGTGGGCACCACAGAGCACCACGGTGTCCCAGGGACTTGGCAATGAATTCTCATCCTTGGTCTCCTCTGTGGACACATTGGCCCACATCCCTTCCTGAGGTTCCTCACTGCTGCCAGGGGCATTTTTGAGACCTGTAGCTTGCACCCTCGGTGTCATTCCCACCAGGTGAAGGTGTTTCCTTTGTGCCTTTCCTTTTCCCAGTGGGATCTCTGACTGCTCCAAGCTGAGGTTTTGAGGGTGATGGAGGAGAAGAGGCAGCAGCAGAGCACAAATTGATTTGTGCTGTCCCACCTCTCAGCCGTGCTCCTGCCTCTTGCCCGAGAGCATTCCTGTAGGGAACTGCTCCACAGAGGAGTCTGCAGGGCTGGTGCCTTGCGGGATGGGAGGGAATTGTCTGTCCCTCGTGGTGACAGAGGCTGCAGGAACAGGGCAGGGATCAGGGCTGCCCCCAGCCCGGGTGAGCGGTGAAGTCACGGAGCGCGAGACACGCGGCCGTGGCGTTACCTGCTGGAAAATGTTCACCTGAGCCCTGGCCAAGCAGGAAAAGCCCGTGCCAGGCTCTCACAGCTCTCCCTTGCTCTGCCTGTTGGGATTGCTGTCTCCAGCTTTTGGCTTCCAGCTTGGCTGTTCTCCTGAGCAGACCTGATGTCTCTGCCGCCCGTTTATCCAGCTGTTATCAGCAGATGCCCTTCCTTGGTGACTCAGGCCCTGCTCCCTGACCACATCCCCTTCTCCCACTGCCCCCACCCACCACAGCTGAGTCACTGGGCCTCCTGTCACAAGCCAGGAGCTCTTCCTTCGGTCATGCATGGAGATGCTTCTGGCCCAGTCTGATGTCAGCTCCTCCTCAGTTCCTTTTCCCAGGCAGGCCCTGGAGTGGGAATTTGCTGCCTCATTACCAGGCTGGCCCTGCTACCAGATGCACACAGACTCTTTTCCTCCCTGAATGCACTCCCCACAGGGATCAGTCCAGCCCAATGGTGCTGGAGGTCACCCAAGAGCCCAGCACTCCCCAGCCTTGGCTGGTTTGTATTTAAGATGTGACTTGTGAACGTGGGAGCTGTGAAAACCCACTGCTCAAAAACCTTCCCCATCTTCTGAGCATCCTGGAGCTGCAGGAAGCGACTTTCTGGAGTTATCCCATAAAAACAGCATTTTCAGCTGCTAAAGGAGGGAATTTTAGCATGAGAGGAACATTGAAAATTAAGGGGTCTATTTCCTTGCACCCAGTTTAGGCCTATCCATGTCCCTCTCTACCCCATTAAATATTGGTGCAGTTTCATCTTCCCAGTCTCTTTTCGTGGTGTAACCTCCTGGCATGGGATGGCCACACTCCAAATGCAAACATCAACCTCTCTGTACAGCTGTCAAACAAGGTGATTTTTCACACAGTGTCACTGCCCTCGGTTTGGGAAAGAGGAGCTGGCAAAATCCAACCCTGCTAGCCCTTTCCTCGGAGAAGGAGCGTGGTGGGGAAATCCTGGGCTGGGAAAAGCTGGATCAAAGCTCGCTTTAGTCACCCCAGGTGAGCAGGCACAGCCCCTGCCTCTGCTGAGGTCAGGCCCGGTGAAGGAGGAAGATGGATATCAGCTTAGCCAGGCTGCTGCAGCCTGGAATGTGATAACATCCCTGCACGCCCTCCCGGATCCTGCAGGCAAGCCTGCAAACCCGGGCTGTTTCTTGTTCAGGCAGGATTGCTGCTCCTCCCGCTGGCACCTGACCAGCTGGGCTGGCTCCTGCCCCGTGCCCTCCTTCCCGCAGGAGAGCTCTGCCAGAGCTGCAGCTCAGTTGCCCAAGCAGCCTCCCCAGTGGCCCATCTTGTGCTGGGAGCACTGGGCTCGGATGGATGCTTTGTGCTGTCCCTGACTGGTGCCAGAAGGAAACACCTTTCCATTGGGAAAGAGAGGCTAATTACCACATCTGCCTCATCTGCTGGGTGCTGACAGGCTCCCCTCACTACCTCCCTTTTCCTCCTCCTTCCCCATGTTTTTCTAGCCCATCCACAGCTGCATCTCCCCCTCCTCGGATCTCCCATTTTGCCTTTTCAACGCCCTGCTGCTTCCCAGGGGATAGTGAGCTCCTTTCCTGGCAGGTCTCCCTGCCAGCCTGCAGGTCTGGCTGCTCCCAGGGCTTTGCAGTTGTGTGTGAACACCTCCTTACTGCTGCCAGAAACCACTGGACTGTCCCTCCTGCAGGAAAGCACAGGGTAAATCCACTGCTTTGGTTTCCTGCTGGAGCAGCACAGTGCAGTATCCCTGCCCAAAGCAGCTGTTTGGCTTCAGAAACTACACAGGAGTGGGATTGTTCCAGAATTTTTGGAGGCTGGATGGCAATGCAGTTGTGGTAAACCAATCATTGCTCAGAAATGCCCTTTGTTTTCCTGGTGGGTTTTGTTTTCCCCCTCTTTCTCCTCAGCTTCCCTCGTAATTAGGTGCTGCAGGCTCCAAAGGCTCTGCTTGCTCCCAGGATTGCCTTTCCCAGGATTCTGGAATGACCACTGAGCTCAAGCCCATCTCACAGCTGCTGTAGGCTCCTGGGGGGATTTCTTCCCTTAGGAAATGAACCTGAATTCCCAGCCCTGCTGCCATCAGGGGACAGCACTCAGAAGGGAACACCAAAGTGCCAAAGTCACCTCAGATGCTCAGCTGCCCTGGGCTTCAAAGCAGCTGAGTCACTTGTGATTCACCCAAAGCCTGAAGCTCAGCAGGATAACAAACCTCATTTTCTCTGTCCCTACCTGATGCTGTAACATCTCCTGAACTCCCTCCTCCCCTTGCAGTCCCTGGAGAGAGGAAGGCACCTGGAGGAGGGCTCCACACTGAGGTGTCTCCAGGAAGGGACATCCCAGCCCCACCAGGCTGAGAGCCCAGCTCTTCTGCAGGGGATGTGGCTGGGAATCCTGCAGCCCTCACTCCTGCTGCTTGCTTGGTGGCAGGAAGAAGGAATTTACAGCCTGGCGCTGCACGGCTCAGTGAGAAGCAGAAATAAGAAATACAGAAACACAGAAATACAGAAACACAGAATACAGACATACAGAAATACAGGCTGGGTGGGGAGTGGATGGAGAGCAGCCCTGAGGAGAAGGACTTGTTAAGAAGCTCAGCAGGACCCAGCAGCCCAGAAAATCCCCCCGTGCTGGGCTGATCCCCCAGCGTGGGCAGCAGGGAAGGGGGGGATTCTGCCCCTCTGCCCTGCTCAGGTGAGACCCCACCTGCAGGGATGAGTCCTGCCCTGGGCTCAAAGCAGGAGGATGTGGAGCTGCAGCACAGCTCCAAGGGCTGGAGCCAGGCTGGGAGAGCTGGGGGTGCTCACCTGGAGAGGAGAAGCTGCAGGGAGAGCTCAGAGCCCCTTCCAGTGCCTAGAGGGGCTCCAGGAGAGCTGGAGAGGGACTGGGGACAAGGCATGGAGGGACAGGACACAGGGAATGGCTCCCACTGCCAGAGGGCAGGGATGGATGGGATTTTGGGAAGGAATTGTTCCCTGTGAGGGTGGGCAGGCCCTGGCACAGGGTGCCCAGAGCAGCTGTGGCTGCCCCTGGATCCCTGGAAGTGTCCAAGGCCAGGTTGGACAGGGCTTGGAGCAGCCTGGGACAGTGGAAGGTGTCCCTGCCATGGCAGGGGCTGGAACAGGATGAGCTTTAAGGTCCTTTCCAACCCAAACCATTCTATGATTTTATGGTTGCAGGGTGGACTGGGGGGATTTTGGGCCCGGGAATTGCAGCTGCTCTGCGTCTGTAGCTGCACGCAAGTTCTCTGCAGAAGAGGAAGCTGGTGGGAAGGGCCCTGCCTGGTGCTTTGCAGAGCAGCTGGGGGAGGTCTGGGTTTGGCTGGGGCTGCTGGCCACCCCTAGAGTCTCTCCTCATCCAGGAGTCCCTTGGGAGCCAGCAGTGGGATCAAAACATTTCCTCCTGCCTGGGTTAGCAAACTGTGAATTACTCTGTGCCTAAGCAGTTTGAGAAGGAAGGAAGTGAGAAGCAGAAAGGCAGCCCTTTGGGGAAATGTGCTCTACAGGGTGATGGTCCCTCAGGAGCACCCAGAAATTCAGGCACATGCCATGAGAGCAGCTCTTTTCCAGGCTTTGCCCTGGAATAGCAAGGGCTGGCTGTGCCTGGTGCTGATTTCCCAGGCTGGGGCAGGGCTGGGCTGTGGCAGACAGGGTGGTTCCTGTGCAGCCCAAGAGCATCACCACACTAAGCCAAAGGAGCTGGCCCTGGATTCACGAAACTTCATTCCTTTTTCTGACTGCAAACCAGGAGCAGTTCTCACAGCCAAGGTTTCCCAGCTCCCTCTGGCCTTCAGCATCTTTTCCTGCCTGTTCTGCTTCCTATGAAGATCCCAATTGCTGGAGTGGCTCTGATTCCTCCTGCAGCTGCAGGGGAGCCAAAGGTGGGCTCTGCAGCAGGGGAATCCTGCTCATCACACCCTCGTGTGTGTGTGTGATTCCTCAGGGAGACACAAAGAAATGCTCCCCCCAGGCTGGGCCACTGATCCCATCCTGCACGAGAGCATCAGGAAAAGGTTGGGAGTCCAGCAGCAAAACCTTTGGTGCTGGTGCAGCTTTCCAGCAGCCTTCAGCTTAGAAGAAGAGTTAGGGAATTCCCCAGTGCTGGGGATTTCCTTTGGCTTCTGCTGGAAGCTGCCTGCGGAGGACCTGGGGTGACACCAGCTGGGAACTTGGGGTGGTGGCATCACCTGGGGGCATTCCTGTGGCACTGGGTTGTCCCCTGGGTGCATTTCCAGAGGGTGTCTCCAGCGCATCAGCAGGGACACTGCTCAGGACTCTCAGTGAGATACCAGAATTCCCCCTTCCCCTTGGAGCTGGGAGCTGGCCAAGGCTTTGAGGAGCAGAAGGGGACGCCCAGCCCTGCCTTTGTCCCGGCACCAGGACTTCGTGCAATTTGCCAGCTCGAGGCATCCCTGGCTCTCCCGGGGCTCCGGGACAAAGCTCCCTTTCACCTTGGAGCATCCGGAGCACACAATGGGGCAGCAATTACTGCTGCAAGCTGGGGCCTGGCGGATGGGTGGCGAGCAGCCAGGGATTGTTCATCAGGCATTTTGCTGCCGGGATTTTGCTGCTCTGCAGGAATTTGTCTGCACCAGGGGGGCTTCGTGCCTGGCTGAGCCCCCGGGAGGCTGCTGGGAGCCGTGGCCCAGGAATGTGTGGGGCAGGAAGGAGCCAGAATCCAACCAAAACCTCCTGCCGAGCTGATCCCGTGTGGATTTTTGGGTCAGGACGAGCTTTTCCCTGAGACAGAGGAAAAGCTCAATCCCTCTTGGAGGGATGGGTTTATGCACTCCTGCCTTTACCAAAAGGTCTCTCAGGCTGCTGGTCTCTCATTCCCAGAGCCTTTTGCTCCATGATAATTTGGGTTGGAAAGGACCTTAAAGCTCATCATGTTCCACCCCCTTCCATGAGCAGGGACACCTTCCACCAGAGCGGGTTGCTCCAAGCTCCTTCCAGCTTGGCCTTGGACACTTCCAGGGATGGGCCAGCTTCTCTGGGCAACCTTTTCCGGGCCCTCCCCACCCTCGAGGACGTGCACAGGCCATGAAGGGGAAGCTGGGCACTGAGGCCAGTTGGAAGAAGGTCTGATTGTGCCCCAAAGTGATGTCCAGGCCGTGCCATCCCAGCCTGATCTGCAGTTTATGTGGGAGCTGCTCCGTGGGGTGATCAGGGAGGGCTGCTCGGTGCTCCCAGCAGCTGGGGAGATCCTGAAGGAGATCCCTGCTCCTGGGATGGTGTGACATGGGTCAGGGCAGGTGGGATCTGACCCCCCAGCATCCTTTTTCAACAGCACATCCTTGTCTTGTCCTGGCCAACGTTTTTTGCAAAATAGGAGGCCTGGAACTTCTCCCACACAGAAGGAGACCTGGAGCTCGGATTTCCACTGCCACCTCCTGCCTCTGTGGGATGAAGCCAGAACTGCTGCCCTTGCCCTCCCCACCAGACAGCTCCAGCTGGTCCTGTGCTCAAAACGTGAGGGTGGACAGCTGGGGGAGTCCCAGCCCGGACTAAAACCCATGGGAAAGGAAAACAGGATTAGGGCAGAGGGGGGAAAGCGCTGCGGCGTGGAGGAGCAGGAGCAGGAGGGTGCAAGGCACCCAGCACTGCAGGCTGCTCAGGAAATGGGCTTTTCCTTAGGCAGTTCCACACAGCTCCAATTAAATTCTGGGACTGGAGCCATCTCGGTCCTCACTCATCTGCTGCCAAGTGCTCGCTCCAAGGGAGTGCCCTCCATGAAAGGGAAAACTGCCCCTGGAGTGCCCGGGCTGCGGATGGGCCAGCTGGAGCGTGCCATTCCCACTGGCTCCTCTGATCCCCGGCTGCAGGAAGATTCCAGGATGGATAATCCCCTGCTGGCCCGCTCTGGGCAGGCCCTTCAAAGGGGCAGCTGGCACAGGGAGTAAAACTGACAGGATTTTCTAAGAGGAGCAAGATCACAGAACCATCCCTGAGGTTGGAAAAGCCCTCTGAGCTCGAGTGCAGCCACTAAACCCTGTTCCAAAGATGCCCTGTAAATATCACAGGGTCTGCAACCCACAGACAGGGAGGAGAAAGCGCACGGGAATCCCTGGACAGCAGAGCAGGAAACAGGACTTTGCCCTCTAGGAAGCACGACCAACCTTAAAATAAAAATATATCCCAGCAGCAGAAGGAACTGCAGGGTGCAAAATGGAGTTCCCTGCAATTTGCTTTCTGTTGGCAGATGATGTGAATTTCCCATCCTATGGCAGACCTGGGCTGTGCCCATGGATTAGAGAGAGATTTGAGTGGTTTCTCAGCTTATGTTTTGGCACTGGTTTTCCTTCTGTTGCTCCACAGAGAAGTTTCCAGGAAGATCCGGAGCTAAGGGAAAGGTTTCTCTCCTGCCACCAGGATCCTGTGAGTTATCACCAGGCTTTGGGGAGCTGGGTGACCTGGTTTGGTGAGAAAAGGTCCCTTTGCTATGGCCCATGTGCAGAAAAACACCTCAGGAGAGCTGGAGAGGGACTGGGGACAAGGCATGGAGGGTCAGGACACAGGGAATGGCTTCCCACTGCCAGAGGGCAGGGATGGATGGGATTTTGGGAATTAGGAATTGTTCCCTGGGAGGGTGGGCAGGCCCTGGCACAGGGTGCCCAGAGCAGCTGTGGCTGCCCCTGGATCCCTGGCAGTGTCCAAGGCCAGGTTGGACACTGGGATTTGGAGCAGCCTGGGACAGGGGAAGGTGTCCCTGCCATGGCAGGGCTGGGATGGGATGGTCCTGAAGGTCCCTCCCACCCCAAACCATCCTGTGATGCCATGAACACAGCTCTTCGAAACCTTCCTGCTCAGTGATCTGCAGATTCCCACTTCCCAGTCCCTGAAGCAGATGACACTGGGATTCCCTTGCTTGTTCTTCAGTGTGAAAGCCCAGGAAGGTTTTCCTGGTAGTGCTGCTGCCCTGGGTCCATGGCATGGATTTATCCTCGGCTCTCTGCCCCCTTCAGTCACTTTGCTGGGTAATTACTCTTAGAGAAGCTGGTTTTTCCCCGTTTTCTGCTTTCCTAGCCACAGGCATAGGATGTCTTAGCTTTAATTGACTCCTGGACAAGCTCTCCATGCCTCCTGCTTGTGCAGAGCTGAAGAAAACCTGAGAAAATCCTCCCTGAGGAGCAGCATCTTCCTACAGATCCAGCAGCCGGACACGGCGGCGGGATCTGGCTGGCCCTGCCTTTGAAGAAGGGTTTGGAGCAGCAGCCTCCAGGGATCTCTCCACATGGAATTGCTCTGATGTGGTGATCCCGGGGCTCCTGTTTTCCCTTCCTGCCCTGCTCTGTTGGTCCTCAGCAAACCCCTGGCATGGGAAAGGGCATCCCTGACCCTGCCCAGATCCCCCCAGCAGAAGGGAGCCCTAAAGCTTTGGAGCCAGGAGCAAATATTTACCTTGCCCAGGGTTTGCCTGGGGGGACTGGGGTGGCAGAGCCCGGAGGGGAATGGGGAGGGGAGCTGTTTGCTTTCCAAACCGGACCGGCAAGTGCCCAGGGAATTCCCTGGGTGCCAGAGAATTCCTGCCGTAAATCTTATTAACAGCAGGGCAGGGAAATAAAAGGAGGCAAAGGAGGAGGGGACGGGTCTGGAACGATAAAGAAAGAAAGAAAGGGGGCGAAGCCTGGCTTGCAGCCCGAGGTTTTTTTGGGCAGGGCTTCAGCTCTGTGAGGAAATCAGCTGGAACAGGTCCTGCAGGATGGATCTCCTCTTCTCGGGAACACCAGTGATTTGCATCCGAAATAAATAAAGCGGCTCGGGAGCGGCTGTTCCGGGAGCTCTCCCTGCTGGGGCAGGAGAGGGGAGCTGGAGGGAGCGGGACACAAAACAACACCTGCCCTGGAGGAGGGAAGTGCTCCAAAAGGTTGGAGGGCACATTTCTGTGCCTGCTCCCTTGGAGGAAGAATAGCCAGGCTTTGTTTTCCTTGGAATCCCAGAATAGTGTGGGTTGGAATGGACCTTAAAGTCCATCTCATCCCATCCCCTCCCACATGGGCAGGGACACCTTCCACCATCCCAGGCTGCTCCAAGCCCCAGTGTCCAACCTGGCCTTGGGCGCTGCCAGGGATCCAGGGCTGCCCCAGCTGCTCTGGGCACCCTGTGCCAGGGCCTGCCCACCCTTCAATTTATTGTTTTTCTTGCCTGTTTTGCCCTGTCTGTGCTGCAGGGACAGCGTGCTGTGCCCATGTCCCCACCCCAGCCACTCTGACCCTGAGGAAGGCTCTGAGAAGGGCTGGCAGCTCTGAGGAAGGGAAACCCCTCGGTTTGCAGAGCAAGGCTGGGCTCCAAGCTGCCTGTGCCCACTCCAGGCTCTCCCAGCCACACGCCAAGGCTTCAAAATCTTCCTGCTGGTGGCCAGGAGTATCTAATGGCAAATGGAGCCGGGGCAGAAGGCCAGCAGGAACTACAGCCTCACAGGAGGATGCTCCCAGCACTTCCCTTCCTCTGGAGGACTGGCACTGGCTTTATCAGGTGCCTGGGCCACCCTCCAGCCCTCGCAACCCTGCGAGGTGCCAGCATGCCCAGTTTTCCAAGCAGCTCCAGCTCGGGCTGCTGCAGTCTGTGCCTTTCCCCTCCCGGGCTGGCGAGGTGAGAAATCCGCCTCGGGAATGATGTTTCCCTGAGGAGGAGGTGGGAGAAGGCTTTCAGACAGCAAGGCTGTGCCCCAGGCACATTTCCAGCCCTCCAAAATCCACTTCCCGGCGATGCTGGTCCCCAGGCTCCATCCCTGCTGCCCTGGGGATCGTGGGAGCCCGGGAAAGGCGAAGCGCGGCTCCAGCGCTCCTGGGTTTTACCCAGATGGGGAAAAGGGGCTGGAAAGCTGCTGCAGAGCTCCTGCTGGGTGGGAAACGTGTCCATTCGTGCCAGGAGAGGGTTGGACACGGAGGGCGATGCCGGGGCCAAGCTGCCACCTGCTCCCTGCAGGACAGGCTGTCCCCCCGGGCACTGCTTCCACATCCAGCCCCCTGCTTATGGGCTGGTGACAGCGGCTGCTGGCGGGAGCAGAGCCAGCAGTTAAAAGCTGTGATCCCAGCCCTGCTCTGCCGCTCGCTCCGGGTCACCTGCGAGGCCACGCAGAGCTCATTCCCAGAGTCTGGCTCAGGAGCAGCTGAAACCTGATGGATTCGTGCCCGGGAGAGCCAGAGATCCTGGCAGCCGCCGCTTCAGCTCCGCAGGAATTCGGAGAGGAGGAGAGGGTCAACACAGAAGGAGACAGGTCTGGCTTGCTGTTGAGTTTTCTTTCCTGGTGTAGTGACATTTTGCTGAAACATCAGGGTTTTTTTAAATAGCGAGTGCTAGAAAATGTTCCAGAAACCCGTCCTTGCCAGTCTGCTGTTCTCTCCTAAACCTTGTGCCTTCCAGATCCCCCAAAACAAGAGCTCTGTGGCCACAGGCAGCCACTGCTTTGGAAGCCCAAGCTGCTGTAGATGAAGCTGGCCCATCAGTCTG
The DNA here is from genome assembly GCA_013397155.1 of Irena cyanogastra. Lineage (NCBI taxonomy): Eukaryota > Metazoa > Chordata > Aves > Passeriformes > Irenidae > Irena > Irena cyanogastra. The sequence goes on from VWZV01010773.1 coordinate 23,261, forward strand.
GCTGCTCCTGGCTACCAAAAAGCCTTTGGGACTGGCAGCACCCAATATTTGTGGTTTCTGTCCTGGCCTGTAGTGCCAGGACACAGGGAGTGGCTTCCACTGCCAAGAGGCAGGGATGGATGGGATATTGGGAATTAGGAATTGTTCCCTGTGAGGGTGGGCAGGCCCTGGCACAGGGTGCCCAGAGCAGCTGTGGCTGCCCCTGGATCCCTGGCAGTGTCCCAGGCCAGGCTGGACATTGGGGCTGGGAGCAGCCTGGGACAGGGGAAGATGTCCCTGCCATGGCAGGGGTGGCACTGGATGGTTTTGAAGGTCCCTCCCACCCCAAATCCATTGAGATGATGATGATGATGATGATGGGTCTCTGATTTTTTCCAGCCTTGAGGGCTGGGAAGTTGACTGTGCTGACAGCCTGGCTAAGAGCAAGGTCGGGAAAACATCTTTAGGAAGGATCTTTGAAGTGTTTTGTTGGTGCATTTCCGCTATTTTCCTCAAGCCTGAGGGGCTGATATGCAGCTGAAAACAGTTCTGTTGTTTCCCAGCTCCTGCAGGGCTGCTCCAGGCAGGCACCTTCAGGAGAGCTGCTCTGAACTGGCTTCCAAATGAGTTTAATTAAAGCAAACGAGGCCCTGGCAGGGGAGAGCTCCCGGCTGGGGCTCCAGGGAATGTCGCGGGGCACTCTCAGCCCTGGTGGGGATGGCACGCTCTAACACTGCCACATTCCCCCTCCTTGCCATCAAGGGGGCAAAGGGAGGTTGGGAGCGAGGTGGGATCTGGAGCCCTGGAAACTTTGGAGTGTTGATTTCTTTCCCCACCAAAAACCAGAGGCCGATTTTGCAACCTCAGAGCAAAGCAAGGAGGAGAAAGCACTAAATGTGGCAAGAGCTGCCAATTTCACAACAATTGTGAACTGAAATATCCCCTTGAACTGAAATATCCCCTAAGGGTGGGGGAAATGTCAAGCCCTGCAGTTGTAACTGGTGTTTTTTACCTCCATGCACACATTGCATCCCTCCTTGGGGATGGTTCTGCTCCTCCCACACTTCCTGACCTTTCCCAAAATGTTCTTCATTGTTCCCAAAATGTTCTTCAGGGGAGCAAGGGGCTTTGCCACGCCTCGGGTCTTCTCCTCACCTCTGCCAGTGTTGCTTTCCCTCACAAATTGTCACTGTCAGCCTTTTCAGTGGAGCCTTTTGCTTATTTTGGTGCCTGCTGCTGGCTCCAGAGCTCACCTGGAGCTGCAGCCTCGGTGCCCTTGGCCAGCTTGGACCGTTTCCATTGGAGATCAGGAAAAATTTCCTCGTGGGAAGCCTGGCCAGGTGGAATGCCCATCCCTGGAAGGGTTCAGTGTGTGGAGGTGGCACCTGGGGACATGGTTTTGGTGGAGCTTTGGCAATGTTCAGGTTAATGGTTGGAATTGATGAACTTTTTCGACCTTTCCTGTTCCTGCTTCAGCTCCCTATTTGCTATCTAGGCTCTGAGGGCCTCTCCCAAATATTGCTGTTTTCTTGGATTTGTGGTGTTGTACTTTCACTGTTGCTATTTTTTTTTTTTGGGGGGGGGGGGGGGGGGAGTGAAATGTGATAAAAGGAAGTAGAAGGAAAGGTTTCTCTTTCTGTTCTTCTTTTTCTTAATTTTTTTTTTTTATTTTCCTAAAGCCAGAAATGAGCTAATGGAAAATAGAAAAGAACATGAAAATGCCCCAATTCTTTCAAAATAGCTCCTGGGTAATTTCCACCCTCAATCACGGATTTCGTGCGCCAGTAAAAAAATATAAACTCTGGAACACGGGGATTTTCCTTTGTCCACAAGCCTTGGGCACTGCCCTGGGGATGTGGGGAGGCTTTCCTTGGGCTCTGGGGGCTTTGAGAGCCCCCTTGTTCCTTCCCAGGGATCCTTCCTGCTGATGGTGCACATTCCGTGGGCATCTGTCAGCAGGGCAGGGGGCAGATTGCTGAAATGGGAAACAGAGGAGATGAAAGCAGCCTGTGCTGGATAACAACCAGCTGATACTCAGCCTAAGCCCAGCTGAAAACAGTTAATAACAAATGGGCATTAATTAAAGCTAAATTACAGGGGAAGGGGCAGGCCTGGCTCCCAATCCAACCCACCAGGTGCTGGAAGGTTTCTCTGAACCAGCAGCTTCAGGCTGCTCACATCTTGAGGACTCAAGAATCGGTTTTAAGGCTCAGTTTTAAACCTCAGCGGTGTTGGAAGAAGCTTTGGCACGTGCCATCTTCCAAAGACCCCAAACACCTTTTTCTTAAACGAGTTTAAAGAAGCTTTGGCACGCTCCATCTTCCGGACGCCAACTGTGAGGGAAAACACAGCGTTTGGAAAGCTGGGGGTGTTTGAGATGTGCCCCACAAATGAGAGACAGCACCAGCAACACCCAGAAAAGGCTCCTCTGCTCCAGAGAAACTCCACGTGTTTGCTGTTTGTCCTCCTGACCCAGATGTGCAGCTCGAGCCTAAAGGGAACGTCGTCCCTCAGGAACAGCCGTGGGGATTTTCTGCCTGAGTGCAGTGAGGAAAATGCATTTTGGCACAGCCCGGCCTTGCAAGCAGCCACAGAGGCAAGTGAGAAGGGTGCTCCAATTTGGGCTTGTCCCCTGTGAAATTGCCCCTGAGGTGGGGGCTGCTCCATCCCCGTGGGGCTGGGATCCCTCCTGGAGCAGGGCTGGCTGCCCAGGGAGGCGTCGGGGCTTGCTGGGAGCAGAGCAGCCCAGGGGAAGGAGCCAGGGAAAAGGAGCTGGCAAAGTTTTGTCCAAGCTGTGCCAGAAGCAGCCAGTGCCCGGCTGGGAGCAGGAATTCCAGGCGTGTCCCTGCAGGCAGAGCACCAGGGATGCTCCACACATCCCACTCTGGTGGGCAAGGCTGGGTTTGCTGCAGCCGAGGAGCAGCAAGAGGGAGCCTGGCTCCCCGGAGAATGAGCTGAGCCCAGAAATATTTTAATTATGCTTTTCCAAAGGAATCTGTATTTGCAGAGGCTTGAGCGCAGAATGGCAGGATGGTTTGGGTTGGGAGGGATTTTAGGGATCACCTGGTTCCAGCTTCCAAGGCTTGTTTCCTGCTGCCAGGCTCGGGCACGCTGAGAGTGGGAGCAATTTTGTGGGATGCTCGGCTGAGGTTCAATAGCTCTGGAAGGAAATCAAAACCCTTCCGTCCTCAGAGGTGCAGTGGATCCCCCACAATTCCAGCACTGGCACTGGGACCTGATGTCCCAAAGAACACGGCTCTGTTCTGAATTTCTGCCACTTAAATCGTGGAATATGCTGAATTTGGAAGGGGCCCACAAGGATCATCAAGTCGTGGAGTGTCACTATTAAAGACCTCAGCAGGATGATGGGGTCCTGCTGTGTAGGAAACTGCTCTCAGTCCATTCAGCTGTATCCAAGATTATTTCTTTCCCTTCCTGACCTGCAGAGATTTTTCTGGAAAAACAATTCTTTAGATGCTGCAGCAAGAGGAATAAAAATAGCTGAACAGATGAACTAGCCTCCCTGGCAGTACAAATACTTCCAAGTGCTCGCAGAACAGGGAGAATGAAGCCTGTAGCAGGAAACAGAGGGAATCCCTACACAAAAGAAGGAAATTTGGGAAGAATGACTAATCTCAGAGAGGAAACTAGGTGCAGTGGCTGGCTGCTAGCACGGCAAGTGTTCCTCAAAGCATCAACTGCCTGTCCAGCAGGGCAAAACAACCTGGAGCAGCTGGCATTCCTGGAGGAGCAGAGCTCCTGGCATCTCCCAGGGGGCTGGGGGACAGAGGGGTCAGGTGAGGAATGGAGTGGGACGAAAACAGAGGCTGCCTTTACATGGCAGCCTGGGCAGTGCTTGCACCTGGGTGACATGGAGGTGATTTATGAGGGAAGCCCAGTTAAGGCTGCCAGTGCTGGGAGCTGTTTTTCCCGGGAGGAATGATGACAGGAGCAGAGCCTGCTGGCTCCTGCAGCCTCCCCTGGCTGCTCTGAGGCACCACAGTGCCCACAACAAGCAAAGACACCTCTGATCCATTTCTCCCATCCCATCCATCCCCTCTGTGGTGCCAGCGGAGCTGCCCTCCCTTCCCAGGGCTCTCCACCCTTGGAATTCCAAGGGAGGGAAGCTGTGGGGCTTCAGCTTTGGCTTCAACCATGATTATTCAGGGGAAGGGTTTGATGTGGTGATGAGCAAGGGCTCATATTTCAGAGGTGACTTCCTTGTAGGCTCTGAGGAAGCGGGAGAAGAGACAAGAAAATGAGGAAAAGCTGGAAAACAGGCCCTCACTATCTCTTCCACCTGGAGCACAGGACTGGGCAGCCTTGCTTGAGGCATGGATGGGAGTGATGAGAAACCACTCAGCCTCATCTGCAGCTTTCTCCTGCCAAGGCATGAGCTCACCGGGGGGAAGGAATTCATGCAGAGCCCCCTCCACAGCCCATTCCTGACCTTTTGGAGAGCAGCATCCCACTGGCTTGGGGGTGTCACACGAGCAAAGACACTGGAGAGTCTCCTCTGCACAGCTGGTGTCCCACCTTGGTCACTGCCAGCCCTTCCCTGCGTGCCAGGCTGGCCAGAAGGCACTGAACCCCACCCTGCTGCCTTCAGGGGGGCTTGGCTGCTCCAGCACAACTCTGAGCCAACACCTCAGCCCCTGTCACCCTCCTGTGTGTGGATTCAGCATTCCAAGCACCTTGACCCTGCCTGGAGCAGCCCAGGGGCCTGGGAGGCAGAGTGGCTGCCGTGTTTGGGGCTCGGGTCGGGTCAGGGCAGGCTCCTGGCCCCAGGTCAGTGATGGATGGATGGATGGATGGATGTGCCAGGCCCAGAGCAGGGGTTATCTCAGCTATTTGGGATATTCCAGGCATCTGCCTTATCTCAGCATCCAGCCCTCTCCGTGATCCTGGGCTGCAGAGAACAGGTTTCATCCCCACGGCCTTCAGACCTTAACTTTCAGCTGATCCTCTTCCCCTCTCCATCAGGGAACTAAGGGGAGAACTGAGATGTCCCTGTCCACGGCAGGGGGGTTGGGATGAGGTGATCTTTAGGGTCCTTTCCAACCCAAACCATTCTGTGATTCCATGAATTCATGAATTGGCTTTGGGCAGGGAGGTGCAGTTATCCTTGCAGACTGGAAAAGTCACATGAGGCACAGTGAGAGCCTGTGGAGGAAGGCAGAGGTGATGCTTGTGATGCTGATCCCTCTCTCCTCTATTTTATGCATCCTAAAAACCCCTTTTCCCTGATCTTTAGGGCTTTGGTCACTCCTCCCCTTCAGTCTTTTCGAATTAGAAGTCCTTCAGAGGGAGATGTTCTCTCTTCTCTACTCCTGGATATTTTTCCCAAAAGGACAGAGTGTCTCCTGGGTGATCACAGGAACGTGAGCAGGAGCTCGTGGTCGGGACAGAGGCTCCAAGGCTGTCTGGGTCCGTTTGGGTTTCTCCTCTGGCTGGATTCTTGGATATCTCACGGGGAGTGATTCATGCCTGGGCCCCTCTTTGTGGCAGGGCTTTGTGTAGCAGCTCTCTGTGATGTATAATAAGAGCTGAGCGAGTGAGTGAGCGATGAATTCTTCCCTCACTCAGGATATTTATAGCTTTTTCCCTTTCTCCTCCAGCGAGTCACCTATTTTCGCACGGGTGGCTGGTGGGCGCTCCGTGTCAGCGAGGCTCCGGCTCCTCTGCCAGGGCTGGGGGACACTGGCCAGAGGCTCCAAAGTTCCTCAGGACTGAGAGTGAGAACGGTGCGTTTTAAGATCCCCTTGTGTGTGAAATCAAGCTAAAAGCCACAAGACCACCCAGTTCCCTCTTCATTTTTGGTGGCTCCAAGGGTCACATTTCCCATATCTGCTCCTCCACAGACTCACGTTCTCCTTCTCACTTTGCACGGGAGCTGGCTCTCAGTATCCCCTTGTGGAAGCTGGGATTCTGTTGGGATCATCCCTGCCAGGGTGCACCAGCTGCCACCAGGCCAGGTGGGATGAGATCCAGAGCATCTGGTGTGGGTTTTTTACCGCCCTCATGATCACACATAATGTGGAGCGGCGTGGATTTTCACCAGGAGCTTATTACTACTCCTGTGTCCCAAAAATGGGCCTGGATAAATTTTTTCCTGGGGGTCTCAGGAAAGGGGAGCAGGTCACCAGCTAAGTTGCCAAGATGTCCATCCTTCCATCCTTCCATCCTTCCATCCTTCCATCCTTCCATCCTTCCATCCTTCCATGCTTCCACCCCTCCATCCATCCCTCCCTCTATCCATCCATTCATCCCCCATCCATCCATCCACCCATCCATCCCTCCACCCCTCCATCCCTCTCCAGGCTATCTCCAGGACGGATGGAGATGCAGCATCACGTGGAAAGCTGGAGCCACAGGGATGAACGCTTGCACAACGGAGCTTCCAGCCTTAGGGGGGTCTCCTGTCTAAGCAGAAAAATAATTACATGTTTTAAAATACTTCATTTGTAACATTCTTCAAGGAGAGTCTTGTGTCTCCTTCCATTTTCCATTATGGGAGTAATATAAAAAAGTAGACTAAAATTGAAGTAAAAAGGTATTTTGAGAGGGCTTTTTTTTTTTCTGCTTCTGTTTTCCCCCCACATTTCACTTTTTTTTCTGTTTTTTTTTTGGGTTTTTTTTTTTTTTTTTTTACACTGAGAGGACTTTCAGCTCCCCTTTCCCTGGCCATGCCCCCTCTCCAGGCTGCTCCAGGTTATCCCTCACCTCCCCCCTCCCTCTGCCCGGGAAGGGGGGTTTCCCTTGTACCATCCTCCTGCAGCTCTGTGCACTTGTGCCCTCCTCCCCTTCCCTCAGCCTGATCCCTGGGGTTTATCTTTCCCTTTGCTCCGCACCTGATTGCAGCGACCTCTGCTCCCTGCATAGCTTGAATTCCTCGGGGGGGGCTGTGGGCCACCGGGAGGGGCTCCCTCCTTCCCCGGGCCACTCCAGATGCCACCAAGGGGTCCCTCAGCACGTCCATCCCCTGCCCAGGTGCCTGGGGGATGAGGGGGTCTCCGGGGGGATGCCCTGCCTTGAGTGGCAAAGAAGCAAAACCAGGGTGATCTCCTGCCCTGGGGATGTGCTGCTCTCCCCAGCCCAGCCCAAAATCTCATCTGCCTCCCTCCCTGGAGCTGGGGGGACGTGCTGGACGCCCCCTGGGATGGGGTCAGGGAGAGGCCAGTGACACTGGGACAGGAATCTTGGTTTTCCTGGTCTCATCAGTCCTTCCCTTTCCCTTCCCAGCCCCTGCTCAGGTTTACACCTGATAGAGCCAGGGCTACTCAGACAATGAGAGCTGGAGAATATCCCAGATTCCTGGGGGTGCTCCTGCTTGTCTGTGTTGGCAGCTTTCCCCTGGGCAGGATCCATCTCCCGCCCTATCCGAGGGGTCAGGATGAACAATGCCAAGTTCCCTTCAGCCACAGCTCGCCCCCCACCTCACAAAAAGAACCATTTTGGAGGTGGGCCAGGCCCAGCTCCCTTGGGGGATGCTCCTGTTCCCTGGGCATTCCTGCATCCCGTGCTGCAGCCGGCATTGTCCCTCCCTGGTGTCTCCCTGTCCTTGGTGTCCCAGGCTGAGGCTGGGACACAGATTCATTCATCATCATCCTCCAGCCCTGATTCCCCTTCCCTCCAACGAGCCTGACAGCTGAGGGTGAGCAGGAGTGGGGAAGCTCATCCCTCTGTGGTCTGTGGGGATTGCACTTCCCTGGGAGTTGAGGTCTCCCAGAGCAGAGTGAAATGGTCACTGGGATTTAATTTATTCCATCTGCAGGCAGGGGCAGAGCACCCACTGCTCCCCAGCACCCCACTGCACCCAGGGACATAAAGTGAGGGCACAGGGAGCCGAGGCTTTTTCCATCTGGGAAATGCACCTTGGCTTTGTCACCGCCACCTTTCACCCCCTTTGTCCTTCACCTAAAGACAAAGCTTTAGGGCCAGGGATGTCTCTGGTGCCAGGAATGACAGCAGGCAGTGTTTGGGGCAGCAGGGATGGCTCTCACAGGGGTTTCCCAGGTGTTTAAGGTCTCCTTTTTCCAGAACACGTGATTTTTCACTCTGCACTTTGGGAATTTCACGGCTCTCCATCTCACCCTCAGGACAGCAATTAGAATTACTTATTACAGACACAGCGGTGGGTGCAGCTCTCAAAGTGGGACAGGGACAAGCTCAAACCTCTGGGAGAACAGGGTTTTATCTCTAGCTCTCACGGGGCCTCGTGGGTGGAAAACCTCAGCCTGCTGGGGCTTGGTCCCTGCTGTCACCCTCTGTTCCCTCTGACTGCCCCACTTCACTTCTTAGGACAACTTTTGATGCAACTTCTGCTGTTGGAAGGGGCAAAACCACTTCCAGCAAGCTGTCACAAAATCCTGAAACAGGAGTAAAACTCAGGAGTTCATTTCTAGTTTGGGTGGGCTTTTTTTTGGTTTTTTTAATGGGTTTGTTTTTTGGTTTTTGGGTTTTTTTAATGCACAGTACTGGCTTCTTTCCAATCTGCTGCATCACCCAGGAGGCTGCAAGTTCCCCTCCTGAGAGGGAAGGTGGGGCCCCTCAGCATGAAAAAAAGTTACCCCCAGGATGTGGAACTCGTGCTGAAGCACAAAGCTTCGGATAAAATTCCCAGGAGCTGGCACCACGTGGGGGAGCTGGCATTTCAGTGAATGCTGGGCAGGCAGGGACCTCGCTGGAGCTGTTTGGGACAGGAATGGGACATGAAGCTCTCGGGGTGCTGGGAGTGAACTCGCAGGGCTTGGATTTCACCTGGAACACCTGGAGTGTTTGGAATCCCTGGCAGTGGGGCTGGGAGGTGCCCATGCCTACGTGACTGGATGGTGGTGATGAGTGACAGCAAACTGCTCTGCCAGACCTCTCACTGCACTAATCCCTCATCTGCTGGAGCTCATTCCTGCCTGACACACCCTGGGAGCCGAGCTGGGCGCAGGGACCCCCTCCCCACCCACTTCTCTTCCCTCCAGGAGCCTTTTGCTGCCTCTCCTTTGTAACTGGGGGTGATGGAGCCCGTGCTGTGGGAGTACCCAGAGAGGGGAAATCCCACCCCTGCCACTTCCAGCCCCGCTGCCTCCTGCCCTGAGCCAGGGCTGGTGGCACCACAGCAGCTGTGGCTGCCCCTGGAGCCCTGGAAGTGTCCCAGGCCAGCTTGGATGGGGCTTGGAGCAGCCTGGGATAGTGGAAGGTGTCCCTGCCCTGGCAGGGGGTGGAATGGGATGGTCCTGAAGGTCCTCCCAACCCAAATTATTCTGGCATTTCTGATACTCTCCTCCTGTCTCATGGTGGGAATGGTTGCCGTGGGCCTTTCCTGTGTTTTGGCTGATGTGGTGCTTGATGCTGTACCCATGGATTTGCTCAGTTCTGCCCGTAGGAATTCCAGTTTGATTTCTTCCCCCTCCTCCCAGCCTGCACTGAGATCGTGTCTGATGAGCAGCCTGGCTGGGAAATTGGGATTGGGATTGATTTTGTCGCCTGCAGCCGGTGTCGATTGGAGATTCTGCCACTGTTTTGTTTTAGAAGTCAATTTCCTTGTAATTCTTCCACAGTGAGGACTTGCTGCTTTCCCTCTAAGACATTAGGCCTTGGCCTGAGCAGTCTGGGCTTAAAACTGAGTTTTTCCTGCTGTTCTTTCCTCACAGAGCTTGCTGCACCCAGCCCAGCCAGGGCTGGGGGTTCATTCTCCCTTCTTGCTTCCCGTTTCTCCTCCTGCAGGGGAAGGGGCTCTCCCACCCCACCTGCTTGGGATGTCCCCTGGAGCTGCTGGAAATGATGTCCCAGGCCTTGCTAATCCCCAAGGAGGTGAGAGCAGCCTGGAGCAAGACCCTGTGTCATCAGCTCAGCCTGAAAATCACCTGGAACACTGACCTGGGAAGGCTGGAGCAAACCACTGGGAGTTACATCTGCTGGGAAAGGTGGGGCCAAACCTGCAGGGAATGGGATTTAAGGGACTTGCTGTCTCCATTACGCCCTGTGCATGTCCAGAGCTTGTTTGTGAGCAATTTAGGCAGTGTCTGAAGCAGAGCACGATTAAGTAATTAACAGTAATTAAAGGCACGTTATCCATGGATGTGGTGCTGGGGATGGAGAGAGGAATTCAGGGCCAGGCTTAACCCCTCCCTGCTTTGCAAAGGCACAGATCAGTCTCCTTTTGAGAGGAGAGAGGGGGGAAAAGAAAATTTCTGAGCCTTGTAGAATTCCCTGTGTTATTTTCCCAGTCAGACTGCCAAGGTTCCTCTCGCCCCAAAGGGCAGGCACCTTGTAAAGGATTTTCCTTTTCACAGTTGTGCCACACAGAGCAAAGCTCCCAGGCCTTCTCCAGCACTTTCAGATAATAAATCTGTTTATTGAGGCTCTTCTTCTGCCATGAGACCTCTCACAAGTTCTCTATTTGCCCTTGCTAGGCCTTGTCTGTGGAAAAAAAGCCAAATAAATGTGTCAGGACTTCTGGTTTCTGCCAGCACCAGGAGAGGTTTGGAGAGTGAGTGGTGACATTGCACCTGGAAGCTGATTTATTTCTGTTGTATTCCCAAGGAGCAGTCTGTAGGGAAAAGCCAGTCTAGGATCTGCAAGGATGCAAAAGAATGCAGGTTTAGAGGGAATTTGGGGAAGAAAAGTAATTTTTGTTTGTTCTTTTTTTTTCCTGATTTAGCAATTGGATCCACAGTGGACTGACTGAAGCAAAAGGGAGGACCCAGGAAGGTCCCCACGTGAATTAATCCCCCTGGGATAATCAGAAATAACTTTTCTGGGTAGGGCAAAGCCTCGGGAGAGCAGGGCTGAGGGGAATGAAGGACAAACTCCTTTTGCCTGCTGCTCTCCCCCTCCTTGTTAAGGCCACATAAATTACCCACATTCTTTGCAAGCCAGGTCTTGTCTGGGCTGAGGGAGCTCAGCTCATCAGAAAGGCACCAGTTTTCCTGCACATTTCCTGGTACCAGGAGCTCCAAGGGGGCAGCAGGTTGGGAAATGGGAAAAGGTTTCTCCTGCTGCCATTTCTGAGAGTTTCCTGGGCTACCAACACTGGCAATTTCTGGGTGTCCCAGCATGGAGAATACCCCCCGTGCCCTGCCCAAATTTCACTGTATGCCTCCAGTAATGCAGAATTCCTGCCAAAATCCCCAGCAAAGAGCCATCTCAGAGCAAGCAGGATCCATGCTGGCCATGCTGTCTCAGCATTACCCAAGGTCACTGTGCCTCCCTCCTTGTCCCCCCTCACTGTGGCACTTTGCCACCTGCATTTCCATGAAATGCCTCCTTTTTTGATGGATCTTGGGGACTTTTTTTTTTTCTTTTTTGTGGATGGCCAGGGAAGAGCAGCACTGGCTGCTTTCCAAGCAGCCCCACTGCAGATGCCAAGGTTTGCACAGGGGCCTCTCTGCCCCCTGGTTAATGAATCACCAGGACATGACCTGCCTGAGGCTGCTGGGAACAGGGGCTGGATAAACACCCACTCCACGGGCAACATTCCCACTCCAGGGCTTGGTGGAAGTTTGGGGTGCCCAGGGGAACAGACCCCCCCCAAAACACCTCATTCTAGCCCCAAAAATGCATCCCTGCCACCTCCAGCTGAGAGTCTGGGGCACACCCTGAGTTCCTTGTCCCAGAGCAGAAATAACTTCCCAACAATAATCTGAGACCCAATAATTCAGTGGGGACATGGATAGGTCACAGAGATCTGGGATTGCCTCCACAAGCACATCCATGGTGGGGGAAAAGCTGCTGGAGCTAAGGGACAACCCAGCAGAGGATGGGAAAAGCTGGGGGCTGGAGATGCCAGCCACCAGGAGAAATACAGAACTGTGGAACTGGGAAAGATCTTTAAGATCACAGAGTCCAAATACTCCACCCAAAACTGTCAGGGTCACCACTGAAACCGTGTCCCCAAGTGCCACATCCACACCTTAAAGCTCCTTTTCAGGAGGAATTTGCAATTTTGAATTTGAACTGAAAAAAAAAAAAATTTGCAATATATCCTTCCCTGTGTGCAATTTTATATAAATATATGTAATTACAAACAAGGAACTGGAATATCTCAGCAGCCTCAGCCCTGCCTCCTCCCTCCCCTCCTCCCACGTCACTCTCTCCATCAGCCAGCTAAAAATAAAGGAGCCTTGAGCACCCAAGCCTCCCGTGGCCAGTGGATGACAAACATCCAGCCTTGCTGTTAGCAGCCCCTCCCCAGGGATATCTGTGTCCCCCTGCCCCCAGAGGCTCCAGCCCCACGCTGTGGGATGAGGCTGTGGCTCGTGGACCCCAAATCCTCTTCTCTCAGGCTTTCCCTCATCCAGAGCTAGGTCAGAAACCCTCAGGCCACAGGGATAAAATTCCAGCAGGACTCTTCTTTTCCCCTCCTAGTCCTCCAGATGGGTTTATGGCTCCACATTGTCACACCAGGACTTCCTGGCCAGCAGTAATGCTTGGATTTCCCCCAGGACACCCCAGCAGCTCCCTGGGACACAAAAAATGCTGATGCTCAGGTGTAATAAACAGTTTCAGCCCTGCCCTCTGCTTTGTCCTGCCCTGCAGCAGGTTCTGCAGCTGATGAGGGACAAATTCTCAGCTCTTTGGACTCTTTGCACCCCAGCCCCATGGTGAAACCTGGGCAGCACCTCCAGACAGGCCGGGCTGGCTGGGAAGATGTTTGGTGCCAGGATCTGCAGGGAAAACTGGCAGAGGATGATTTGACACCATCCTTGCCACCTCATTCCCAGTCTGAGCTACCCTGGAGCTGCTGGAAGTCCCAGAAGGATCACAGCAGGTCCCAGGGCTGGGCCGAGGCAGAGGAAGTCTCCCCAGCTCCCTGGGACCATCAGGTGCTGCTCCCTGGCCATTCCTGGGACAGAAGGAATATCCACAGGGAAGGCTGGAGGCCATTTGTTCTGGAGATGTTCCTGTGGATGGGGAACAGCCAAGCACACGCTCCAAGGAGAAATTTAGGAAGGAATTCCTGGCTGTGAGGGTGGGGAGCCCTGGCACAGGGTGCCCAGAGCAGCTGTGGCTGCCCCTGGATCCCTGGCAGTGCCCAAGGCCAGGCTGGAGGAGCCTGGTGTAGAGGAAGGTCCAGTGCTGTAGGCACTGGATGAGCTTTAAGGCCTTTCCAACCCAAAGCATGCAGGAATTCTGTGAAGAATGGTGTGAGTTGTTACTCGGGGTGTTTATTTGTCCCCAGCACCCGCCGTCCTCTCGAGCAGCTCCCTCCTCAGCAGCCAGGTGTTTTCCCAGGACGGCTGGGAAGAGCTGGCCCATCCTGGGAGGATGGAATCCTGCAGCCCTGCCGCTCCCTCTGCAGCCCCTGGGCATTGACACCAGGCTGCAGAGGGGTGGGGAAGCTGCCAAAGAGCTGGAAGGGCCCCCTGTGTTGGGGAGGGGCTTTCCAGGGGCTGTGTAACCATTAACCAGCACAACACTGGCCCTGTGTTCCCAGCTCCCACTGCCGTGGCACAGCAGGGCACCTGGATCTGCAGGAATCTCCCCTGCATCCCCTTCTCCACCCGGGAAGGGACAGTCCTGCAGGTTCGGCATCTTTACACGGGGAGCTGAGAATCACACCAGCCCCAATTTCTTTCTGAGCCTAGGGAGTAGGAAAAATGCTGGAAATTTCCTTTTGTTCCTGTGGAAAAGAAGTCTGGGGCAAGTTAAGTCATGTGACCAAGGTTAGGCAGGAGTATAAAAAACCTGCATTTAGGCCCAGCTTTGCATCCTGCTTGAAAGCAACACCAGGCAGGATCAGGAGCTGTTTCCCCAGTCCCAATGTTCTGGGAATGCTCCAGCACCAGGAGAAGGAGAGCAGCTCACCCCAGCTGCAAAATTTGGGCTGAGCAATAAAAAGAATCCCAGAACCCCAGAATGGTTTGGGTTGGAAAAGAGCTTAAAGCCCATCCCATTCCACTCCCTGCCATGGCAGGGACACCTCCCACTGTCCCAGGCTGCTCCAAGCTGGCCTAGAACACTCCCAGGGATCCAGGGGCAGCCACAGCCTCACCCTGTGCCTCACCACCCTTTTGTTATTTATTTACTTGTTTTTATCACTATTTATTGTCTCATCCCTATTTATTAATAAATACATGTATTATAATATTGTTAATACCAAGAATAATAATTAGAATTCCTGTCTGTGATATCATTCACAGCAATAAATAAGGATGACTAAGAATAAATGAGAAGAATCTAATCTGTGGGCTGATGAGGAGCTCTCTGCCCTTCTCCCAAACTCCATTCCAGCATTTTGGGGAGCTGTGGGATGCCATCAGTCAGGGCTGTCAGGGAGGGAGGACAGGGGCTCACAGGACACATGGCATTCCTTCTGGTCACCTGGGGGGTGTCCAGGTGCCATGCCTCACCTTCCAGCAGGGTTTTAATGTCGTTGCTGGAGAGTCTGATGGGCTTTGGGAGCTTTCCTGCCTGAAATCTCACACCAATGTCTGAGGGAAGCAAACACAGGCTAAGCTGAAATAAACAGAATGGTTAATCAGAGCAAATATTCCCAGGCTGAGCTCTCCATATTCAAACATCCTCGTGCTGAAATGTCTCAATTTTGCTCTGCCAGGCCAGCATGAGGCTTTTTTTTTTTTTTTTGCATGGTGTGTGTGCAAAGTGCTTAAAGTCACTCACAGCAGTGGCTTTTGCTGCTCAGACAAAAAGTTCTGGTGATTTGGGGATAATTCCCATGGAAGAAGCTCCAGGATGGGGCTGCCTGAAACAAAGCAAATAACATTTCAATCACTGTGGGATTTTTTTCTTTCTCCTGGTAGCGGTTTCTAGCCTGTTTTAAGGTGGTGCTCATCCTCAGCCCACCCCAAAATTCGGCCGGAAGCAAAATTTGCACAGTGGTGCTGTGCAGTAGCTGCAGCACGCCCCGAGGATCCAGCACCCCCCGGACTGCATTAACCAGGATGATCCTTTTAAAGATCCTTGCTTGGGAAGCAAATCCCATTTGAAATTAAGCAGGGGGATTTAGCTTAACGAGGCAAAGCCAGGGAAGAGAGGCTGAAGGACCTGTGTGGCTGCTAGAGCACGAGGCGAGGCAGAAGCTGCAGCAGAGGGGCTCCAGGGGGAGGAGATGGAGGGGAAAAGTGTGTGCCTGGAAAAGTGGGATTCACCAAGGGACATCACTCAGCAGCCTGGGACACATCCCAGCTCCTCCAGGCGCTGCGGGGGGGCAGATCCAGCTGCAGGGTCACACACACCCGGCCACAGCCTCTCAAAGCCACAGCCCAAACCCTGGCAGCTGCTTCTCTGCCTCCACCGCAGGCAGAGGGATGGTTCCCCCTTTAGACCAGGAGGAAAGCCCCCCCGGCTCCACGTGGAGCCCAAGGGAACAAAGCCCAGCTCCCCTGGCACACGGATAAACCCAGGGACACAACGGATAAACCCAGGGACACAACGTCAGCGTTCACACCTCCGGGCCAGCTGGAAAATCCCCAAAAATCAGCTTCTGCCGGGTGGGGTCGGTGAGGACAAGTCCCTTCAGGCCAAGGAAGGTGCGGGCACTGCTGGGCTTTCAGATCCATGAAACCAGGAAGAGCACGGCGTGTCCCACGGGAAATGGGACAGAGGATGCCCAGGAGCACCTTCAGGAGCACTGCACGGTGTGGCAGAGGGACAGGAGCCCGTCAGGGATGCTGTGTGTGAGGAGGGAGCCCGTGGGGAACTGCACCTTCCGGAGGCTCTCTGCAGGGTCGGGGGGCAGCTGAGCAATCCCAACTCAATCCTGGAACGCCCCGGTGCAGCTCAGCTCCAAGGGGTTTCTGAGCCTTGAGAGCAGCTCAGCAGCTGCAGCGCTGGATAAGCCTTTGGGATCAAAGAACCATGGAATCTCCTGAGCTGGAAGGGACCCACAGGGATCACAGAGTCCAAGGCCTGGCCCTGCACAGACACCCCAACAATCCCACCCTGGGCATCCCTGAGAGCATTGTTCAAATGCTCCTTGGGCTCTGCCAGCCTGGGGCTGTGCCCATTCCCTGGGGAGCCTGGGCAGTGCCAGCACCCTCTGGGAGAAGAACCTTTCCCTGCCCTCCAGCCTGACCCTGCCCTGACCCAGCTCCAGCTGTGCCCTGGGCTCCTGTCCCCCCTCGGAGCCCCCCGGTCCCTGACCCTGCAGAGCAGACACCACACCCCCTCACCCAGGCACTGCCCACCCCACAAACCTCGGGCGGGGTGAGAACACCCCAAGCCCCTCCAAATCTCACTTTCACAAGTCAGGCTCATCATTTCCCCTCTGGCCGCCTCGTCATCATTAAAAAAAAAAGAAAAAAAAAAAAAAAAAGAGAGAAAAAAAGACATTTGCCACCCAGGTCCACTGCTGCCCCCCCGAAATGTCACCCTGGGTTTCCTGTGTCAGCAGCCACCCAGGAGCAGAGGCAGCCTCGAGCTCTGTCTGCAGCATCCTGTTCCCAAGTGGTGTTTTAACCCCTGCAGACCTGGCTCTCTGCCACCGACACCGCTTGCCCGAGGCCACTCGTTTAAAAAAAGCCATGCTGAGCAAAAAGGGAAACTTTCTCTCTGCCTGATCGCCCCCCCTAACGTGGATTTAAAACCAGAGGAGGTGGTGGAACAAAATCCCCCCTCACCAAAAAGTATCCTCCCCTCTCACAGACAGCAGCAGAGATGCAGAGACATTAAGTGACCTGCGAAAGAGCTCAGATTTCATTAACCAGCAAATTATGGATGTCCCCCATGTCCTAGCAGGCTGCCACGTGACAGACCCGTGACACTGGATCCTCGGCAGGTCACTTCTCTGTCCCCTTGTCTCCTCTCCTTGGGGAGGCAGCAGGAACCTCCTCCAAACCACACAAAACGCAGCGCTGATATTGAGAAATGAGCAGAACACTGGGTTTTGGTTGTTTTTTTGTTTTTGTTTTTTTATCAGGCCCTTTCATTGTATAAATAATTTATTTCAGTTCACAGCATTATGTCTGCATCTTTAAAAAAAAAACGAAACAGAGAAAGAAAAAAAGGAAAGACGGGAGGAACAGAGACTGACGGACAATGGCGAGGGCAGGACACACGGATGGGAACACGGCGAATGGCCCTGGGGGAATGAGACCTGCCAAAAACCCCCAGGTCATCCCGAGTGTGAGAAGATGCAGGACCTTGCGGAGAGCCCAGCCAGCTCCCCTTGGGAGCTGCTCTGCTGAGGCCTCTCTCCTTGCAGCCCACCGAGGGCGACGCTCATCTTCACACGGCGGGGGGGGAAAGCGGGCGGAACGCCACGGAAACACCACGGAAGCCAGGAGCTACTCGTTGGAAAAGTCTTTTTAATTATTGCAGGAAGCAGAGCGGCCGGCAAGGGCACGGGCACCGCGTGCCACCCGAACCTCCCAGCGCTCTGCCATCTCTCCAAGGGGATGCTCGGCTCCCAGGAAGGACCCAGCTCGGTAAAACCAGCCTTTCCACTGCCAGCATTTGCTAAACCAGGAGGTAAAAAACCCACCACCAACAGCCTGCACGTGTCATTCCTAAAACCTGCTTGCCCTGGAGCTGCTGGGGTCAACACAGCTTTCACATTTCAAACAGGTCGCTCTCCTAAAAATGGGTTAATACATGTGGCTTCTGTGGCATCAAAAATAAATAATTCTTTTCTCTCTCTCTCGCTCTCTCTCTCTGTCTCTTGACAGCAAGTACCGAAGTGTTGGAGGCAAAGACAAAGCAGGGAAACCCGAGGGAGCGGGAAGAGAGCCACCTGAACGGATGGGACCAGCCCACACAGACCGGGACTCAAACCCCGCAAGGGGAGACCGAACACAACTCGGCTGCAACATTTGTTCCCTAACAAACCCCCCCGCCCCCCAAAAAGGCTGCTGGGAAGGTGCTGGTCGCTGCAAGGGGAGGATCAACTCCCTGAAACCCCAAGGGCATTTCGCTTTTGTCTGCTTGGCTGCTCTGGGAAGGGGTGTGCAAACAGGAAAGCTGGTGTAAAATCACCAGAAAATCCTGCCTGCCTCCAAATTCTGGGTATTTGGCCTCTGAGGGCTGCCTGCTTCGGCCCTGTGGGAAGCCAGGACCCCGGAGAGCCGGCTCCCAGGGTGAAACACAGACAGCAAGTGGATTTTGGTCACCTGCCCATGCAGGTACCAAAACGTTCACCTGCAGGAGGGGGGGCCAGGCCCGACCCTGCCCGGGTGCTCAGGCTGCTCTGCAGGCAGAGCTTGCCCATGTGGCTACTGGGGGAAGTGAGGAGCTTTTAATCAGGTTTGAATCTTTATTAAAAAAACCTACCACAACCCCCCCACGCCTCTTCACCCCCTGCCATCTTCCCTTTCCAGCAGAGATTTTTTTGCAGGCTCCGGCCATCTCTGTCTGTCCATCCATCCATCATCCTGCCCTGCCATGACCCTCCTGACTTGGCCTCCTGCCCCACTGCAGAGCAGCACGGTGGCCAGAACCCCAAACTCTGCCCTCTGCCTTTTTTGGGGTTTTACTAAGTAACCCCGAGTCTGGATCACCTCCAAAGCCGCACCTGGGAGCATGCTGTGCACGGGGACAATGCACACCTGCGGGGGGCTTTGCTGCAGAAGGTGACACCGCCGAGCCTTTGAGAAATGGGGGTCCTGCACAACCCCCCCACCGCTTCCAGCAGCGTTCACCCCAAACCCTTGGGCATTTTTTTCCTTTTTTCACCCTTTTTTTGAGCCAAGAGCTTAAAGCTCTGCACCATGCAGCAGCTGCTCAGCACCCCGGTGTCGCATCCTCCCCCCCAACCCAAAGGCTGCCCGTCCTCGCTCTGCACCCTAAAACACCAGCCAGCGTGGATAGATGTCCCCTTACCCATCACACCCACCCCTCCAAGACATTTTCTGCTGGCCCAACCCCTCCGTCCAAGCTTTCAACACCCCTTCCCACCGCCACCCGCGGGGGAGGGATCCAGGGATGCGGGGATGCAGGGATGAGGGCTGCAAGCCCCCTCCCCGCCGAGCCACGGTGCACCCGCACCCCCGCAGCATCGACTCCCCGCCCCAAACTGCATGTGGGGGGCTGGCATCGACACCCCCAAATGCCCCCGAATGCCCACGTTAAAGATCCAACAGCACGCTGGGCTCCGCTCGAACGCGCTTCCACAGGGTCCTGCCCTGCTGGTTCCCCGGCACACAAAGGCTCGGTGCTCCCGGAGGTGGAGAGGGAGGATTCATCCCGGTTTTTCCATGTTTCCAGCCCAAGGGAGTCCGGATCAGACCCTCAGGAGCACGGGGCGGTGGGAGAGGGGAGCTCCGGGATCTGGGCTCGGCTGGCGGGAGCCGCTTTGTTATCACCACTATTGTCTGTCCTTTGGGGAAGGAGGAAAAAAAAATGAAGAGAGGGGGAAAAAAAAGAAAAAAAAAAAAAAGAACGATTAAACCCAAAAGAATCGCTTTGGTTCTGTCTCCCCCTCGGTTCCTTTGTCTGCTCCCCCAGCCCTCCCCGCCTCGGCTGGGCTTCTACCGCTTCTTCTTCTGCTTGAGGGACTTCCTGCGCTTGAGGATCATCTCGTAGAGCTTGTCCATGCCCTCCGTCAGCCCCTCGCCGATGATGGCGCAGGCGGGCTGGATGTGGTAGGTGGTGGAAGGGGTCAGCTCGTGGAGGGCCAGCTGCTTCTCGATCTCGGCCACCGGCAGCGACTTGGGCAGGTCCTGCTTGTTGGCGATGACCAGCAGCGGGGTGCCCTGGTTCTCCGCGAACTTGGTCACCTTGTGCAGCTCCGTTTTGGCTTCCTCCAGCCGGTCCACGTCCACTGAGTCCACCACGTAGATGATGCCATCGGTGCAGCGGCTGTAGGACTTCCAGAGCGGGCGCAGCTTCTCCTGGCCGCCCACGTCCCAGAAGTGGCAGCTGATGCCCTTGGCCGTCCCGTTGCTGAGCCGGATCTTCTCCGTGTTGAAGCCGATGGTGGGCACGGTGTTGACGAACTCGTTGAACTTGAGGCGGTAGAGCACCGTGGTCTTGCCCGCCGAATCCAGGCCCAGCATGACGATGTGCAGGGACTGGAAGGCGGAGATGTTGGAGGAGATGTTCCCCATGGCCACGGCTCCCGGCCGCGCTCACAGCCCCGCGCCCATCCCCGCGCCGCCGGCCCGCAGCGGGGGCACGGCTCGGGGCGGCGGAGGGAGCCGGCGACAGGGATCGGGGATTTGGGAGCGGGGATATGGGATCGGGGATTTGGGATCGGGGATTTGGGATCGGGGATCGGGAACACGCAGCCCGGCTCCA
Organism: Irena cyanogastra; assembly: GCA_013397155.1. Lineage (NCBI taxonomy): Eukaryota > Metazoa > Chordata > Aves > Passeriformes > Irenidae > Irena > Irena cyanogastra. Next base: position 43,430 of record VWZV01010773.1, read on the forward strand.
CGCGGCGGCACCGCGCCGGGACTGCCGACCCTCGCCCCGCCCGGCAGGAGGAGGAGGAGGAGGAGGGAAAGGAGGAGGAGGAAGAGAAAGAGGAGGAGAGGAGGAGGAGAGGAGGAGGAGGGGCCGCGCCGCCGCCTTCCTCCCGCTCCGCCCCGCGTCCTGCCCGGATCGCTCCTGCCTGCACCGCCCTTGCCTGCGTTTCACCTGGCCCTGCCTGGCCTTCACCTGGCCCTGCCTGGGCTTCATCTGGCCCTGCCTGGGCTTCTGCTCCTCAGGGACCCGCGGGAGCGCCATTCCCCTGTGCTGGAGGCTTGGTTACCCTTATGTTTGTCATCGTGACCGACTGCAGCAAGCAGTAAAAAAACCCTTAAAAACAGTAACCAAGCCAATGGCTGCTCCATGCCTGGAAGTGTCCAGTGCCAGGTTGGACGGGGCTTGGAGCAATCTGGGACAGTGGAAGGTGTCCCTGCCCATGGCAGGAGATGGAGTTGGATATTTTTTCAGGTCCCTTCCAACCCAAACCATTCTGGGATTCTGGGATTACTCACTGCACATGAGACAGCAGGAGCTGCACCAGAAGCTGCTCAGGCACAGCTTTTCAGGGACACCTGGCACCAGTGAAGATTCGAGCTGGAAAGCAGCAGAGCCATGTGGAGCATCTGTGTCCCCTGCAGGTGTGACAGCGTCCCCAAGCAGAGGTGCCACGAGGGGAAAGCCTCACCTGTGCTGGACCCGGGGCAGGGCTGGCACTAATGTTGATGGCCGCTGTTAATGCCTTTTGGCTCTCATCTTTTGTAAGGGTTGTGAGTGCCCTCAAGCCCTGATAAAGCTCCTGAGGTCTCCACGGCTGGAGAGCTGAGCCATGGAACTTCTGTCCCAATTACTCACAGGAGGGACCTTCCAGATCTGCTTCCAGCTAAAGATCCAGTTCCATCCCCCTGCCACGGGCAGGGACACCTTCCACTACCCCAGGCTGCTCCAAGCCCCGTCCGACCTGACCTTGAACACTTCCAGGCAGCCACAGCTTTTCTGGGCAAAACCTGAGCCAGAGCTCTTGCTTTTATTCCAGCTCTCGCTCCCGAGCCAAAAAACAGCAGCAAGCTGGTTGCTACAATATTACCCACTGCCTCTTTTACAGCGTTTGTAAAATAAATATCGACTCTATGTGGCAGCTTAGCCAAAAGCCCCAGAGAAAGAAGTGCACTGCAGAAGACAGATACTGCTGTTAATTTAAGATGCTTTCACCCCTCAGTGTGCGGCGAGGATTTGTCGGGCTGGAGTGGGATCATTCCTCACACTCATATTTCATCCCGAGGAGGCTTTGCTTGGAGATGAGGCTCCCTATTAACACACGCTGTCATTAAAAATACAGGCGGCTTGCTTTTGCAGCCCTCAGAGGTGACACTGGGCACATCTTTGTGGAAATTGCCGTGCAGTGACAGTGGGAAAAGAGCAGGGAACTCTGTGCCCGGCATCGTGCAGGTGGGAGAAACACTCCTTGGCACGACTGAAGCGTTGTTGCTGATCCAAAGTCGAGGCACAGGCAGTGGATGGGCTTGAAAATGGAAATATTTTGTGCAGCAGGGCTGTCCTAGACTGATCTTTGAGCTGGTATGAGCTCAGCTTTACCACGCCAAAGAAATGAGGTTCCAAGAGCACGTGGAGAAAGCTGTAAGTGATCACCTGACTCCAGGACCCGGAGCATTAAAGAAGAATAAAAAAAGTGCCAGAAACAGAAGAATAGGGTCATATCTGTGAGCAGCAGATCCGGCTCTGGCACCACTCTCATCTCCTCTGCCTGAATCGCTCCAGCAAAAGCGTCCTTAAAGGCTGCATTCGGGATAATCCCAAAGCGAGGGCATCCCGGGCCGCTCCTGGAATTAGTGGCTGATCTGTGTGCAGTAGGGCTGGGATTTAGGAATTTACCTTCGGGCCGGGAGCCCATGCTACGGCCGGGAGTGCAGGAGACGATGTTTCAGCAGGCTAGCACTTCACAGGGAATTCCCCCTCTCCTTCCCTCCCTCTTCCTTCATCCCGCTGCTGGAGACAGCTTGGAGCCTCAAGAAAAGCCACACAGGCCACCAAAATTCCTTCCCCCGCCATCCAAAATCTAAAGGGGAGTCTTCCCTCCTGCGCACCCCTCCTTTATTCACGGAGGCTCTAAATAAAGGCCAGATTAGCTAGCCAGGCTGACCAAACCTGGGGATGTTCTCCAAAGCGGCCTCAGAGGAGACAATCCCGAGGGGATGGAGATAAACGGGAGCGTCGCAGCCGTGAATTATGCTGCGGCTAATGCCAGCTATCCATAAATAAGCTGGTAAAACCTCCGCGGAATATTAAGCGCAGAAATAACAGCGTTAATCGCAGCTGAGAGGAGTCTGCCAAGCCCATTCGGTGGCAAATTTAGGGAGAGGAAACCTCCCTAAATCTTTTCCGTAGACCCCCCCCTCGCCTCTCGCTGCTTTTTCCCCCCCATGACCGCCCTTCCCCTCCTATCAAGGTTAAGCAGCCAAGGTTAAAGACAGCATTAGCATCTAAATGTGTGTCTGAGGATGTGACAAAGGGACCGCTGCTGCTCCCCAACATCTCGCTCAGGCGGCGCGAAGACTGTCGCTGCCATAGTAACTGTTTTCAGACATGGCAATTATTTCTTCCCAGCTTTGCCCCATCCCATCTCCCTTCCCCCAGCTCATCCTGCGCTTCCAACTATCTTTTCTTCATTCTCTTTTTTTTTTTCCCCCTTTTTTCGGGGGGAAATACAAAGAGCCCCGGAGCTAAGGGAGGGATGCTCCCCGCGCTTCCACGGCCGCGCAGGGATTATCCCTAATAGTGACTTCTAATCTGCATCCAATTAGCCCTTCATCACCCGGGCAAAGCGAAACCTCGGAGCAGCAGCTTCTGCCGGAGCTTTTGCCAAATCTCGTGACCCGAGGAGGGGGAAGATCGATTTGCAGGGAGCATCCCAACTCTTGGAGCATGCAGGATCCTCTCTGCCTCGCCTGCTCCTTCCTTTGTAGCATCGCTCGTTCCGATCTGCTGCCTTTTGTTTCTGCGTTCAAGGCAGAGACACCAGCCCAAACAAAGCGGGGCTGCAATTAGGGCCGCCCCCATTCCCGGGGATCATTAATGGCACGCCCGGGATGCGGGAACAGCGCTGAGAGGCGGCACTTCTGTAAGAGCCGGTGGTGGGACAAGGGGTCCCAGCTGCTCTGGGGGGCTCCTGCCCTCTTCTCCCCGCCTTTCAGGGGTGAGCCCAAGGAGCTGCGTTCCCGGGGCAGCGTGAGCTGCGAGAGGCAGCAACGGGAATTACCGTGCAGGGAACGCGCATCCCAGTTTTTGAGCCCTGACGGAGGGGGAAAGACCGCGGGCAGGCTTTCGTCGTGGTCAGCATCCTCTCTTTCTTCCCTTCACCCACTCTTTGCCTTTGCAAGAATTTCCCACTCGCTGGATAACGAGGCCGAGTGCTGCAGGATCATTTAAGGGCTCAGGAGCCTGGGAGTCCCACGGGAGCCTGTGGGATATTAACTCTGAGGGAAAAGAGCATCGCGGGTGGAACGGGACTCCTTCCTCCCGGGAAAGGCGGCGTTGGAACCCGCGCGGTGGGTGACACAGCCGGGCTGCCCCGGAAAGGGTTCATGGGGGAGAGCACAGGAACGCAGGGGAACGAGGAGAGACAGACAGACGGACGCTACAGATTCAACACCAGGTGATCCCTCTGAGCGCTCCATTCACGCCCCTGCACGAGTTTCTCCCGTGGTTTCTGGGGCCAGCCGCCCGTGGGTGTTTTCCTGTGCTTTGTCTCACCTGCCAACCTTCAACCCCGCTCTGGGAGTGTCCCTCCACCCTTTCCCGCTCCTTCCCAGAGCTCCTGGGATAAACACCCAGGTCTGGTGGCTCAGAGGTGTCTCCAGGTGCTCCTGGGTGGATGGAGGATGGAAGGATGTGCAGAGGAGGGGCGATAAAAACGGCATCATAGTGGAGAAATTACTAAATCCACAGAGCTTCTAATGCACAAGTGGGGAATAATCCCTTCATCTGCAGCACAGCAGCAGCTCAGCTCATTTTCACGACCTCAGATGCCTCCTCGGGCCAAGCAAAGTCCTCTAAGGACCAGCTTGAAGCTGACTTTTACAGCCTGGGCCCCAGGAAACAGCGAAACAGCCACACCCCCAGGAGGAACAGCTCTTCTTCCAAACGAACTGGTGTCAAAAAAGCCTTCCCAAGGCAGCCCGAAATCCACGTAGCCCAGCAGCCGGGAGTGCAGGCAGCTGGAGGAGTACAGGACCAGGACAGGCACGTATTTGAAATTTTTTCTTTTGTTATTTTTTTAAAACTTCATGAATTCACACGCATGAGGAAGCTTTACAAGCTTTTACCCTTCTCAGCATCCTGGGGCAGAATGCCGTGGCTGGCTCACCGATTTTTGCTGGATGAAGAGGTGTGAAAACTGCCTGGAAATGTCCTCTGCAAACTCTCACAGGCCGAGAACAGCCTCGCAGTTAACCCGTGCCTGTGATATTCACCAAAACTTCTCCTTTCTCGTGCTTTCCTGTCACTGTAGCCCTAACTCTGCCCATCCCTTTTTCCCTGCCAAGCCATGAGATTGGGCAGGGGGAACAAACCACGTGCGTGACTGGAGCAGGCAGGGACAAAAGCAGCGAGCTCCCTGCCTTTGTTCCCGTGATTTGCCGGACTCAATTTGGCACTGCCACAATTGGCTGCTCCGGTGCTTGGAATAAAATCCTGCCGTGTGGAGAGTGAGGAAAGTAGGATTTCCTCCTGTGATCGTTTTAGGGTTTGGGGTGTGGGCAGCTTTTAGGGTTTATCTGCTGCATCTGGGACTCCATGCTCCCAAATTCCCTGCAAGTCAGAAGGGTGCCAAGGAATCAAAGAGTCATTTAGGCTGGGAAAGATTTGTAAGATCATTGAGTTGAACCATGACAGGTTGAAATTCCTCTCTGTGAGGGTGGGCAGGCCCTGGCACAGGTGCCCAGAGCAGCTGTGGCTGCCCCTGGATCCCTGGCAGTGCCCAAGACTGGGCTGGACAGGGCTTAGAGCAGCCTAGGATAGTGGAAGGTGTCCCTGCCCATGCAGAACAAGATGTTTTCTCAGGTCTCTTCTAACCCAAACCATTCTTAAAATCATCTTGTTCCACCCCCTGCCGCGGGCAGGGACACCTTCTACTGTCCCAGGCTGCTCCAAGTCCTGTCCAACCTGGCCTCCCTCATTCCTGTCCTGAATAATTCTGGATAATAATTGCCCCCTCCTACTGTGGCAAAATCCCTGACCAAAGCAGCCTTGCCTGGGGAAGGAGTCAGCCACGGACATTTCACCCAATAATTTTTCTGTGGCACTCTGTCCCAAGCCAAAAAAAAAAAAAAAATAAAAGAAGGAAAGTGGATTATCCCTGCTGCCAGTGATAAGCAGAGGAGACTTAGAAAAACCCTCAATTTCCCAGCACCCATTCCCAGGGCAGTAAATTATGGAGCCATGGAGATTTAGGGCTCATGAATCACCCGGGGCTTGCCAAGCATCTCAAATTGCCTCCTCGGGTGATTTGCACCACAAATTTCTGCTTAGCCCCCCAGAACGTCGGAGCACTTTATTTTCTGCCTGTCCTCTTTTTATTTTTATTTCTTGGCTGGTGGGTTGGGATTTTTTTCTGCCTTAAAGGAGCTGCTCCGTGGACAGAGGGGGGAATCCAGCTCTGTGCTCTTGAGCAGGTGCAGGGTTGTTTGCAGCCACTTTGCTCAGCGCCCAGAGAAGCTGGAGCTGCCCCTGGATCCCTGGAAGTGTCCAGGGCCAGGTTGGACATTGAGGCTTGGAGCAGCCTGGGACAGTGGAAGGTGCTCCTGCTCCTGGCTGCACATCCCTGTCTGCTGGGCAGGGAAGGGACCTGAGCTAACAGCTGCCCTCTTTTGGCCTTTTGTGTCAGGAAGTTTCTCTGGCTGGATGCACAAGTGGATTAAGAGCTGGGGCAGGAATTTCTTCAAGCATCCTGCACTTCACCACCCGAGGTCAGCTGAGCTCCAGGGGCTGGCCTGGATAACCCACCCTGGGGCAAACTGCTCCAAGGGCACAGCTGCAGGTTGTTTTTCCCAAGGGACATTCCCAAGGAGGGGGACAGGCCCGGCTTGTGCTCCCTGGCCAGGGAAGGGTTTGAAAATCAGTCAATCCCTCCTGGCAATCCATGTCTCCCTGGAATGAAGTCTCCGTTGGAATGTCCCCCACGTGGCCACCTGTGTGACCGTCACACCATCAGGGGGTGTCTCCTGTGTCCACAAATGGCCACCAAGGGGACTTTGATGCCAAACAAATTCCCTGTGGCACAGTACTTGGCAGCGGAGTTAAAACCAGCCCCAGGGGCTCAGGGCCGAAATCTGCCCACAGAGACATTGGCAAATGCGGGTCACATTTGCCTCCCTCCTGCTTTTGAGGACACCAAAGCCAAAAAAACTAAAAGCAGTGGCGTTTAATCAGCCGCGGGAGGCTCGGCGAGGCAGGCAAAAGCTGTTTTCTGGGGCCACCTGGTGATGGCCCAGGGACAAGCCGTGCTTTGGGATTTCAGGAGCCCAAAGAAGCCCCTCACACCTGGCACCTCTGAGGTCTGCCAAAGCACTGGCCCTTCTCTTCTCTTCCCATCCGAATTTGAGCCTAATCCGAGTTTACATCATTGCCTGGGACCCCGTGTGTTTCCACACTCTCCCCATTTCCTGGGCGCGTTGGCTTCTGGCTGCCTTTATTCCTATTTTCAGTCAGCAAAAAGGAGCAGAATAAACAGAATAAATAACACAGAGCGATGTGAGCTGACCGTGGGGAGGGGTTTGTTGGCTGCTGCGAGAGGAAGTTTAATTAGCCAGTGGGGTAGCCACAAGCAGGGCGTGAATGAGGAATTTAATGGAACCAGAGCGGTGTGGCTTGGAGAACACCTTGAAGCCCATCCCGTCCCACCCCCTGGGTGCTGTGGGAGCACAAGGGGGGTTTCCATCTGCAGAGCCCGGCTTTTAAAGGGTGAGGGCAAAAAAATCCAATGCCATGTGGACCACAGAGTTCCCCGCGACTTCTGGAATTGCGCCTCGGCAGGACTCCTGTTCTTTGGCTGCCGTGTCGCTAGAGGGAAGCGTTGGACTGTTGGATGGAGCTGAGCCCGCCGTGTCCCCGCTGTCCCCGCCCGGGTGGTGGCACCCCCGGCTCGCTGGGACACGGCCAGCCTCAAAGGTCCCCACCTCCGTGCACTTTCCCGGCTCATTTTAGGGGTCAATCCTGGATCAGATCCCCTTAAAAATCTTTATAAATATCGGAACGATGGAACACCCATCCCTGGAAGTGTCCAAGGCCAGGTGGGACAAGGCTGTCTCACTCGGGAGAGTGAAAGGTGTCCCTGCCCATGAAGTGAGTGGATTTTAAGGTCCTTTCCCACCTCAGCCAGGCTGGAATTCTGTGGTTCCTGCGTGGCTCCCATCACTCCAGGGTGGTTCAGCAGCGGGAGCAGCATCCCTGTGTCCCAGGCTGCTGCTCCTCCTGCAGCTTCAGACTCATTCCCAGCACGTCCCTGATTCCAGGTGGTCAAAAATAGCTGAACTATTCCCCAGGCTGCCACATCCCTGGACACCAAGCCAAATCTGGGAGACAAGACACAGAAAAAAAAAAAACCCAAAGATTAAAAAAAAAAAAAAATTAAAAATTTACGAATTTATTTTATGAAATTATGAAACGATACCTTAAATAAACCCTGCTTCTCCTCTTATGCATTCAGGTCTGGTGTAAGTTTTCCTGTCGACTGGGGATGCATAAGAAGCAATTTAAATTGAGGAAATTAATTAATTAGTGTCAGGCACATGGAGCCCATTCACCAAATGGGAAGGCTCAAGGGAATTTAGACTTGTCTCAGGCTTTTTTTTTTTTTCTGTCTCTCTCTTTGAAAAGATGAATATTTCTTAGAGGTTTGTTATCAGCCAGCAATCTGTGGGAATAAAGCAAGAAGCCAGGTCTTCTGAGAGACAGACAGTGTCACCACTATTTCTGTCTGCATTTCCTGAGATATTTTAAATTATTCTGTTGAAGCCCTGGGGGAGGCGATTAATTGTTAATTTTGGCTTTCCTTGTAAAAAAAAAAAAAAATTAGGCTTGTAGAGCTAGTTGCAGATTTGAGAGGTAAGAACCTTGAATAGAGAATATTCCTCCATGATTTTTAAGGAACTGAGCCAGGGTCTTGGGGTATTTGAGTTTGCCAGTGCTGCTGGCCTTGGAGGAGGGTGGAGGATGGCATTTTCAGGATGGTTTGGTCAGGAATTTGCACTGAAGGAGGACATAAACCAGTCCACGGGGATTTTTTTTTTTTGGTTAGACTGAAAAAAAAAATCATCGCTCTCTTGTTAAATAAAGCAAAAATTCTGGTGTGAACCACGCCTGTAACCAGGTAGGGCCCCAGGAACAACCTGGTCCAGTGGAAGGTGTCTCTGCTCGTGGCAGGAGTGGAGTGGGATGAGCTTTAAGGTTCTTCCCAACCCATTCTGGGATTCCATGAGCTTGCCCAGAGCCATTGCCACCTGCAGGAGGTTTATTGACTAGAGAGGAGAGGTTTTGGTGATCAGGAGGGATGCTGAGGTGCCCGCCAGGAGCCAATCCTCATTTTCCAGGCTCTCACCTCACCTGACAAATTTAACAGGGCTCAGCACAGATAATTGGAAGTGGCTGCTCTTTCCTAATGAAGCTTTACACGGGTGACAAAAGCCATTTTACACCTGTTCTGCACTGCTCCACCTGGCAGCCAGAGAAATCCCTGTGGCACAGGGTGCCCAGAGGAGCTGTGGCTGCCCCTGGATCCCTGGAAATGTCCCAAGCCAGGTTGGACAGGGCTTGGAGCAACCTGGGATAGTGGAAGGTGTCCCTGCCATGGCAGGGCTTTGGGACCAGATGTTTTTTCAGGTCCCTTCCAACCCAAACCATTCTGGGATTTATGATCTCCCAAGAATTGCTTCTCCAACCATTTTCAGCTTCCCTGGAGGCCAGAGCACGTTTCAACATTCACCAACTCCTTCCACGAGGAGCTGCACCCTGGGGGAGCCAACTCCTCTTGCCTGAGCTGGGCTTTGCCCCTGCCAGCTCCGTTGGAATCCTCCTTGAGAACATCCAGTCTGTCTGGAGGAGGGAACACCTTCCCCTGGGGAGCAGACCCAAAATCCCAGCCCTCTGGACACACCCAGTTCGCCTGGAGAGGAGGAGCTGGGAGCCCAGGGAAGCTGGGAACTCCTGAGCCATTTCCAGCTACCGCAGCAGGAAGGAAAGGCAGCGCTCTCCCAGGAATTTGGGTTGTCTCCAAACTTCAGGGATGTGAATATACATCGAGTTTTACCCAAATACTCAGCAGGGCCCGGCGTGTGTGTGGTCTGGCATCTGCTGCTCTGGAAATGGGAGCACTTCCCACGTGGATCAGGGGAAAACGGGATGTTTGGGATATCCCCCCCATGTCCTGCTGAGATCCAAGCCCTCCCTGTGGACAGCTGGCCCTGTCACCAGTGCTGCTGCAGCGCAGGATGTCCCCAACACCCCCCAGGTGACCTTGGAGGCAGCACCTCATGGGATCCAGCATTCCAGCTGATCCCTGCAGGCAGCAAGGGCACTGGGGAAAGACTAGTGCATCCCCCAGGGCATCATCCAGCACCTGGAAGAGTTCTCCTCCCTGGAAAGGGACACACCAGCCATGCAAGCTGAAAAAAAATCTACTCTAGGAGTTTGGATTTTTTTTTTTTTAATTTTGTCAAAAGAGATAAATGTCCCAGCTTGTGCAGCAGGGAGAGATGGAAACGGCTTGACCTCCCTCATTAGCATCACTTTAGACTAGAGCAAAGAAGCTGGGAAAAGGAGTCTGGCGATTTGTTCTCCTTTAAAAATGTCCCTGTCATCACGCTCCATTATTTATACCAGCAGCACTGCTGGCACCGAGCCTGGGCTGGGAAGAAAAATAATACAGAGACATCCTGCACTCCCCGCTGCTCTCCCTGCCTCCCCTCTGAAGGAGACACGGATCTGCCTCAGGTTCTGAGGCCACAGCCCCGCCTGGGACCCTCCCAGAGCTGTCCCAGCATTTGATGTGACACCCATCAAACGAGTTGGTGACCTTGGGGACTCTCTGCCTGCTGCTAGAGGACACATCATGGGCACATTGGGCTTGCACAGGATTTATGGGATGACACGGGAAAGGGTTGGCTGGGTCTGGGGCATGGAGCTGCAGCAGCCTCAGGACTTGGGGCAGCTCCTTCCTCCTGAGATGTCCCCGTCAGCCTCACCTCTTCCCAGGCTGATGTTTGCAAAATCATGACTTGGGGGCTTGCTGGGTTTAAAATTTGCTTCTGTGACTTTGCCTTTGGCTTCTGTTCGGGTAACAGGGTCAGGCACTGCTGCTTAACCCCAAAGCTGCTCCACCTCAGCAGCTCCACATTTTCTGAGGGTTTGACTCTAGGGCTTGGAGCTTCTCCCCACGAATTTCACCCACCAACTGTTTTTAATGGCTAGGCAAAACTAAGGACAGATGCTTCAAGCTTTTATGCAAAAGACAAAAATCCTCATTTTTTGCACCTTTTTTAGCAAGAGGGAACACTCCACCCTTTTCCCCCCTGACTCTGCCTTCACTTCTCACCCCTGCTCTGAGTCTTTCTGCTGTTAATTCCCATCGATCTCAGACCATTTTCAGACCTTTGACAAATTCTGTCTGCTCGTCCCATGTGCAAAACCCCAGCTCTGACTTTCTGTAGAGGTCACCAGGAACGCAAGACCTGATAGTTTTCCTCCTGAACTTTCTCAGCCCTCCAGAGCCAGCAGTGACTCAGCTGCTGCAATCCGGAAATAACAGGGAATGGCAGGAACACCCACGGGGAAATACCCAAAGAATCGAGTTTCTCTTTAAAAACACTTTTACTGTGTGTGACCTGCTCGCCGGCACCAATGACTGTCACCCAGCCAAGTGCTGGGCTGCGTTCCCTTGTTTCCAAAGCATTAAAACAAAAATTACCTTGTCAGCTGTCCTGGCTGGGATTTGGGATTCTGCAGAGGTTTCCAAAAGCTTGGATCTCTGGTGCCTTTGCACTGAAATAGACTCACAGAATCCCAGAATAGTTTAGGTTGGAAGGGACCTTCAAAACCATCTTGTTCCACATGGGCAGGGACACCTTCCACTGTCCCAGGCTGCTCCAAGCCCCAATGTCCAACCTGTCCTGGGACACTTCCAGGGATCCAGGGGCAGCCACAGCTGCTCTGGGCACCCTGTGCCAGGGCCTGCCCACCCTGCCAGGGAACAATTCCTTCCCAATATCCCATCCATCCTTGTTCTCTGGCAGTGGGAAGCCATTCCCTGTGTCCTGTCCCTCCATCCTTGTCCCCAGTTCCTCTCCAGCTCTCCTGGAGCCCCTTTAGGCTCTGGGAGGGGCTCTGAGCTCTGTTGATTTTAACCCTTTGGAGATGGAGAGTTGGGTTTGCCGGAGGTTTGGGGAAGCTGTGGGATAAGATGAGATAATTTGGGACCAGCCTCCACCCTCACCTCCCCCCAGAGAAGCTGTGGGTGGATTTGCAAAGGAAAAGCACAGCCTGGTGAACTCAGCTGTATTCCTTTGGGATAGCACACTTGGAGAGAAAGGAGAACTGTGCCTGCATCCCAGCTTTTCCCAGGGAAGCCAGTACAGCCTGATTACAGCCATGTCCTTTGTCCCCTGAGGATCAGCCACGTCCTCTCCATTTGCTGCTCTCCACATTAATTTCAAACCTTCCGGGATTCGTGCTTTTTCTACATCTTCCATGGGATGTGGGAAGGGCTTGTGCCCAAAAGGTGCAGCGACCTCCAGGGTCCTGCAGAAATCAGGAGCTGGGCAGGGCAAGGACAAAGCCTTCCTGGGAAGGAGCCTGGGGAGGATTGGCTGTGCTGGGAGTGCTGCCACCACCTTCCTGTCTCTGCTCCTGTGAAATGCTGAGGATCCACGTAAAACTTCCAGAATTCTGCTGTTGGAGACTATCTCTGCCTCAGCACAATTTAATATCAGAGCACTTGACCGTGCAGCCTCTTAATGTTCTTTTTTGCTGTTCTTTTTTTTTTTTTTTCTTTTTTTACAGCAGGGAGACTCCGTAAAGCTGATGGCAAAATTGCCTCTGCTGCTGGCAATCAGGCTGCAAAACAAATTGTTATATAAAGAGAGGGGAATGGTAATGGAGCTGCCTTTTTTTTCATGTTTGTTATTGAAGCAGTCTGCAGTGCTTTGCAGGGATGAGAGATATCCATCAGAGAACAGGCACATCTGCATTTCCTGGGAACACAGGAGGCACACTGGAGCTGAGCATGGTGTTTGGGGGGGAAAATACCAGCCTCATCCTCACCCTGCACCCTGGATGTGCAGTGGGAGAGAGTCTCATCATTTCCCAGTTGTGCCTCCTTGGTGTCTCTCACAGGACCTTCCCCTGTCCCCTCACCTTTGCAAGGTGAGAATTTCATCTGAGATGCTGATCGTCTGCGCTCCTCTCCTCACCACCTTCCCTCTTTGAACTAAATTATCTTGTCTACCTGCATGGTGTCATTAAAAATTAACCCTCCTCTGGTTTTGACCAGGAGCAGGGAAGGCTGGAGCTGCTCATCACAGCCAGCTCCAGCTTTTCTCCCCACCCTGCTTTGGAATTGAGATATCAAGAGACAAGTTCAATTACTTCAAGGCGAGATCAGACTTCTCCACTGTAATGAGTATCAGTGGGATTTAGGCTGGTTTTTTTAAATGCTATCACTCCCATCCATATGAAAACAGGATCCTGTAGTGCCTGCCTGCCCCAGAGGGACGAGCTCCTTTCCACAGCTCAAGAAGGAGTGGAAGAAGTGGAAGGAGTGGGTTTGCAGCATTTTTCTCCAAAGGCTTTGCCCCAAAGACATCATTTCTCAATCCAGCCTTGCCCTGACCTTTCAGGAGGTGGCCAGTCCCTTCCCCTTGGTGTGCCACCACATTATTCCCACCACAACATCCTCACTCCAGGGCTTCCCTGAGTACCTGCAGCACCTTCTGTCATACAAAGCTCTCTCAGGAGCTGGTGGGATGAATTTTTGCCCCTGGCCTGCAGCACTTGGCCGTGAGGGTTATTGCTGGAGGCCTGTGCAAAAAAAAGCTGAGCTTGAGGGTGGCTCACAGCTGCCTTGTTAGGGTGGATATTGCTTTTCACCTGAAATCAGAGCTGCTTTATTGGCTTGGTGATGCCTGGCTCCCAGGCAGCCAGGCTTTAATGCATACTAATGAACAAAACAAGTGTTTTCCCCCAGAAGTGTCACATGTTTCCCCAGACTTTCCCGCAGCTCAGCCCAAGAGATAACATCAAAGTGGAACAATTTAATGAACCTGCTCCGTTACAGTGTAGAGCATAATTTACTGGCTGCTATGCAGGGAAAGAAACCCTCACTGCTGGTGAGGCTTTCCAGTCTATTCCTCTGATTTTAATAAGTTACAACTTATCTTGTGCCATTTGGGGGAAGAATGTGAGAGATGGAATGATAAAACTGTGATTCATCCCACGCTGGGAAGTTTATTTAAAAAACAAAACCAACCAAAAAAAAAAAAAAAAAACCAAAACCAAAAAAAAACCTAAAAAACAAACCAAAAATAAAAAACCCAGCAAAACCCTGACCTTTCAGCTACGTTTGTGAAGAGAAAGGAAAAAACAATTCTGTTTTAAGAGATTCCTTCTATGCCAGACAGAAGGGCTCCAACCCAGTGTGTTATGAGGAAGCAGAGATACCTGTGCACCTCCCAGCCCCTCTCCACCCGATGTCCCTGGCCTCTCCTCCCAGGAAAAACTACCAATAGGACAAGGAGAAATGGCCTCAAGCTGCACCAGGGAAGGTTCAGGTTGGATATCAGGAAGAATTTCTTCACTGAAGGAGCAGTCAGGCTTTGGGGTGGTGCTGGAGTCACCATCCCTGGAATGTCCAAAAAATGAACAGATGTGGCCACGTGATTCAGAGGGCATTGGTTAAAGGTTGGATGTGACAATCCGGGAGGCTTTTTGAGCATTAACCATCCCATTATTCCATAGCACTGTGTCCTGGGAGGCCACCAGCCCTTATCCCTGCTGCGCTGGAGGAGAGGGACTAAAGGACAGGGCAGGACAGCCCTGGCTGCTGCTCAGCCACCAAAACTGCTGCTGTTTCAAGATAACAAACATTTGTCCACGGCACATCCCTCCCAGGGTGAGGTCCCACTGCTGGAACAGCCTCACTCCAAGAGGACTTTAGTCTTCTTTTGAGTCTTTAGTGGGAAGATGGCTTGTCCGCAGGACAACTGTCCTCCTGGGCTGGTTGATGGTGCCAGGGAACAGAATAATCCTCCCATTATCCAGGAGGAGGCCATCAGAGAACTGCTGAGCTGCTTGGATGTTCATAAATCTATGGGACCAGATGGGATCCATCCCAGGCTGATGAGGGAGCTGGCAGATGAGCTTGCAAAGCTGCTCTCCATCATTTACCAGCAATCCTGGCTCACTGGTGAGGTTCCAGAGGACTGGAAGCTGGCCAATGTGACACCCAGTCACAACCAGGGTGGGAAGGAGGATCCTGGTAATTACAGGCCAGTCAGTGTGACCTCAGCACACTGGTGAGGTAATGGAACAGTTTACACTGAGTGTCATCACACAGCATTTACAGGATGGCCAGGGTACCAGGCCCAGCCTGCAGGAGTTCAGGAGGGACAGGTCATGTCTGACCAACCTGGTCTCCTTTTATGACCAGGTGACCTGCCTGGTGGATGCAGGAAAGGCTGTGGATGTTGTGTATCTGGACTCCAGCAAGGCCTTTGACACTGTCTCCCCCAGCACACTCCTGGAAAAGCCGCAGTCCCGGCTGGGACAGGAGCACTCTTTGCTGGGTTCAGAACTGGCTGGATGGCCAGCCCAGAGAGTGGTGGTGAATGGTGCTGGATCCANGCAACGAGGCTGGTGAGGGGTCTGGAACACAAACACTGTGAGGAATGACTGAGGGAGCTGGGGGTGTTTAGCCTGGAGAAAGGAGGAGACTAAGGGGTGACCTCATCACTCTCTACAACTTCCTGAAAGGTGGCTGTGCTCAGGTGGGGTAGGGCTCTTTCTCCAAGCAGCACTGATAGACCAAGAGGACAGAGTCTCAAGCTGCATCAAGGGAAGTATAGGTTGGATATTAGGAAAAAGTTTTTTACAGAAAGGGTGATCAAGTACTGGAATGGTCTGCCCGGGGAGGTGGTGGAGTCACCATCCCTGGATGTGTTTAAAAAAAGCCTGGATGTGGCACTGGGTGCCATGGATTAGTTGAGGGGTTAGGGCACGGGTTGGACTCGATGATCTCGAAGGTCTCTTCCAACCTTGTGATTCTGTGACACCTGGCTTTGGAACCAGCAAGAGCTGAAAAGCCCCAAATGCAGCAGCCCAGCTCCCAGCCCTGCACAAGCAAAGCCTCCCAGAGCGGAGAGGAAGGCTTTAATTACAGCGGTTCCCATGGCAACCTCCCCAATCAAATGGCCGAGCACAAGGGCTCTCTCCTCTCCTCTCCACCTTGCTCTCGTTTGCCTCTGGAACAATGAGGCCAGGATGAGAGCCCAGCTGTGTTGCACAGCTCTGGGCAGACCCAGGAGGAGTGGGAGCCTGCCTCCCTCAGCACTGAGCCTGAGGGGGCCAAGGAGCCTGGCCTGGATTCCCACTGCAATTTCTGGTCACCTGCCTGCCCCAGAAACCCTTCCAGGGGCTCTCGGTGAAGCCAGGAAAGGCATTTTCCTCATGGGGTCATGGAATGGTTTTGATTGGAAGGAACCTTAAAGCTCATCCTGTTCTAGCCCCTGCCATGGGCAGGGACACCTTCCACTGTCCCAGGCTGCTCCAAGCCCCAGTGTCCAACCTGGCCTTGGGCACTGCCAGGGATCCAGGGGCAGCCACAGCTGCTCTGGGCACCCTGTGCCAGGGCCTGCCCACCCTGCCAGGGAACAATTCCTAATTCCCAATATCCCATCCATCCCTGTTCTCTGGCAGTGGGAAGCCATTCCCTGTGTCCTGTCCCTCCATCCTTGTCCCCAGTCCCTCTCCAGCTCTCCTGGAGCCCCTTTAGGCCCTGGAAGGGGCTCTGAGGTCCCCTTGGAGCCTTCTCCTCTCCAGGTGAGCACCCCCAGCTCTCCCAGCCTATCCCCATTGGAGAGATAAAACAAGCAAATAACAAAAGCCAGGCCCTAAAAAGCCAGGCCTTCATCTCTGCCTCTCCCTGGGGAAATGTTTCCTGTTTTCTGGGATTTTGCTCACCCTTTCTGCCAGGTTTAGGAGGAGTTGGGTGCCTGTGTTTCCTTGTCCTGCTCTCACCGAGCTGCTGGGATCCATTGTTGGTCAGAGGGGCCCTCATGTGCTTCTGGTTTCTGTTTCTTGAGAAGGAGCGTGGCTTTGGAGGGGGAGGGCACAGACACAGGTTTATAAGGAAGCCAGCCTTCCATCTAGTATGGGGAAAACCAGGAAGCCTCATCTCTCCCTCGCTCCATCCAAAGGACTCACAGCTCCTGAGATGACATTTTAGAGCACGAGGGGAGGAGGAGGAGGAGGAAGTCATCGAGGTGGTGTCCAACCCAAGGCATTGTTCTCTTTTCTTGGGGGCCATGCAAACAGCAAAACATTAATATTTGCTTTCCCATTTCCCTCTGGGCCCCATTGTTGGAGGGCTTGGCCCGCAGGCAGCTTTGCAGCTCACCTCTGTTGGCTCCGGGCGCCTGTGGCGGGCCTGTCCCTTCCTCCAGCGCCTGGCGGGAAGGAAAGGCCGATCCCTCCGGCTGAGGAGGAGACTCATTGTCCCTCTCGCTGCCCTGCCAGAGCAGCTGCTCCTCTTGGATCCTGGAGCTGTGTGTTTTCTTGTTCAGCAGCTCAGCACGGCTGAAAAGGCGGGCCTGGCCCGAGCACGTTCCAAATCAAATGGTCGGCTTGCTGTGAGGCGCAGCCCGAGGCTCGGAGTGGGAAGGGATCCAGGGACAGACCGGGTCGAAAAATCCCACTTGGCTTCTTGCTTCATGGTTTCTGACAGCTAACCCCCCATTTTTAGCAGTGACTGTGTGAACTCATCGTGCTCGGCCTCTTCTTGTTCTGCTTGCCTTGAAACAAGCTCAACTCAAACCAGATTTTTGTGTATCCCAAAAAAAAAAAAAATTCCAAGGATCTTTTTGATGTGTTCAGGATGTCAGGAAGAGGTAGTGATTCCTCCTCTTTTCTTTAAACTCTGCCAGCCCCGCTCTTTGCAGGTGGTGGGATCTTCAGCAGGGAGATGTGCAGGGCTGTCCCTCAGCTGTGGTTTCTGCCCCAAAGCCAGCAAGCTGGTGGCTTTTACCACTTGTTGCATACAGGTAGAGATAGCATAGAAGAAAGGCTTTATAAAATATGGTTTAGGCCCTGCTACTCTAGCTAAGCTAGCAGTTAGCTTGTAACTTCCCATGTGAAAAATCGTAAGAATGAAAGCAGTGAGCACAAGAAGCTATTCTGGTAAGAGAACCATTTGCACCTGTAATAAACAAGAAACCTGCCCCATGGGAATCAGTGAACAAAATATGTAAACTAACCAAAAATAGAGAGATTTGACAGACACACACCCTGGCCATTTACAGACCAATAAACTGAGTGTCAGTGTACTGTTAGCCAGTTAAGTCTAACACAGTGCCTTCTGAGATTTCCTATAAATATGAGCTTTGTGAATAAAGAATTGGCTTTTCCTGCATGAAGAAGCTGAGTCCCGGATGCTTTATTGCAACATACCACTTATTAAGAGTTGCACTCCATCTGACTCGGTTTTTATTCTCACTCCATAGAGCAAAGCCATGGCATGAGATCTGCATCTTGCTGAGCCCCCCAAGCACCTTTGCTGCCCCAAAAAGCAAGAATTTTCCCTTCATGGAGGCAGGGAAAGCAGAGAGGCCTCTCCTGCCCAAACTCACCATCACATCTTTGTTCACGGCATGATTTAACAACCACGATTACAAGATTTGATTGATCCTGCATCCAGGAAAGGCCCTTGCTGGCATTTCTCACCCTCTGGAAGGGAGGGGAGTTTCCCTCCTTCCCCTCACCCAGGCCCATGGCATCTGTTAAGGATTTTTAAGCAATAAAAAGCCTCTTTGGAATTATTATTCTGTGTCACTCCCTCAGTGCACAGCTTCCATTTCTCCTTAGTCCAGCCATGAGGTTTCTGCATCAGCCACAGACCCAATCCCATCAGGATTTTAAACCTGGCACTGTGGGACTAAGGCACGGGAGCACAAGGGGGACAAGGAAGAGAAAATTTGGGTTTAAGGGCAGAAGGATGATGCTTTTTGCTCTGTTTTCTCCACGTGTGCTGCGTGCCCAGGCTGGATCCAGGATCCAGAGTGACCCAACCCCAGCAGAAAAAGCAGCAGCTCCAAGCCCTCCATCCTGGGTGGGTGTGAATGGCCCTGGAAGGTGGGTTTGGAGACCTGGACCAAAGGGCAGGTGGCACCTGTGGCATCTTTACCTCCTGCTCGTGCTCAGTACCAAAACTGGGAATTGTGCCTTGAGAGACAGGGGGGATCACGGCAGAAAGATGGGAAGGGAGGAGAAGGATGGGAAGACAGCAGAGGGTGGGAATGTGTCAGCAGGGAGACACTGCTCCTTGTGCCCCACCTCAGGTTCCCAGCCTGCCCCAAACACTCACAGCAGGCTCCATGCCCAGGTGAGTTAATTGGGATGTAGTCCTATTAAGGCAGGACAGGCCCCAGCCCATTCACAGCACCTCTGTTAATTAAGACCAGCTCTAAGCCTCTTCAAACAAGGTGCCTGGCAAGCTGGGGAAGGAGCCAGGCCACTGGTTTGCTTTTGATGTGCAGCATCCAGGGCTCACTGGGAACCAGTGTCAGCAGCAACCCAGGGCAGAGAGGTTTCCCCACTGCAGAGTGAGCCACACTGTATGCTGGGCTTACAAAATCAGGGAATTATGGAATGGCCTGGGTGGAAGGGGACATTAAAGCCCATCTCATTCCACCCCCCTGCCATGGGCAGGGACACCTTCCACTATCTCAGGCTGCTCCAAGCCCCAATGTCCAACCTGGCCTTGGACACTTCCAGGGATGGGGCAGCCACAGCTGCTCTGGGCTGCTGAAATGAAGGAGAAGCAAAGACATCCCTCCTGAAGGGACTTACAGGAGGTCTGGCAGCCCAAATTTACTGCAGGCATCATGCAGCTCGTTAGTTTTCATTAAATGCAGCTCCTGGAGCCAAGTGGGAATCACAGCTTTTGTTAAAGGAGCTGTCGGAGTCTCACACAAGAGGCAGAAAGCAGAGAGAGCTCAGAGCTGGAACAGAAAGCAAATAAAACTCCAATATTTTGGCTTTGTAATGAATATAATTAATTATGCTGGAGCTCTTTGCATAATTCCGCAGTTGTCTGAGAGAGTTTGCCAGAGCAAGTAGTTCTGACACGCTGCACACAGAAACTGCCCTTTTGACTCCACGAGGATATTGAAGATGTTCTGGTAAATATTTACATTTTTTAATCTCCAGTGCTAATCAGAGCTGAGATTATTGTAGTCACAAGAGTTTATTAAAATAAACTCTGCCCTGATTACTTGCTTTCTACATCTGCTGGGGTTTTTTACCACCCCCCCCCACCACCAACTGTCCAGATGCCAAGGAAGCTGGGATTTTATTGGGGTTAGATTTGTTGGAATACTGCAGTTTCTGTAGTAGTTTGAAAGGGTTTGGTCCCCAGAGGCAGATGTTATTCCAAAATTAGATGTTACCCAAATCTTTCTTGATGCTGAAATTACAGAAAGATGGGGAATCTTGGAGTAGAAATTATTCTACAGGGCTTTTTCTTCCTTGAAGCTGCTGTTTATTGGGAAAAGTTGATTTTATCACAAGGAGGGGGCAATGTGAGTTCTCATGGCATGGTCTCAGCCCATATTCAAGGTCAAGCTTCTCCTGCAGCCCCTGGAAGGGCTCCTTTGGCCCCATTCCATGGAACTTGCCTGGGTTATCACCATTCATGCATCATCTCACCACAGAGCCCTGGGGCTGTCCCATAAATGCTCCCAGGCCAAATTCAACGCTCCGAGTGTGCAGTGGGAAGGATTTGCATCCCTGAGCTGGGAAGACCCCACGCTGATGGATCCCTGCTCTTCCCCAGTCCTTGCAAACCTGCCTGGCTGTGCTGCAGGGGCGCTGGGATGCTCTTAGCAGGGCTTCACCTGGGATCCAGCAGGAGCCTGGGCCGTGTCTGGGAAACCTCTTCCCCAAGGGAAAGGGTTCAGTGATTTTTTCCTGCTTCAGCTAGCTAAGAAAACCTCCTAACTAAAAAGCAAAGGGGAGTTCTCTCCTGCTGCCCATGCTGCAGACAGCCCAGTGCCTGAGAAGGAAAGCTGAAGCTCTTATCTCTGTTTTTGAACACAGCCATGCCACCCCTTCTCCTCCTCCCCCTGCCCCCTTCCCTCTCAGATCTGGTTTAAAGGTGCAAAACTTATTTCTGGGCTAAACAGACGAATGGGGATACAATTCAGCACCATAAAGTCACCCCAGGACACTGGCTTTGCAAGTTGAAAATTAAGCCCAGTCTGGGTCTGTGCTGCAGACTGCCTTGGACTGGTGCCTGGGATTTATGGGGTGGTTTGTCCAACCAGGAGCCACAAAGGGTCGGGGAAAAGACCATTTTAAAAGCAAGCAGGGCTCTGTAAATGCCCCCTGAAGCCTTGGATTTCTTGCAACAGCCGTCCTTGCTGCCAGGGCTCGTTCTGCCCCTTGCACAGCAAGATTTGTGAGAGGGGAAAAGCAAAGGCTGCATGTCCTGAGCTGGTAAAACCAAGGACAAATAATTGCAGAGCAGAGCAGTCAGTGAGGACAGAATAAATGAGCTATTTGAAAATCACAGCAGGGCTCAGCACTGCAGCTCCGAGCCACTGCCTGTGCCCCAGAGTCAGGGAGCTCTGGGATCTCTCCTGCCTTCAGGTGTCTCTGGGTTTTTGCTCTTTAATATCAGCCCTGCAAAGTTTGCAGCTTCTCCTGGCACATTCTTTCAGTGCTGCTGAGTTCAGACTCTGGGCAGAGATGAGAAGCTCTCAGATCATCCTTAAGGGGAAGGAAAAGCATCACACTTGGTTTGACATGACTTCTCACTGGGGATGGGCCCATTAGAAATTGGGGCAGTGCCACCAAGTGAGCTTCTGGTTGAACCCTCAAACAAGCTGGGGAGGGAAAACATCACCTCAGGGAAAAAAAAAAACAACCCAAAAAACAAAAAACCAGGAAAAACTCCTACATTTCAGTTTTCTGTGTGAAAGAAACAAATTGCTGCTGTCATCCCTCCCCCCCTGGCAGTGCCAGGCTGTCTTGTAGCGAAGGCTCACCCATCTTTTCAAGTCTGTCAGATAATTTTGACCTTGCTGCAGATCAGCCTGGGTCTTTGGGGCTGTCACCAGACAGGGTGAGGAAGGAGGAGAGGGAAGAACATTCGGTTCAGTGCCGTGGGAATGAGGCAGTGTGAAAAACAGGGAGCAATCCGTGCACAGATGGAGGGTGGAGTGGTGAGACTCGTGGGCCCTGCTGCATTAATGATGTTAATAAGCAGTGAGGAGTGATTAATGAATTATAGCCAACGGATTGGGGTCAGCTGGGGACACCCCAGGGCAGCGCTGGCCCTGCTTTGCAGACAGGAAAGCAGCTCTGGGCAAACGGGTGCCTCCCCAGCCCCTAGCTGCATTTTGGAGCAGGGAGGTATTTCCCAGACTCTGGATAAACTCCCTGCCTGGCTGAAGTGGCTGTTACCCTTCCCTGCACAGGGTGCAACACAGGGAGAGGAAAACCCAGCACTCTCTGGAGGGCTGGCCCCAGGATCTCTGGGAACACGGTGCTCTCCTGAGTTTTCCCAGGTTTTCCCAGGACACCTCGGAGCAGGCTTTGAGCGATGTAAGGTGTAGGAGATGAGCACTGGAGGGCAGGGCTGTGTTTCCAGGTGCCTCAAGGATGTGCTCCTGCACAGAGGAGGGGACACAGCCACAGCCAGGCTGGGATCTGCTGGAAATCCCTTCCTCATGGAGCTTCCAACCCAGGCCAGAGGCTTTCAGCACTGCTGCTGTCTCACCCTGATGGGTGCTGGGGGTCGTGAGCTCAGAGCAGAGCAGGGACCTTTAATCACTGAATCACAGAATCATTAAGGCTGGAGAAGCTCTCTAAGAGTCCAGCCATTCCCCCAGCACTGCCAAGGCCACCACCAACCGTGTCCCCAAATGCCACATCCACAAGGCTTTTAAATCCCTCCGAGGGTGGGGACTCCACCACTGTCCTGGGCAGCCTGGTCAAGTCCTTTCAGAGAAGAAATTTTCCACCTGGGAAAGCACCCTGGGATAGTGGAAGATGGCCCTGCCCATAGCAGGGGTGCAACCTCATGAGCTTTGAGGTCCCTTCCAACCCATCCTAGTCTAGGATTCTGGGATTCCATACAATCCCGATCACTCACAGCCTCGCTGTCCTTCCCTGCTAAGCTCAGCTTTCCGCTCTGGCTGCCAGGCTGGGCAGAGGTGTTTACTCACCACTTAATTAATATCTGCTGCAGCCTGGAGAGCCTGGAGACGCTCAGCTGAGGCTGTGTGGTGCTCACATTCCTGCTGGGCTGTCAGGCAAACAAGGCAGGACCTCCACGGATTACATCATTTTCCCCAAATAACCTCCTGCCATGCAGACATGGAAAAGTATCTTAAAGGAAGCTGGTCATTCCCAGAGAAAAAGCAGGAATAAAGGGGATGAACTTCCATGGTCCCACATCAACGGAGAGGAACACACAGATGTGATTCAAAGCATCACTAAATTAATTACTGATAAATATGTCCACCAGTGATGGTGCTGCTGCCCAGGGTGCTCAAGGTGAGCTCCAGGAGCTTTACTCCAGCTGGAGGCTGTGCAGTAAATGGACTTTCTGAGAGGAAGGATGGCACAGGAATCAGCGTGGGACACCCAGATCCTGCTCTCCGTGCTGCCACTGACCGTGGTGGGACACTCAACAAGCACTTGTTCTGTGTCTCCTTTGGGGCAGATGGATCAGGGAGCATCCTCAGGCCTCCTCCTCTCCTCAGCCATAAGGGCAGCCCAGCTCAGACAGTTCCAGACATCCCAGCTGGAAGAGCCCTCTGAGATCGAGTCCAGCCCTTCCCTCAGCACTGCCAAGGCCACCACTAACCCAAGTCCCCAGGTGCCACATCCACACATGTTTTAAATCCCTCCAGGGATCTTGACTACACCACCGCCCCGGGCAGCCTGTGCCAGGGATTGACAACTCTTTCCACAAAGAAATTTTTCCTAATATCCAATCGCCAAGCAGGCAACACAGCCCTCTACTCACAAAGCCAGCCAGGAAAGGTTATCCATGGATATTGCTGTCACTCCTCATGGCATCTTCCAACTCCTTTAAAGGTCCTTCCCAACCCAAACTGTTCTATGGTGACTCGAGAGAAAGAAAATTGAGCTGCAATTTCCTCAGGTAACCTGAAGCTGCAACAGCCCCAGCTGTTTAAAAATAAATAAATCCTTGTCTCCAGGACAAGCTGCTCTAGTCAGGACAAATGGCAGCAGGTTTCTTGAACTCTGACCATGGTAACAGCGTTTGGCTCTGGGCTTCTGCCACCAGCAGGTCTCCAGGCACCTTCCAGAGGAAATCAGTGTATTTTCCATAGATTAATGCAGGAGAAGTGATGGCTCAGAATGTCCCCAAACTCGTGTCTTTGCTAGGTAACAGCCTGGGGAGAGTTTATCCCTCTCCCTCTCAGTTTTGCACCCCCCTGGGGTCTGTCTGTGTGGTCACGTCTGTGCCTGCTCAGCTGCCTGCTTGATCCCACAACGTCTGCAGGACACCTGCATTGTGTCTCCCTGGAAATATTTATGGAAATTTATCCATCAGCAACCGTCAGGGTGCGGCCCTGCAGAAATTTAGCTGAAATATGGCCTTTTTCTTGGCCTCAGGAATGAATCTTTGGGGGTTCAGTAGTTTCGGCTGACATGCCATTAATTTCAGGCTCTCGTTAGCAAGGAGGAGTTGATGCTAATTGTGCAGGGCCAGGTGATGTTTGAAATAGGATCTGTGTGGGCATTGTTGTAACTGATCCTTGGCTGGAGCCTGAATGGCTCTCCAAATACAAATATTTGCCTGTGGATGGATGCCTCATTATTAATTTAAAGCCTGCCATAAATCATGAGCTCAGAAATGCAGACTTAAGCTTCGGAGGCAAAAATAGATGTGGCCTCTTGCATGGGGAGCCGTTCCCGACTACGCTTCCATAATTGGATCACGCTGAAATGGATACCTTAAATTTAGTTACAAAAGGCTAACAAGAATAAAATGCCAGCGATTTATCACAGGCACGGTGCTATATTTAAAGCTGTCAGCATTCCTGGACTATAAAGTGATTATAAATCCCAGTGATTTGTAACCGGCCGTAGGAATCTGCTTCCATGCTGACATTCAACACCCGAGTTCTCCAGGCTGGCAGCCCTGGATTCAGCCACGTAATTAAGCCTTCACCTCCTTTTCAGTTTAGGAATAACCCTGCTGCTCTCACAAGTTGGAATGCACTGCCAATTCCAGGCCCAAACTTGGGGTTTCCTTCAGTAATCAATACCTGGCTGTTGGTTTGGAGGTGGAGGTGCCAGAACGCTGCTCTCATGTCCCATTTAACTGAAATAAAGCAGATGCCTGGCCCCGTTCTGGGGCTGTGGCAGCTCATTCGCTGACACATGAGAGGAGCAGCAGACAAAAAGCTCAGTGAAGTGTGCTTTTCCATGAGCCTTTCCGAGGAATCTTTAGAAACAGACGCACAATCATCCATAGCTTGATACCTCTTCAATCCCCGGAGCTTGTTGGCATCGCCAGCCCGCAAAAAAAGGGATAAAAATCTTGGAAGCAGGCAGGCAGGGAATGGCTGTGCTTGGCTGAGGTTTCTTCCAGGTCTTCACTGGTTCATGCCCTGGAGCAAGGGAGTTTACCTTGTTTTAAAAACTCATTTAGAGCTTTATCTCCAACCTCTAGGAACCTCTCCAACCTCTTCTCCTCACGTTTGTAAAGGACTTTTCCAAGGATAAAAGCCATAGAATACTTCTAAATTTAAACTCGAATACACCTGCCCTCCATTCAGCATCCTGTTAGGATTTCAAAACCTTGATTTTTAAAGGTTTCCTTTTTTGGGGGGGTTACAACCAAACCCAGGTTGGTACATCAGATATGCTGGAATTGAGAGCTGATGTCAGCTTACCAAAGTCTGAAAGCCTTACCCATGTCTTCTTACCAAAGCCAGAAATGGAGCACTGATGTCTCCAAAGAAATTCCATTGCTTGTTAATAGATATTTGAAAAAAAATTATTATTTTTATAATAGAAACAGTGTTTTCACCTTTCAAATATATTTTCACCTTTGCTTGCTGTGACATTGAGATATTTTACCTGCTTGAGGCCCACACAATGGAAAGATGTTTACTTGAGCCACGATACAGACAATCCTGAAAGAGCCTGGAATTTGGGAAATTGGCCACAAAATAAGCCAGGGAGCAAAGCCTCTGCCTGTGGCTCTGCTCCCCTTTGTGTTTTCATTTCCTACCTTCATTCCTTCTCCTTTATGTGATCTCAAACCCCTGGAATGCACTTATTTATTAGCAAGCTAAGGGACAATAAGCAAAAAAATGCAATAAAAGAAGAAAGTTCTCCTAAACCTCCCTTGCCAAGCATGTGAATCCTTCAGGAAACTAATCTACTCCACAGCTCAGCAAATCACTGAGGAATGTGAGTTGTCCCATGGGATTGAAGAGCCCTCAGGAAGGCTGCTGAGATTTGGGGTGGGGAACCCCATTTCACCACTTCTGTGCTGAGTAGTTTTCCTTGTTTTCTAACACGAATTGTGCTTATCAGAATTTTTTTTTTTTTTCACAGCCCAAAAGCTCTTTGTTTTCTTGCTTCAAAGCCAGGACAAAGCCAGGCTGCCCATGAAACGTGAATTTGTCCCTGGAGGTCCAACCGCGCTGCGAGTAACCTCAGCACTATCCAGAGAACCATGGAATCCTTTCAGTTGGAAAAGCCCTCTAAAATCATCGAATCAAACCATTAACCCACCACCCAATTCCAAATTTACACCTCCCAGGAGAGACTTTCCAGGGAAGGCTTTGTGTCTGTGTCCAGACCAAGGCAAAAATCCTCTTGCAGTGATGACTGTGCAGCAGGAAAGAGCGTGGTCAAAGCCAGGCCAAGTTCACCCTGCTCTTACTGAGGCTGGAGAGAATTTCACTTTCCCCACCATCTCAGAGAGGTTTTGGAAGAGGGCCTTGCCTTCAGACAAGGCTGAGCTCATGGGGTTTATGGATGTGAGGAGAGACAGGCAATCTCCCCCAGCTGAAAACTGGGATAAGCCTCTGAAGGTGTTCCAGGGAAGTTGGACATGGCCAGGGAGTGACAGGACAAGGGGGAAAGGCTTCACACTGAGGGATGGTAAAGTTAGATGGGATATTGGGAAGGAATTGTTCCCTGTGAGGGTGGGCAGGCCCTGGCACAGGGTGCCCAGAGAAGCTGTGGCTGCCCCTGGATCCCTGGAAGTGTCCCAGGCCGGGCTGGACAGGGCTTGGAGCAGCCTGGGATAGTGGAAGGTGTCCTTGCCCTGGAATAAGATGGGCTTTACGGTCCGTTCTAACCCAAACCATTTCATGATTCTGAGTTTCTATTATTCCATTCTAATATAAAATTAATTCCTTCCAGATAATCCAGCTCTTGTTCACCCCACTCCCACATCCCATTTGATGCCCACGTGTGGTTCCCACCCGACGTTTACCACTGGAGCAGGGTCCAGGACACTCCTCCTGGCACATCTGTCAGGCATTCCCTGGGCAGATGTAGGTCCTGGATGCTCTGGGTGGGATCTGGGGAGCTGCAGGAAGCACTGGGTGCTCTTTGCCTTGACTTCATTGGCACCCACCGTCGTGATGGTAACCCTGCGCTTAAAGCAGAGCCAGGGGAGTTAATTTTCTTAGCAATTCAGTTCCCAAGGGAAAAGTTCTGGCTATTAGTACTTCCCAAAGCTGTGCCTGGGTAACTGTTCAAGGAGGGTCAAATATCTCTGGCAAATGTGTGAGTTTATTTCGGTAATGCCAAAGGGACAGGGAAATTTTCGGAGGGAGAAGAGGCACAGGGGTGTGTCAGCTGAGGAAACAAGGAAAAGTATGGGCAGTGGTGGTGTTCTGGTTCTTGAGCCCAAACCTTCAACACATCAGCACTGAAGTGACTGATAAGTTTTTAACAGGACCTCTCACTTGTTTTTCTACTTATCTTCCAGGCAGAAAGGTCTGCTGCTGCTGGTAAATCTTGGACAGGTCCATGGAATTTTGCTGCCCAAGAAAGATGCTCAGTCTCCTCCCTGTTTCCTTTCCATTTCCACCAAGATCAGCTGTCACAAAGTGAGCCCTGGGTTTTTAGCAGGTATTTGGCATGTCCGCCCCAAACATCAACACTTCACAGCTGACAGACGCTCCTCAGTGAAAAGACTTCTCTTTGGCATCTCTCTTGCACAAAAAAATAGGGAAAGCAACAGCTTTCCTTCCCCCTTCCCTCCCGCCCTGCCGGCTCCTTTGGAGATCTCCGATTGCCGGCGTGACTCATTCACATCCAGGTGCCAATAGCAAACGGGAGGGAGGGGTGGCTTTTGATGTTCCAGGCAAATTTATGTTCCTAAGAATCGTTCCTTGGACGGAGTAAAGAGGGCTCAGCCAAGCAGACATCCCAGCTGCGGGGTTGATGGCTGCGAGGGACGTTTTCCTCCCTCTGTTAACTTATCAAGTGCATGGTTAATGGCAAACATTAATTAACGCAGGAGATAGCGAGTATCAGGGTTGAGCCAGCGGGACAGGCTGTGACTTCCTTTGGGAAAGAGTTTAATGGCCTTGATATCCCAAATTACCTCAGAGCAGGCAGGGCACAACGCTCAGCCTGGTGTGAGGAGATGGGGCTGAACTGACAGCAGAGAAGGACCAAGCCAAGTGGCTGAGGCCTTCTGCAGGGTTATGAAACCTTCTTCTGGAAAGATCTTTCCACCATAAAAACAGAGTTCAGGATCCTCCTTTCAAGTGAGGTTGCTCACCAGTGCTTTGGCTGTCTCCACGTGCGTTCCTGCCCGTAGAGACTTCAGAGCTGGCCTTTGAAGTTGTCCAGCCTCCTCCCCTGGCTCTGACTTTGACCTTCCCAGCCCAAAAATAGCTCCTCTCAGTCACAGAAAATATCAAAGGTGTCGGACAATGGCTGGGTGCCTGTTCTCCCCGAAGGCAGTGGGAACTCTGCCACGGTCTGGAGAGAACGTGATCGGACCAGCAGGGCCCTAGGACAGTCCAGGGGTGGGGGGCACGTCTCTTCTTGGGGACACACGGCCAAACCCAGCCTCTGTGTGGTGGCCTGAGGGACAGCAGCTGTGGGAGAGGTCACCTGGCCCAGAGAGGTCACAGCAAAGCACAGAGCAGTGTCAGTGAGCTGGTCAGAGACAGAGCTGCAGCAACAAGGTAGTCCCAGCTACAGCTCCTTCTTCATGCAACCTACACATCCTGCACCACCCAACCCACACATCCTACACCATCCCAACCTACAGATCCTCCTCCATCCAACCCACATGTCCTACACCATCCCAACCTACAGATCCTCCTCCACCCAACCCACATGTCCTACACCATCCCAACATACAGGTTTTTCTCCACCTAACCCACAGGTCCAACACTATCCCAACATACAGGTCCTTCTCTACCCAATCTACACATCCTACACGGCCCAGCCTACAGGTCAACACCATCCCAAAATTCAGGTCCCTCTCCATCCAACCCACAGGTCCAATGCCACCCCAGCCTACACGCCCTACAGATCCTTACTAACCTACAGATCCTCCTCCATCCAACCTACAGGTCTGACACCATCCCAACCCACAGATCCTTCTCCATCCAACCCACAGATTCTACATCATCCCAACCTACAGGTTCATCTCCACCCAACCTACACATCCTACACCACTCAACCCACAGGTCCTACACCTTCCTAACCCACAGATCCTCTTCTGCCCAGCCCACAGGTCCAACACCATCCCAACCTACAGGTCCTTCTCTATCCAGCCCACAAGTCCCACAGCCATCATCAGAGTCACACGGCTGTCATCACCTCACGTGGCTCTGCTGCATGCCCAGCCTGACCTGAAGTTCACTGGAAGCCCCAGATTGTGAAGTCACATGAGCAAGGAACAATCTCCACTCCCATTTTTTAAAGTCTAAAAGTCTTTTTGGGAAATTGCTGTCATGTATTGGGAACACTTTACTCCCCCATAGTAAAACAGATCCTGTGAAAGCCCAGCTTGTCTAAATTTTTTACTTGTTTTTGGGGGCTTGAGGGTTTTGCTGGGCTAAGAAATATATTGGCTGGGCTAAAAAATATATCTGCTCACAGATCTTGCCTTACCCGTGACCTTGGACTATCAGAGCCACAACAGCTCTGCCATTGGAAAAAATCATCTTTTGAGCCTGTGGCCGGGAATACTGACAAAATCCAAACTAAGTGCCAATTTCTCTGCTGGAGCTCAGGCTCCATCAGAAGAAACTCGCAGTGGTGTTTCAGTTCACAACCTTCTCTACAGGCAGCACAGTCCAGCTTTAGAGACGATGAGACAAAAATAAGTGGAGGAAACTCAACACAGGAACATAATCAAAGGCATTGAGCCTTTTAAGATAGCGTCTGCCCCAATGTTTACAGAGTCCTCCCAAAGCCAGGAGACTTCTTCTGGACTTCAGAGACTCAGTGCTGCTCTGTTCTTGTTTATGGCCCTGATGCCAAAGAAAATTGAGGAGCTGATAAGCACCGTGCACCCTGCCATGCTCTGTCAATGGACTCTTCCTTGGGATTAAGTGTCTGAACAACATAAAAGTGTTTTCATTCTGCTTTATGTTCTCATCTGCCTCCAGAACAATTATTTTCGGAGTTGTACAGGAACACAGGCTCAGTAGGACTTGGGTTTTGTTCCTGCTTTTCCATCGAGCTACAATGGAGAGCCCACGTGCAGTGTCTCACTCTCCCTCCCAGACCATGGCACTGTCCTCATGGGCTCCTCTTGTAATTGTCCCTCCTGTGGGAATTTGCTTATCTGAATCTAGAGCATGCTCCAGCCCGACAAGGAATGGCTCCCCTTGGAAAAGTAGACATATTTAAAGGGAACTTTCACTGTAGCCACTGGATGTTCAGTCTCTTTGTGTGTCTGGACCCTAATTAGAGAAGGGAATTGTGGATCAGGAGCTGGAATTTGGTAGAACTCGCACAAGAGCTTCACCCCAGGCTTGCAATCTCCTGGGGTTAGCCATGATTAGTGGCTCTAATCCCACTGGTTGGATACAATGGCATAGAAGCCCTCTAATTGTGTGTTAATTACAGTTAATTGCTCACCAGGAAGGAATCCAGGCCTTCCTAGCTGATTGTGGGAAGCAGTGACAGCTGAAGAGGGAGCAGGGTCTCCATGGCTGGTGGTGCTGGCAGGAGGCAGGGCAGGGCTGCCCAGGTCACCTTCCTCCTCTGCCACCTGGGCTGAATCCAAGTGGCCACAGCTCCAATCCTGCCAGAGCTCCCGGGGCATTTGGACAATGCTCTCAGGGATGCACAGGCTGGGATTGTTGGGGTGGCTGTGCAGGGCCAGGGGCTGGACTGGATGATCCCTGTGGGATATTCTGTGATCCTAACCCTGCACTGCTCTGGCTTGCCCGGGTCTGTGCTCGGCTCCCAGGCTGCTCTTTGGCTGGTCCCATCCCTTGCTGATCAACCCAACCTCGTTGGGAAAGCGGGGCACAGACCTCTGAAACCTCCTCGGATCCTTTCACCTTGTGGGAATTGCAGACCAGTATCAGCCTGAGGCTTTGCAGGTGAGGTGGAGGGGAAGGGAGGATGAGGGGAGGCGGGGGGAGCTGGGATATGTGGTGGGAAGGGAGGATGGGTGTGCACACCCAGTGCCTGCACCGAATTCCATGGAAAAACTGCCCCAAGGGCTAGGCTGCCAGGCTGTGAGTTTGGGAGAAAAAGGGAACACGGCCA
The DNA here is from genome assembly GCA_013397155.1 of Irena cyanogastra. Classification (NCBI taxonomy): domain Eukaryota; kingdom Metazoa; phylum Chordata; class Aves; order Passeriformes; family Irenidae; genus Irena; species Irena cyanogastra. The sequence goes on from VWZV01010773.1 coordinate 74,501, forward strand.
GCAGAACGGAGAGCAATGAAGCAAGCACGGGCTCAGGATGAATGTGGGGGGCCAGGGGTTTGGCTCTTGTGGGTTTGTTGTTGCAGGGAGGAATGCGAGCAATTCCTTGGCAGGATTTCCCCGCAGGATATTAGCATTAGAAAGGGGCTCGCTGAGCAGGGATAGTTCCGATGCTGCTGGCTCAGTTTACCCTCTCTGGGGGTCTTGCTCTGCTCTGCCCTTTCCCACTTAATACAGTCTAAGGATCATTTGATTCCTGCACAAAAATTCCTACCCCAAAACCACCTGAGGAGGACAGCTGGCAGGATGACATCCCATTCAGCATCCCAAAACCCCTTGGCCTTTTTCTGCAGGCAGAGTGCAGCCCAGAACCTGCAGGAAAGGGGCTCCTGGCAAGGGCAAAACCACAGATTGATGCTTTCTTTCCCTTCCTGACATGATGAGGGGATCCCAAATGAGTCTCTTTTGTCTCTCCTGGCTCTGGTCCACATTAGGAATTTAAGCCTAATGAGTCTGTGGGCATGTCCAGGGCACTCAGGGATGGATGGGGAATCTGCACCTCAAGGACAGGTGTGGATGGAGCCCAGGGGGATATCTCCCCCTGACTACTGAATGGCGATTTTTTTGGGGGGGAAAAACCAACCTCTGTGCCTCCTTTTACAGCAAGTTGTAAAACTTTACCGCTTGTCGAGCAACGTCAGTACCTGCCCCTTCTGGGAAAAGGAGTTTTACTGCCATCAGAGCCGATTCACCTGAGCAGCTCAGGGGCGCTGGGCACAAATTCACGCCCTCGATCATTTTTAACAGCACTTTGGAAAAGGCTTCTCGTCTCTCTGCTCTGGGAAATCACATCACAATCCGAACGGAGCTGGGAGAACAGCTGTTCGCGATCCTCCCCTCCTCGGGGGCAGCTCTTCCAACCCAGATTAGATTAAACTGAACCAAAAAGCGTCCAGGCTGCGCAGCTGTAAAGGAGCCAAGAATCAACGAGTTTTCATGATCCCGGGTCCACGCTGCAATTTCTTCTGCATTCCTGTGGCCGCCCACGTGCGTTGAACAATGAGTGTGCCCCATTTCAGGGTCCATCGGGAGGTGAGTGAGTGTTTGTAAACTGAAAATTGCCCTTTGAGCCGTGTGAAAGCGACTGGGGCGGCAGAAATGGAGGCTGGCAGCCCTTCTCCATGGATAGGGAGCTGTGCAGGCTCCTGGAACAAGGGCAGAGAGGAGGCAGCCTCCAGGTGTAGCTACAACTTCTCCCCTTCGGGCCACAAAGTTTCAGAGCCGCGTTGCCACGGAGGGAAGGGGAGCAATCCTGATTTTCTTGGGAGATTCTCCTAAACCAGTGGAAGAAGAGCACCCCACAGCTCCTTTGCACCTCTAATCCTGTGGAGATGCCATTCCTGGGCCTTGTTTGTGTGTCAGCCCTTGCTCCGGCACAGGATTCCATGATCTCCTTTGGGGTTGCACAGTCAGGCCTCTTCCCACTCCCAAAAAATTGGGAAAAACCCGGAGAGTTTTACGCACTCAGTAAATGATACACCAGGTCTGCCTGCCAAAGAGCCAGGGGTTTTCGGGCTAAGGAGGGGAATGTTAATGGAGAATTAGTCAGAGGGGCCGGTGAAGCGTGACACTGACCAGGAAAGGTGATCACGCCCTGCTAGAACTCTGTGACTGCCCCTGCATCACCCGAATCTTTGCTGCTCCCCCCGGGCTGGTGCAGCGGAGCCTGCAGAGGGAGGGAGGCTGAGCATCGCTGAGGGTTTGACATCTCCTGAGGCCGTTTCACAAAGCCTCAGTGAAAATCCCCCTTGAGCAAGAGCTGGTGTGTAGGGGTGGAAAACAGGGAGCTGAATTGCTTTTCCAGGACCTAATGAAAGGTTCAAAATGAGTGATACGGGCACCTGAGAGCCCGTCATGGCTCTCAAAGGGACTCGTTCTCTCTTATCCACGAGGGTCACAGCTCCTTTCCAGGGCTGGGAAAATCCACCAGGAGATGTGTATTTGTTGCACTGGTGCTCCAGCAGGTCCCAGAGGTGTTGGTTGGGATCTAGAGAGTGACCCCAAAGAGCAAAACTTCAGTTCTCTGTTGCTGGGTTTGGTAGGGGACAGGGAGGATTTAATGTGCTTTAAAGTAAGTGTGCATAAAAACCATCCCAGAGTGGTTTGGGTGGGAAGGGACCCCGAAGCTCATCCAGTTCCACCCCTGCCATGGGCAGGGACACCTTCCACTAGAACAGGTTGCTCCAAACCCTCTCCAATTTGGCCTGGAACAACTCTACACATGGAGCACCCACAGCTTCTCTGGGCATAATACACACAAACTTATAACAAATACCAGTTTATGTATGTTTTAATAAGCATATCCTAAAAGTCCATGAGCCCTCAGTGTGGTAATTGCAAAATGGACCAGGGCTAAACTTCCCATTCCCATAGTCCCTGCTCCTCCCACAGATATTAAGTCAGACTTGAGCATTGTCCCGCAGTGTGAAGCAAATAAAGAAAACAAGAGTCAAGTGAAAGGTGCCATTAAGCTCTAGGCAAACTGGCGAGCTTCCGACCCTGGGAGTGATTTACTGGAGTCTTTAATGAAGCCTAAGAGGGTGAATTATGGGCAGAAAAACAGGGATGAAGAGGAGAGTGAGATGAGGGTATTTTTGTAACCTGTAAATTCCTGTCAGATTTATGCTTTTCTCAAGTTTTACGACGCTTGGACGTAATTCCTGATAAACTTTTTAAAGTTTTCATCCCAAATTTATTTTGTGTTGTTAAAATATCTGTGATGACCCTTTCTCATTCCAGCTGCTCCAAGATCCAGGCTACTTTTGCCACTACCACAGCCCTGTTATCCATTTGGGATGGATACAGGGATACAGGATTCTACTAGCACTTGTGTGAGCCTACTTGCAAATAAAACCATGAAGTAAAACTGAGCAATTTTGCCATAGAAATGTTTATCTGTCACCCATTCCCCACCCTTCAAGGAGGAAAAAAGAGTTTTGGACCCAAATCAAAAGGGTTGGTGGAGCTGGATGCAAGTGGGCCTGAACCTCAACCAGGCTCCAAGGAAAAATCCTTGAGCTTGTGTTGACAGCATCCAGCTCCTACAATCCAAGAGTAAAGCCTTGAGGTATTAAAGGCTGGGATCAAAGTAATTCCATGCTTTCCTGTTTGTCCCAGCTCCTGACGAGCACGAGAGCTGCTGGGACTAGATAGGAGTGGTGAACGTGCTCCCGGGGAGGTGAAAGCCTTTTGAACTGAGGGCAGCAAGGCATGAAAAGCACATTTGTGCCTCCCCACTCCTCCCACCTCCTGCAAACCTTGCAGGGTGGGGAAACCTCCCTCGGTCCAAACGTTTATCCACGAGAAAGAAATTGCGGAGCAGCATTTGGATGTTTGGGGCTCTGTGTCAGCGTGACCCTGGCTCTCTCTAAAGCCCAGGAAGAAATAACTCCTGGAGAAGTGGTAGCACTGGTTCTTCCAGGTCAGCTCAGTTTGCACGGGAGCATTTGGGATTAGTTTATGATTTTTAAGGCTGTGTTTGTGCCAGCCTAGGCCCTGGAGGGGATAACACCAACGTCACACAGCCCATGAAGCTACAGCCAGCCTCTCCCTCCTTCTGGCTTCCCCCTCCGTTACCCTCTAACCTCTCAACAGCTCGAGACTGTTGTAAGCTAAGCCATCCCTTGTTACCTGTTTTTGGATCCAGGTTACTCTGTTTCCAGGCTTTTCATTCCAGGTTTTAATTTTCCCATCCAGCCAGAGCCAAATCCAGCCCCAGGGACCCCAGAGAGCTTCAACCAGCGGTGAGTTTGGCCCAAAGTGTTTCCATCACAAAGCTGTCAAAACCAATTTGTTCTGATCAGACCGAGCTGAAATCCCAGTGGAGGCAACTCATCTCCTGCTGGATGCTGGCTTGAACAGCAAATAAACATCAGAGGCAGGAGAGCCTGGCTGCAGATGAGAAATCTCATCCTGTGATGAGAGGTTATGGACCTTTCTTATCTAATCTCACCTTTATCTCTTTGGGTTTCATAAGGGGAAGCCTGATGTGGCAGCAGCTCGTCCTCGAGCTGGTACCTGGGGTGCCTGGGGGTGCTGCAGCCAGCTCTGCTCCCCAAGTTTGTAATGTGGGATGAGGCTGGGGCAGGAAAACTGGAAGGTCCTTGTGTCCCTGGCTGTGTTTACTCATTCCCTGGAGCAGGGGGGCTGAAGGACAAGGTGCGGAGGGAACATGTCAGCCTTAGAGCCGTGGTGGATTTAACAGCAAACCCTTCATCTGCTGCCAAGGTGGAAGCAAACACCTGTGGGAAGGTGCCAGCCCTGGCCAAGGTCATTCTTCCAGAGCTCCTGCCCACACTGAGCGGTGTTTTGGGATGCAGCAGTGCCTGGGAGCAGCTTCATTCCCTTCACCTCCAGCTCAAGTTGTCCTTAATGGTGATACCTCCACCTGTCTGAGCCCCAGGACCCCTCTGAGGGCCACCTGTGACCACTGTCCTGGCCATATCCCTCCCCTCCATGCCATGCAAATCCCACCACAGAATCGCAGAATATTCCGGGTTGCAAGCGAACCACTTGGATCACCAAAGTCCAGCCCATTCCCCCTCCCTGGACAGCGAGTGATTTTCCCCGTTTGCCCACAGCAGCTGCCACACGTCTGCAGAGTGAATTGAGCCATGGGGATAGAGCCATCCCACCCAGCTCCCATGGGAGATGGGTGTCAGAAGAATCCCTCGCCTCCCATTCCCAACCCGCTCCGCTGGCTGCCAGCGCTGCAGCAGCAAGGAGGAAATGCCAGGGCTTAAGTGATTTAGCTTGGGGAGCGAGTGAAATCTACTTACATGGGCTAATTGATAGCAAATGATTCCTTAATTAGAAATTATGGAATTGCCCCCTAATTTAGGAGGAAGAACAGGACCAGTGTGATGAGGAGCTGAGGGGTGTTTCCCGTGGTTGCCGGTGATTTTCCTTTGGAGATGCTCTTGCCAATTAACTTTTCATGACATAAATTTGTTTGCCTTAAAATATCCAGTTAGAAGCATTTGCAAATGCATTATTTAAGGCTTGAAAATAAATATTGGATGCTCAGGCTGTGCTTTGTGAGAGCTCTGAGCCGCGTGGCTTCTCACTCAATTATTGATCGCACTTTCTGCCGTGCTGGAAACGTTCCTGCATGCAGAAGGGAAAATCCCAGCTTGTTTACTTGCTCCTTCCATGACTCAAAGTCTCCAAAAAACTCACCCAGCAATGGATTTAGGGGTGTTTATAACTTTTACATCTTCCTCGATGTGGGTTTTCTGCTGTTTAATAAGGTATGAGCACCTCGTGCAGTTTTTTTGTCCTTGCCATGACATTTATAGATGTTTTTCCACATAAAATTTTGCCAGGATGGATTTATCCTCGTGTCAAATCTGATTGTAAATAGAACCCCAGAATCATGAAGGCTGGACAAGACCTCCAAGATCCTCAAGTCCAATCCTCGAAGGCTCCTCAGAAGGCGTGGTGGCTTGGACCTCACCTTCAGCAAACATCAGCACGGAGGAGTGATGAAAACTCATAGACAAGGAGGTGAGATTTGTAACACAGAAGGAATGGCATAAACCTCACCTTTGGAAGATTGCAGAGAGGTTTCCAGGGATATCTGGGGGCTGCCAGTGCCCAAGAACTGCTCACCCTCGGCTTTGTGTCAGGAGATCTGCCAAAAATTTGCAGGTGGAAAACCGGTCAGGCTGCTTGGCTTTGCAGCTGGAGCCTTGGCAGGAATGGGAATGCCAAGTCCAGGGGGAAGAAGGTTTCTGCATCCCATGAAACACTCTGTCCCATGAAAAAAGCTGCTCTGAGGTTGCTTTGTGAGAGCCCCAGCATCACCCAGGATGGATCTGAGCATTGTCAGAGGCATAAATAATGCGGGACCTGTCAGGAAGTGTCGCAGGGGGAATTCAGTTTGCATCCCAGCTCCTTCCCACATGGCAGACTGGAGCCAGAGAGCTTGGAAACCCTGCAGAGTCAGGGCCATAATTAATAGTACAAAGAGGCTGGCAAGGGGACGCCACCAGGCAGGCTCCAGCCCTGGCTCTGTGACCGTCTGCAGAGCCCTGCCCGTGCCGCGGCCGGTGGTGAAAGCCAGCGGGCATTTTTCACTGCTGCCTTCAAAGAAACCGACATTTCGCCCCAAAACCCTGCTGCTCCCATCTGCTGCTCCATGCCTGGCACGAATGGGCCACACAAATCCCAAATCTTTTCCACAGGGTGCCCACCACAACGGAAGCAGCCTGATAAATGCCGCCTCGCTCCAATTTTCCCTCTTTTAAAATGGGAATCGTGCCATTCGTGCTGGTGGCACGCTCAGCTTATGGGTTGGTGGTCACTGTTATTGCAGGGAGGGTCTCTTTAGCGTCCACGCTAATAATCCCATGGCACTGAGAACTAAACGAGATCCTGGCACTTGCCAGCTGGAAAAGAAGGGAACTGGGCATTTCTTTGCCGGAGAAAAGGAGGGCGAATAATGGGCTTAGAAAAGTGGGAGTGCCAAGAAAAACGCGGAGCCGAGCGCTCGCTGCTCTCCTTCACATGCTTAAAGAAAGCAATTCAGGCTCAGCACACGCAGTTAGTAAATGGGGGGAAAAGAATATAATTCTTGAGACTCGGTTTCTTTCCGAGCAAACTCCTCGATCCGCCCTGACCCTGGGACATAATGGGGCATTGAAAAGCAAATCCGGCGGCACAGAAAGGAAGTGTGTTCCACCAGGCCAGAGGAGGCATTGAGGGAAGGAACAGCCAAGTGGTTATCTCTGACTGGCTTAAATCTCAGCCAGGCAGAGCTTTGGACAAGCCGGGCTTTGTTGGGAGAGCCACGGGCAGGGCAGTGTGTGCGGCTGTACCTGGCGGCTGATGTTTAACGTCATTTCAGAATGATAAAACTCACTGGGGATGCTCTTCATCCTTGGCAGGGTGAAAAACCACCCAGGACAGGCACCTGTGTGGCCAAACAGCCACCACGTCCTCGTCCTTGGGGGCTGCTCCAGGAGGCCTGGTGAAGTAGGGGAAGTGCTTATGGATTTCAAAGCCTGCCCAGGGAAACAAGGGAAATCTGAGCGCCAGCATTGCTGCCTTGTCCCCCTGCTCCTGGCAATAAATGTCCCCACTTTTATCTCGGCACAGTTTTGGGCTGAAAGACTTGTCAGCCCCTCAGGATGGGCTTGAGATCACCTGAAATCACTGGAATTACGGGTCCTGAATTATGAGCATGCTGGCAAATTTCAGCACTATGCCCTTGCTGTGCTGCATGGGACTGATCAGAGAATCCCAGGATAGTTTGGAAAGGGATCTAAAAGCTCATCTTCTTCCACCCCCCTGCCATGGTCAGGGACATCTTCCACTAGACCAGGTTGTTCCAATCCCTGCCCAACCTGGTGTAATTCCTCTCTCCCGCTTCCCTCTGCCTCTAAAAACCAGGGAATTCTGATTTTCTCCTTTATCTTTTGAGTCCTGGGCCCTTTTCCAAAGTGAATAGCAGGTAGCTGAGGGTGTTGATACCTTTATCCTCTGCTTTTATCCCGGGACACTTCCACCCAGCTCTGAACACAAGCCAGCACAGTCATCAATTCAATTAACCCCACTGATTAGTGCAGGAGCTCAGCAGCAGCCATAAATGAGGCTGGTTGTCACAGACCGTGGGGAATTCTTGTGTCCTAACTCTGCTTAAGGAAGGAAACTTCCCCCCCTTTTATCACAGAGCTGTCTGGAAGGTGGAAGGGCTCTGGCAGGGATCTGAGGGAAGGGAGTAAACGATCACAATAAATAAAGGTGCATCCCTTGGCAGCACCACTAAATGGCTCTTGCTCCCCATGCCTTTGCCCCAGAGAATCTTCAGATGTGGAGGGGAAATTTAGGAATCAGCAGCCCAAAGAGGTGGAGGAAAGGCTGCTCTGAGCCTCTGAGGGGCACAGAAAGGCAGCCTAGGAGGACGTTTAGCTAAAGACAAAAATATTCTTGGCTGAAAACCAGGACTTTCTGCTCCTCCCAACTCCCTCCTGCAAGCCCTGGGCCTTTTCCAGGCCCACAGAAATCTGCTGGAGCCTGGCTGTAGAAATCCCACAATCTGGAATCTGTTGGCACACAGAGGGAGGAGGTTGGAGCCATCTCATTCTCACGTCAAGACTCACAAGGACGGCACCAACAACTGGATCCCCCTTTGCATGCCCCCTCTGCTAGCCAGGGATATTTATCCATCTGGGAAGCCCTCACAACCAGAAATGATTTCTCTGCTCCCATTATCCCGGCGCTCTCTCTCCTAAGGATGATAAAAGAGCCTCATCCTGCTGGTTGGTTTTAGATAGAGCTGTCATTGAGTCTGGGGAGTTTTTTGGGTTTTTTTTTTGGTTTTTTTTTTGGTTTTTTTTTTGGTTTTTTTTTTGGTTTTTTTTTTGGTTTTTTTTTTGGTTTTTTTTTTGGTTTTTTTTTTTTTTTTTGTTTTTGTTTTTGTTTTGTTGTTGTTTTTGTTTTTGCAGCCTCCGTGGTTCTGTTGCCAGGAGAATCTCCAGCGGGAACAAAAGCTGTTTTATTTTGTGGGACGGGACGCGGGGAGGAAAGGGAAAGAGGGGAAGGGCAGCGTTAACTTGTTGTGAGTTGTGGGTTGTAGGTCTTGCTGCTGTGAGAGCCCAGGCGGTGTGGGAGGCGAGGACAGGATTCCTTGGCTGCTAAAGGGGGACGAGGAAAAATGAGCTGGGTGATTTACTGGGGATGGTGGCTCAAAAGGAAGGATTTTGGTTACCAAAAAATATACCTGAAGAGGCTCCAAGGGAGCTGGAGAGGGGCTTTGAACAAAGGCCTGGAAGGACAGGACACAGGGAATGGCTTCCCACTGCCAGAGGGCAGGGATGGATGGGATATTGGGAATTAGGAATTGTTCCCTGGCAGGGTGGGCAGGCCCTGGCACAGGGTGCCCAGAGCAGCTGTGGCTGCCCCTGGATCCCTGGCAGTGCCCAAGACTGGGTTGGACATTGGGGCTTGGAGCAGCCCGGGACAGTGAGAGGTGTCCCTGCCATGGTAAGGGGTGGAATGGGATGGGCTTTAAGGTCCCTTCCAACTCAAACCATTCTAGAATTCTAATGGTTATAATAAAGGACTTTGCCATGTGGAGTAGTCTTCCAGGAGGAGGGAGGTTGGTGCAAAGCTTTCCAAAACCCATCCCTTCCCACAGGACAGGTGGGATTTGTACCCTGGCAGGGATGAGGGGTGTGGTGGGGGCAGGATCTGTGTGCAAGGCTGAGGGCAGCGGGGGAAGGACACTGCAGGATTTTCCCTGAGGAGCAGAGAAGGTTCAAGACCTGTCCTTGTAGCTCTTTCAGCTCTTTCACCTCTCCCCTCCACCTCTTTGCTGTCCTTTGTTCATTCACTCCCTCAGCTGATGTCAGGCAGCCAAAGATATTAAAAGCCTCTCCGGAAGCTCTGTCCTTTGCTCTGTGCACGTCCTCATCAGGCTTAAAAAACTAATCCCTGTTATTAGCAGGAAGTGGTTGTTACCTGGCCAGGTGTTCCTGTCACCTCACAAACCCCATCCAGGGGTGATCACAGGTGATATCAGCCCCCCTTCCCACAGCTTTCCCTCCCCTTTGGCACCAACATAGCCACAGATCTATGAATCATGGCATCCCGGAATGGTTTGGGTTGGAAAGGGACCTTCAAGCTCATTCCAGCCCCTGCCATGGCAGGGACACCTTCCCCTGTCCCAGGCTGCTCCCAGCCCCATCCAGCCTGGCCTGGGACACTGCCAGGGATCCAGGGGCAGCCCCAGCTGCTCTGGGCACCCTGTGCCAGGGCCTGCCCCCCCTCAGAGGGAACAATTCCTTCCCAATATCCCATCCATCCCTGCCCTCTGGCAAAAGCAGAGGCCAGGCTTGCCAATAGCATGGAGAGAATTGCTGCCTTCAGCCACTGCGATGGATGGAATGGGAATGAACCCTGCAGAGTCCCAGCTACAGGAGGGAGTCAGGTGGATGCCTGTGGGGACGGGTGTCAGAGTGGTAAATCTGCCCTGCCTTAATTCCAGCCCGGCATAATGGAATTCTGGACAGGAAGCAGAAATAATCCACTTGGGGAGCCTGGCAGAGGGTTTGTTTGCCAGTTCCAAATGTGGCGAGCCTCGTTTACGAGGCACTTCTGTGGGTAATTGGCTTTGAAGCGGGAGTGTTATACCTACAGAATAAATCTTGTTGGAATTTATTGGCTTTACCCAGCTCCTAAACCCCGAGTGCCTTTGAGCAAACACCTGGAAGCACTGCCTGTGGCAGCAGCGCTCCAGAGCCTCCATCCTGGCCTCGGGATGCAAACAAAGAGCTGCTGCTTCCCGGGAAGGAGCCAATAACTCAGCTTCCATAGGAGAAGAGGGACATCAAACCCTGCCAGTTATCCCTCTCCTTCGTCATCTGCCGTCAGGGCTGTAATTAATTCTCAGCGAGGGGAAGGAAGATCGGCCTGGGAAGAGCTCGCCCCGGGGAGTTTGCTGGGAGTGCTGTACTAACCCAGCGTTATTAAACGCACCTTGGCGGCCCAGCACGCGCCTCCCTGTTGGAACCCGGGGCACAGGGAATGTTTCTCTGTCTGTTCTGACAAACCCTGATCCTCCTGAAATAGTGCCTTTGACCTCCGTCCGTGGAGAAAACTCCCTAGGCTTTGGGATGATGTACAATCTGTTAATGTGTAAGTTAAACTGTAGTGTAGTTATCACTGGGTGAAAAATTTAGACTTTCAGGTTTTTAGTATGGGGGTGGATGGAGGGCAAAATGGAGAATTTTGGGTGTTGCCCTGCCTTCTTCTCCTTCTTCATATACTCCATTTTCTGTAGTATTAGTGGCACTGGGTGATTGGTTTGGAGAAATCACGATACAGATGTTATGTGTCAGAAAGTTAGTTAGTTGTTGGCAGAGAAGTAGAAATAAAGTACATTTTTAGAGTTTATTGGACAAGATGGCTTTAAAAGACCTTGCAACTGTACATCTTGTGACCTTTTTCACTGTGTTCCTCACCACGCTAAGCCTGGTGCAGGCGGTGTGGAGAAGTTTTGATAAGATAAGAAATGAACAGCAACCTGAAGAGCGAAAAAGATCCAGCTCGTCTCTCAATTCTAGCATAGACCCTTTGCAGGGGGTTTCCCCACGCAGGGGGGCCCCAGAGAGAGAGGCCTTCCACACCTCCCCAGCTCCAGGAAGCCATCCACGGCATGATCCGGGCTCAGGGACTCGCTGCATTCCTACCAAAGCTGCGGGATCACGGGAGAAGCGCTCCCTGCGGCTGCAGCAACGACCACGGCCCGGGGCTGGGCTGCGCTGATATTCCATGTGGAATTTGGTCAGGTTCCCGTTTGGGAACACTCCCTTCTGGAAGGTTTTGGGAGCTCAGGGTTCATGGCTGAGCTGCTGCTGTGTCTGTGAGAGCATCCCTGCCCCTACAGGGGTTGGAGGGAGAGGGGTTCTAAACCATTCCATGGTTCTGTGATTCCATGAGCCTCCTGGTGAGGAGGATCCATGCTCCAGCCCTGGGGAGGGATTGGTGTTGCTGAGTTTGGTCTGGATGTCCAGCTCCTGTCTACAATTCCCAAGGCAACATCAGAGCAAAGATGAGCTGCTCTCTTCCCAAAAAAAGCCGGCTACCCTCACATTCCTGACCCACGGGAATGCCATCCCGGACCAGCCAAGCTCCTAAGAACTGCCCAGGCCAACAATTTCCGCCTAGATTTGTCCTGAGAAATGCCACAGAGGGGAATACACAGAGACATGAACTTTACCATGGAATTCCTGCAGGACGGAATCCCAGCACCACAGAAAAGCCTGGGCTCCTTAGGGCATTTTGTCCAGGGCTAATTGCTCCCCAGCATCGCTTCCCTGCTCAGAGCTGCTCCTGGGCATTGCAAACCGCTCAGGAAACAGAGAGGGATGGTGCAGATGGAATGCTCATCCCTCCATCCCCAGCTCGGCACCAGCAATGTGCCCAAGGCACATCCTGAGCGCTGGGAAAGCCGCTCCCAGGATAAGCAATTGCTGTCACCCACAAATTGCTGATTTTTCATGGAGTCCGAGCACAGTTTTGGCACCTGGAGATGTGGTTTTTCCCAGGAGATCATCAGGATGCTGAGCTGGAAGTGCAGATTCTCATACACCTCCTCCAACCCATTGGAAAAGACACTTCTGTCCCCAAAGCCACTCAAGGTGCCAGCCCAAGACAGGAATAAATTTGGACTTTCTGGTGTCCAGAAGATGGGGAATCACACCAGACATGGCAAGGAAGAATAAACCAGCAAAAACTCAAATACTGCTTTTAATGAGAGTTTTGCAGGAGTAGAGGGACAGGAGCACCCCAGGCTCGGTGCCAAGGCATGGACAGGGGCAGCACCCAGGCCAGCTGCATCCCAGGTGCCATCCCAGTGTTTTCCACTGGCAAAACAGGATGGAAGTGCCCCGGTGCAGTTAGAGAACCGGGTTAGCCGGCTGCAGGGAGCTCCTGTGCCTTGGAGAAACCCCAAAGCTCCCAAAATAACGCGGCAGAAAAGAGCTCCCAAGGGTGCTTTGAAGTGGTTCTGTGTGGCTCATTTTGGGGAGCCAGGAAAAGGCTTGGATGAGGCTGGGAAGTCCCAGCTGCCCCCCGGGATGGGGTCTGGCCACAGCCAGCCCGTTGCCACCCCGCTTTTGTCTCAGCCCGGCCAAAACTCCATCTCCTTCTGCTGCACTGGGCGCAGGAGGAGCCAGCACCAGGAAAAGGAAATTTAATCATCAGATCCCGATTAAACCCAGGAAAAAACAAGGAGGGAGTGGGAAGAGCAGCGGCTGGAGTAGCCCAGACCCATCTGCTCCAGTATTTCTCACTCAGCTGCTTTTCCAAAGGGTGTTCCAACGGGAGATGGCCACTGAGGTGGTCTCGGTGGCCACCATCCCTGGGTGCACTTTGTATCCATCCCTGTCCTGTTGTGTTGATGCTCCTGGTAGCCCATTCCTAACCTTGCACCCCAGCCAGGCAGCATAGCCCCAGGGTGGGATGCTCCCTCAGTCTATGGGATTTTAGGGAGCACAACCCCTTTTCCCCCCTTTTTCCAGTGTTGGGTGCTGTGGGAAGCTTGGAAGCCACTCTCCGACCGTGGTTAACGCCAGAAATGAGAGTTTAGGGTTTTCCTCCGTGTTTCTCCTGCCTTTCCCACCCTGGGAGGGCAACGGGGGCGGGATTTCTGCTTTACTAGGATTTCGCAGCTTCGCTTCCGTGACTAAAACGGCAAAAAAAAAAAATGGCGGAGGAGGGCAAGGGGCATAAACCCTCCAGCCGCCCAGAGCGCAAGGTTTGAGTGTGACCACCACGAGCGTGACCACCCTCACCACCGGGCTGGCCGGGCGCGGTCTGCACTCGCCCCTTGCACAAGGACGCTCCCCCCGTCCCGCTTTTCCCGTCCTTCTCCCCTCCCCACGTGTTCTACACGAGCATCTTCCCCCCCC